>CM038008.1:11600494-12202414 GCA_021234005.1 Nephelium lappaceum
TTAGTGATTTTAGCAATTGTTAAGTTCTGGTCTAAGATAAAGCTGTAAAAGAGTTCTATAAAATAATCAGTTTTGAAGAAACTTTATCGGATTGTCTTTTGTTTTTAATGCAATTTTAATCAAGGGTTTGTAAATTCGTAAGTCTTTAACTGCCATAGATAAGCTAACATTGTATGTCTTTCATTTTGATTTGTTATTGATTAGAAGAGTGCATTTTCATATATTGTGTTGTGAACATGTTTAATGATCTTGCGAAATTAATTTAGATTTGTACAATTCAAATGAATTATTTATGCATTGTAGATTGATATTCAAGTATGGTTCCAAAAATCACTACTCGCTAATCAATTAACGAGATAACAGTTAGCGATTTATCAATTACTTGATGACTAATCGGCAAGTACTATTGATTGACAGTCAAATTGAGTCAAATTTAGTCATAAGTTAAAAGAGGGAATGATGTCATTATACTCAAAAGTTAGTTATTGATGTATAATTTGCCCGTGTTACTACTATAAAAAAATTTTTCTCCAATGTGGGCTAAAGTAGGCCTACCGTAGCCCCCACGATGCTACATCTATGACTTCAGAATATGCCTACATATATATATGTATATATATATATAATCTCTTAGATTTTTGGGATCTACAAAATTATTAATTAATATCTCTTAGATTTTTGGGATCTACAAAATTATTAATTAATAATAATAATAGTAGTACTAGTAGTACTTCGTGTGCGACATATGTACACTTGGAGCACACAAAAACACCCAATTCTGGTGTGTTTTTTTTTTTTTTTTTTTGAAAGAATTGTGGTGTATTTTGTTTGTTCTTGGCATGCATCAAGTGGCCTTGTGAGCTCTCACTTGGCAGCTAGTTGGACTTCTTACAAACAACCCCTAGGCTTTTGTTTTTCCTAATTTCGTTTTTTCCGTTTCGATAGTAATTTTTCCTAAAAATTTGCGCACAGATAGCACTACACCTGGAGCACACAAAAACACCCAATTCTAGTGTGCTTTGTTTGTTCTTGGCATGCATCAAGTGGGCTTGTGAGCTCCCACTTGGCAGCTAGTTGGACTTTTTACAAACAATCCCAAGGCTTTTGTTTTTCATAATTTCATTTTTCGGTTTCTATTGTAATTTTTCCTAAAAGTTGTCCGCGAGCTTGGATAGTAATTTTGGGTCCAAAAATAAAAAAAGGGGCTTTTGGCCCAATCCATTGGATAGGGGTTCTTGATCATTAAATTTAATTTAATTTTTAGTCCAAGAGAACCTATGAAGACTATGAATAATACAAGTGAAAGTTAAAGAATGCCTTGGTTAAATTTTGTAATCTTAAAATTAGATTTAGATCGTTGAAACTAAAGAACCCAATCGTACATGTGTTGTTTATTTAATTATTTTTCATGAAATGAATGTATAATCATAAAACATGTAGATACATTAAAAATATTCATATAGAATCCTGAAATATCTACTCATTGCATTATAACATAACATACATCGTATGTATTATTTTTAATATACTATTAAATTGTTTATTAGTATAAATAGAGAAAATAACACATAGAATATCTTTTAAATAATTTGAATTGATTTTAGTAGAAAATCGTGGGTTTTCAAATTAGAAATTTGATTTCAGTAAATGATATATTCATAATGTGGATTAAATTAATTACATAAATCGGGTAATTTGATATTAATTCTGGTCTTTATAATTTTATTTATTTCGATTAGATATATAAAATAATTTATATTTTTAAGTGTTAAAAATCCGGTAACTCATTAGGTGTTAATAGGTTTCAGATTCTAGTAACACGTAAATTCCTAGTAACGTAGATTATCTCTTTAGCTGTTAATAATCTATGATGATGACTCGGAATATTAAATAGAAAATCATAATCTTGAATCAATAAGTGAGAGTGACGCGATCCCAATCCGGATACTTCTAGCTCTGATCCTGTAGATCACGCCGGGCACCCCAACGAATCCCTCTCAAACCCGACTTGTCGAGCTAAGCGAAATCCGTGGAGCGAACCCTAAACTCTCTGATACTTTCTAAAAGATCGTTGGGTTGGTTTTTCTTTAAAATTGAAAACGCGTAGGAAATTTTTTTCGATTTTTAAACTCATTTTTCTAACAAAATTTCGGCAGCATAACGGATGCATTTTTGACATTATGAAAAAACCTGTTTACAAAAAAATCAACACTTCGACTATTTTCAGCACCAACCCAGCTTCTGATTGTCCGTAGGCCTCAAACATGCATTTACTACTCAAAACAACTTAATAAAATTCAAAACACAATTTAATAAATTGCATTTAAATCAAAACAATTAAAAAATAGTTACGAATGAATAATTACAAATTTCAAATTACTTATACACTTCAAAAGAGATTTACATGAAAATATAGCTGATGAAACCAAATGAGCTGCTCAAATGACGTCGTGTCGGCTGGTTCGCCTGCTGGAGGTGACGTCCCACTCGGCTACCTGCTGAAAGTACCTGAGGAGGTTTTTGTATAAAAACAAAAAAATAATGAGCTAGAAGCTCAATGAGTGATAATTATATTTTCTTTGAAAATCTGGTTTTCTAAACACCCTCCTCAGAAAACGTTTAAAAATAATCTTTATTTTCTTTAACATTTCAAACTTTAATTTCTCAAACTTAATATAAACATGAGACTTTATATATAAATGCAAGCACGTATTTAAATGCAAAACTCATAGCTTAAAATCACAATTAGCTTGAATACTAAACATAAAATCTCTTTTTATTTCAAATTCACTTTTCTTTTAAGACCATTTCTAGGATATCTTTTAAAACACCATAGTATCCCTAACTCTGGGGTCACGTGACGATTTTGAACTGACACCAACCGTGACAACTCTGCTCTGAGACATATCGCGGCTATGTGCGGAATTTCTCAACGCTAAGCATAGCTCACCTGCTCTGAGACATCTTACGTGTAAACCCTCTATTTTTATATTGTACGGATTACTCAGGAATAGTCTCTAAGTATTTATTTGAGACGCTAAATGGTTATGGAAAGATTTAAGGTCATAGAGAACTCATAAGAATTGATTTAAAGTCAATTGGAGATTAAACAGGAAGTTAAAATGGTAAATAAAATCGAGTAAATTTTTAAGGAAATAAGGGACTAAGTTGAAAATAAAATTTAAAATTGTGGTTATAGTAGGATTTAGCTAAAAGCTAAGGAAAGATAATGAGATTTTCTAGGGCGTAAGTGCAATTATTGAGAGTTTTGAGGAGGAAATTAGAAGCCAAAGAATATGGTGGTTGACTTTCAAGTCAACACAGAAAAATAAAAGCAGAACAGCCCAAGCAGTCGCAAAACGCGACGGAGAAGAAAGAAAAGAAGAAAGAAAAGAAGAAAAAGAGAAGAAGGAAGAAGGAGTGACGCCGGCGACCACCAAGCAGCTCCGGTTGACGTCACAGCAGCGCCGACCGATCGCTGCAAAGCCAGATCGAAGTCAAGCAGCTCGTCGGCGGAAGTGACGCGAAAACAGCGCTGAAAACCGAGCAGAACAGCTGCGAATCAGCTCCGATCGGCGAGGAAAAAGACAGTGGCGAGCTGCTGTCCGGTCACCTGCAGTCCTACGTGCAAAACCCATCCTATTCTCCTCCATTTCAGCTGCATCTGAGCTGATTTTCAGCTTGAAACCAACCCTCCACCTGTGCGACAGAAACAGCAGAACGGCGGCGATCTCAGCCGTGAATCGCAGCGAAGTGAGAGGGAAAGAGAGAGAGGAAGAGAGGAGAAGGAAGGAGGAAGAAAATCAGCTCCAACCCAGCTCAGATCTGTCACCAAAAGTAGTCCAAAACAACCCCAAAATCAGTCCCAAAGCTAAGTCAACGCGAAAGAAAAATGGGTGAGTTATTTAAGTTTGAAATTGATGATTTCGTTGGTGATTTAAGTTGATTCGAAATGGATCTCATTATGATTTGTTTGTTGGTTGTTTTTGAGTGAAAACGAGTTGAAAAATAAGTGGATTCAAGTATATTAGGAGTTTAGAAAACCAATGATTTATAGAGAAACCAAATCGTGCGCTAAACTAGTTCGATGGACAATTTTGTAAATTGGCCCATATGGCATCCGTTGAGAGTTTGGATGACCCTAATGAGTTTAATTAGGCGTATTGGGATTAATAAAAGTCGAAGATTAAATTAAGAACTCAAAAATGGAGAGTTACGCCTAAAAATAGTTACTTAGGCGCGATTATGTAATTTTTATTATTTCGAGTTTCCAGAAGTTGACGTAAATGTAAATTTACGAAAATATATATGTTGTGTAGGTGAAGAGCATCTGACCAGATCACGAGAGGACGTTTGAAGCTCATCTGAATTAAGCTCAAGTTTAAGGTGAGTGCACTTTCAAAAAGTTTTCAAAAGTGATTTTATACTTTTGCATTGATAAGCTAGATTTATGCTTTTGCATGTATAAGTTCTTGTATTTAAATACATGTATTGTATTTGTAAAGTAAACGAGTCCAAGGATTCAAGTTTAAAGCTTTCAAGTTAAAGCTTTTGTGCTTGTGCACCAAGTATAAAGATTTTTAAGGCATAGCATTAGAGAAAACAAGTTTTCAAAGGCCATAAGTACCCACCAGTTTATCGAGTTCAGACCCGTACGGTATATCCCACTTAGTAAGGCAAGGGTTTGGGGAATTAAGTCACTAACTGTGTGGTTAGAGTTATGAGTGAGTGTGTCGCCCCTACTTTGTGGGATATGGTCTCGCACTACGGTTAGCGATGCAGCATTCCGCACGTAGTTGCTGAGAGGTCTCAGAGAGTTGGTTGCGGTGGATGTCAGATACATCGCCTTGTGACCTACCACACCTGCGGCCTTAGCTACGTCGCCGTGTGGTCAAGAGATTAGGGATACGAATGGTGCTTTTATAAAGTTCAGTTATTTTAAGCATATTCAGATTTATGTTTTACAAGTTTATTATAAATTGTTTATATTAATGCTATGCAAGTGAATGAGATTTAAGTTTTAAATGCTTTAAGAAATAGAAACTTTTATTAAAGTTTTCTAAGGAGGAAATTTTTGAAAAGTAAAGCTAAGTTTATAAACTATTGCACTCACTGAGCTTTATAGCTCACTCTTCAAATTGTTTTTTTAAAACCTCCTTAGGTGCTCGTGTGGGTGAAGACGAGTGAAGCCTCCCTCCTTCGCATTCAAGTGGGCGCAATTACTGGCAGTTGCATCTTGAAGAATGTATTAAGCATATTTTGAGTTTTCTTTTGTATATTGCATATATTTTGTGTATTTTGTTTAAAAAGAGTTATACTTTTAAAGTTGTGTGAAAGTGCATCATTTTGTGTTTGAAAAATCAAGCTTACTAGATTTAAAATTGCATGTTTATCCCTTGTTTTTGAAGGTTTTAAATTTTTGTGATTATGTTGATAAACTGAATTTGAGAGAAGTTGGGTTGGATGTGATTATAGTTTGAAGTGTTTAAATTGCTTTCCAGGTTTTTGGTTTATCCAAATTACAGTCGTTATGCTGACGGTTTTTAGTTTTAAAAATGATCAAATAAATAGTGTCAAACCAACCCAAATCATTTCAATTTTAAAGTTTAAAAGATTTTGCTTCCGCTAAAGTTAAGTTTCAAGTTAAGAGGGTTTGCTCATCGAATGCCTTCTTCCCCATCAAGATGGGCTTAGAGGGATTCGTTGGGGTGCCCGGACGTACCATTCGGATAGGAGCCTAGTGGCGGTCCGGATTGGGGCGTTATATTACGGCTATGTACGGAATTTCCCAATGCTAACCATAGCGCGCGAAACACTACCCCACATCAGCAAAGGCGACTCGACTGACAAACTCGGACACTTGTCCCCCCCAAGTTAGTGACTTATCCCTCCTCAGGACTGTGCCAACTGATGTGGGATAGACCGGCCAGATCTAATCTGATCTGAAAATCTCTAAAGGTATACTAATGGTTTTGAAAACTTTCTTTTTGCTTAACTTTCTAGTGCAATAGCACAAATCTCTTTTTTGGGTGCATAAAACACCAAAATCTGATTTCTGAGTGCAATAAGCACTAAATCTCGTTTTCTGAGTGCATTAAGCACTAAAATATCTTTGGTAAGTGCAAAAGCACAAAATGACATCATTTCAAGCTCTAAATTCATGCTCATATCAATGCATTTAAAAGAAACTCAAGCAGTTACTTATTAAATCAAACTTAACAATTTGAAATACTTTTAAAATCTTTTAAAATAAAATTTACTCACAAATTTGGTAGTTGTAAATGGCGCGTACGGAGCCCCTACTCCTCTTGCCTCGATCCTCGAGCGTCTTCGTCACCTACACAACATATGGATACGTAAATTTATGTTCACGTCAACTTTTGGAAACTCGAAATAACTAAAATTACGTAATTAGTCCCTAAGCGACCCTTTTTACGCGCTAACCCTTCATTTTTGGTTTCAAATTTTAATCTTTCGCTTTTAATAGCTTCAACACTCCTAATCAAACTCGTTAGGGTCGTCCGAACACTCAACGGATGCCATAAGGGTCAATTTACTGAATCGACCCTTCAAACTAGTTTATCGCACGTTTCGATTTCTCTTTAAATTTTCAATATTTTATTATGTTCCTAAGCTCCCAATAAGCATTAATTTACTAATTTATCAACTCATTCTTCACTCAAAACCGACCAATAACGAATCGTACTAAAATCTACTTCAAAATCTACTCAATCATCAACATAATCTTCAACAAAAACAACTTCCAAGCTTGAACAACTTACCCCTTTTTCTTCCTCACGAAATCATCCTCTCCCTCTTCGCGTTGAGCTCGTTTTGGGACTGATTTTTGGTTCGCGTTTAGGGTCTGTTTTGGTGGCGAAAATGGATTGGTTTGGCTAGATCTCCTCCCTCTTTCTTGTCCTCCGCGCAAGCTCTTCTTCCCCAGTCGGATTCTCTCTTCTTCTCCTCTAATCTGCTGCCTTTGCTCTGGTTCCGTTTCACCACGTTCTGCACTGGTTTCGAGCTGAAGAATGACATCGATTGCAACTGAAAATGGTATGGATCAGCTTGGTTTCGCGTCGAGTCTTCATGGTGGTCGTGATGGCAGCTCACCATCGTCGGTTCTGCTCCGGTCAGGTCTGGCTTGTGCGCGACATCTGGCTGGTTTAGGTCAACTTCGATCTGCCTTGGTCAACTTCGTGTCGTGCACGATTCGTGGTGAGCTCCTCAGTCGATCAGCTGAGTTGATGGTCGGAGTCGTCGTCTGGTTTGCGTGCGACAAGGTCTGGTTCTGCTCGGCTTGGTGTCTTCGGTTCTGCGTTACCTCTACTCAGCGACGATCTGATCTGTAGTTGGTTGGACGAGCTTCATTGCGTCGGGCTGAGCTGGTCAGAGCTACTCGTCGTCCTCTTCTTCTTCTTCTTCTTCTCTTCTTCTTTTCTTCTTCTTCTTCTTTCTCTCCTTCTTCTTTTTGGTTTATACTCACGATCACTGTCTTCTGTTTTGATTTTGATTTTTGTGATTAAGTTTTTGCTTCATGTTTTCCTCCCCAAACAACTCTAAAAATGACGGTCACGTTGTTTAAAAATTTCAGTCTCCTCCCTTAACTTTTAGCTTAATCCTAGTTTGACCACAATTATTAAATCTTATCTTCAATTTAGTCTCTTGTCATATTAAATAATTTCTCGATTTCCTTTACTATTTTACTCTTATGTTTAATTTCCAATCGAGTTTAATTCAAACCCTAAGGGTTCCCTATACTCTTAGGCGCTTCCGTAAACTGTTTAGGGTCTCTAATAATTATTTAAGGACTGTTTCCGAGGAGATCCGTAAAAGTACGATAGATGGCTTATAGAGAGAGGGATATTAACAATATATTCCGTGGTCTCCATCATTAGTTTAACACCATAAGACTTTAATGGCGCCTCAAGGTGACTTTATTATCTTCCCCCAACGGAAGGTGTCCATATAGGTTGTCATATTAAATAATTTCTCGATTTTCGTTTACTATTTTACTCTTCTGTTTAATCTCCAATCGAGTTTAATTCAAACCCTAAGGGTTCCCTATACTCTTAGGCGCTTCCGTAAACCATTTAGGGTATTTAATAATTATTTAGGGAATGTTTCTGGGGAGATCCGTAAAAGTACGAATAGAGGGCTTATAAGAGAGGGATATTAACAATATATACCGTGGTCTCCATCATTAGTTCAACACCATAAGACTTTAATGGCGCCTCAAGATGACTTTATTATCTTCCCCCAACGGAAGGTGTTCATATAGGTTGATCAAGGTTGATTTCCTAATAGATAAGATTCCTAGATGTACCTTTGGGATTGACCTATCCTAAGGTGGCAATTCTCAAGTTAAGTCCATGGAATCTAAAATGATGGGTTACACTTATAATAGAAATAATTAATTGTTAATTATCTTTCTGATTGAAAAAAACAGTAGTCGAATAATATGAGAATAAGAGTTATTCTATTATATTATTTGATTTAGAATGTCTTAGTCTAATATACAAATATTTGACCTAACCAACAATGACACTTATTTGTGGCATGTTAGATTTTCATGGTATAGTAATTGTTTTCTAGGGCATTTTATAATTCATTATTTGTGCATCATGCATCAGGTTTAATTTTGTTCCAAAAATATATTTTATTAATTTTTGCAAATTGATATTATATGAATTTGATTTTATTATTTTTAGCTATAGTATTTCTATTAATTTCCATTCTTGCTAATGATGAACTTAATGGGGACAATTATGTAAAATTGAAAAGTAATATGAATGCAGTCCTGGTTTGTGAAGACCTTAAGTTTGTCACGACTTAGCCATGTCCTCCCTAGTAAATGTTGGGCGTGCTATTCACTGAGACCCATGTGAAATGGGTCACGGGTAATGCGAAGGCCCACTGCTACTTGTTAGCGGAGATGTCTGTGGTTGCTACCAAACATGAGTTAATGAAACAACAACTCAACTACTGGAGTCATTACGAGGCATATTTGGGCAAACTTTTGAGTAGCAATGACACGAAGTTATTTGTGAAGTTATGATTATTAGGATAAAGAAAGGTTTATCTGTTCGAGAGCATGTCTTGAAAATAATGGCCCATTTCAACACGCTCAAAAGCCAAAGTGGGGCGATAGATGAGCATAGCCAAATAGGCATGATGCTGGAAACTCTTCCGAAGAGTTTCATGCAACTTAAGAGCAACTATGTTATGAATAAGTTAACTTACTCACTTACGCAGTTGCTTAATGAGCTTACTATTTATCATTTCATGAATAAGGACAAGAGTAAGTTTAGTGAGGCAAGTGTTACTGAGTGTTCTTCTGCTAAAAAGAAGAGGAAGAGAAATATTTGGAAGGCTAAGGCTAAGCCCTAAAATCAAGCTACCCAGAAGAAGAGCAAAAAGGACTTCAACACCACCAATCCCAAAGGAAAGTGTTTCCATTATGGTTTGAATGGGCATTGGAAGAGGAATTGTCCTCAGTACCTCAAAGAGCTAGAAGAGCAGGAGATGAAAGGTAAATATAATTTATTAGTCATTGAATCTTGTTTAGTGGAAGATGATTCAACCCCTTGGATAATTGAATCAGGAGCCACTAATCATGTTTGTTCTTCTTTGTAGTTGATCGACTCATGCAAATAGTTTAATGAGGGCGAAGTTCACCATGTGAGTCAAGACTGGGGAAACTTGTTTCAGCAACAACAATGGGAGAAGTTAGATTTCGTTTTAATAATATTGTTTTATTGTAATGAATAATGTTTATTTTATTCCTGGATGTAAGAGAAATTTGATTTATGTATCCAAACTTTTGGATACTAATTATTCTATTCATTTTGATAATAAATCAGTTATTATTTCTAAAAATATTTTGAAAATTTATTCAAGGATACAAGAAAATAATTTATATTTGTTAAGACCATTAACAAATAACCCACTGCTTGATACTAAAATGTTCGAGGTTGAAAATTCCTTTTCTAGCATGTGTTAGCTCTAGCGATTCTTTAGCTCTAAACCCACTGCATAATACATATATCCCACGTTCAAATATATTAGCTTTAGCGGTTCTTTACCTCTAAGCCATTTTCCAATAAAACGTCTTTTAGTCATTTCATCTTCTAGGCATAGTCACAAATAGGTAACGTTCCAAATTTTCACTCGCTTAAATTTTTGCTTTTTACATGTTTGTCTAATCTGTGAAAGTTAACATGACCAAGTCTTAGATGTAAAGATAAGTGTCATTATTTCAAGAAATATTTTGTCATTTCGTTTTTGGTTTTGCAACCTTAAACATTTCAGTATTAAGCAGCAGGTTATGCGTAAACAGTATTAATACACTTATTTTTCTTTTGTTCTTCTACATTTTCTTAGTTTGATTTTCTTCTTTTTCTTCTTCTATTTTTCTACTTATCTAACCTAAAATGAGGTATTCCAATCTTCTGCTTTCAATGTTCATCTTCTTCTTCTAATATTCGTCTTTTCATCTATCAATTTGCTTTTCTACAATCGATTTTCTTCTCCAAGATATGGAGGAGGGCACCAATGATTGTTCATAAACTTTTACATATATTTTTTTAAATATATATTTAAATTATTTAATAAAATTACTATTCATTTATTTTTAAATTACTATTTATTTATTTTTTGTGTTTTATATCTTTAATATTTTATATTGTTTAATGGATTATGTTATCATACATGGTCCATATAGCTGAATGAGTGGAAACTGGTAGTCGATGTTCCCAAAAAAAATGGTAATTGGATATAGATCCCAATACAGGGAAAAAAAGCAATTGTTTGAAAATAAAAAATAATCACAAACTATAGAAGAATTTTTTATTAGAACTATTCATTAAGAAAACAGTATTCATATTATAATAAAGAAATCAGTATTTATGTTACAGTTACATTCTTTTTATTTTTAATAAAATGTATTTTAACAGTATTTTTAATATTTAAATGACTAGGTTAATTATGGTATTATATAGGATTAGAAATTATATATGAGTCATTAAGTACATTAGAGTTTTGGTTCAAATAGATAAAGAGTGTTAAAAACAAAATTTAAAATAATTTCTCATTTAGTGAATTTGTTCAATGTTTTGTTTCCTTATAGAAAATAGCAAAATAATGATGATACCGAAATAAAATTAAAGAAGATAGTGTTTTTATTTCACTTTGTAAAAGCTTTGTAGACTAAAATGATGAGATTTTGTTGCATTCAGAGAGATTATTGATAGTTTCTTAAAGTTGGTTACATTAGTGATTTTAGCAATTGTTAAGTTCTGGTCTAAGATAAAGCTGTAAAAGAGTTCTATAAAATAATCAGTTTTGAAAGAAACTTTATCGGATTGTCTTTTGTTTTTATTGCAATTTTAATCAAGGGTTTGTCAATTCGTAAGTCTTTAACTGCCTATCGATAAGCTAACATTGTATGTCTTTCATTTTGATTTGCTATTGATTAGAAGCGTGCATTTTCATATATTGTGTTGCGAACATGTTTAACTGATCTTGTGAAATTAATTTAGATTTATACAATTCAAATTAATTATTTATGCATTGTAGATTGATATTCAAGCATGGTTCCAAAAATCACTACTCACTAATCGACTAACGAGATAACGGTTAGCGATTTATCAGTTATTTGATGATTAATCGGCAAGTACTATTGACTTGATTGTCAAATTGAGTCAAATTTAAAAAATAAAAAAATAAAACAACAACAACAACTTAAAAGAGGGGTTGATGTCATTATGGTCAAAAGTTAGTTATTGATGTATAATTTGCTCGTGTTACTACTATAAAAAAAATTTTCTCCAATGTGGGCTAAAGTAGGCCTACCCTAGCCCCCACAATGCTACATCTACAAAATCATTAATTAATATCTCTTAGATTGTTGGGATCTACAAAATTATTAATTAATAATAATAGTAGTAGTAGTAGTAATACGTAGATTAAGTCGTAGTAGTAAAAGAAACTGGGACTTGGGAAGGGGTACGAGAAAGAGGTTGAAGGCAAATATAATATGAGCTCACTGATCTTTATTTAATTTTAGTTTTTGAGTTTGATACTCTCACAGCGATCCGTAAAAGTGAAAGAAGGAATTAACAAGGGTAAGTACATCTGCAATCAGTGCCAATGCAGTTCCCTGTAACGCGGTCATTTCCGGTTCCATACATTGCATGACAAGCTATCGTACAAAGATCATGTCTGCAATTTGGACGAGGGTATACCGTCGCACAGGTAAGACCATCCACCACCTCATTCCCTACAAAAGTCAATACCTTCATTAGTATAAGCATAGCAAATCACAAAGCATATAACAACTAATTAAGAAAAATTCAAACCAAATTCCTAAATCATGAAATAAAGTTAGAAGAATAACATGCATGATCTCGTATTTCAAATCGTTTAATACTTACAGAAGGTATTTAATTGACCAGAAACAAATATATATATATATATATATATAAGAGATTAATAATCAAAATTTACCTGAAGTATTGAACAAAATAAGTAGAAGAACAGCAGAACTTGAGAAACATTTCACTCTTTCTCTTGTTTAAAAAATCTAAATCATGTATATCGACAATACTCTGGTAAACCGTGGTGGGATGGGTTAGATAATTAACAGTGACTATGGCTAAGACAATTAAATGGTAATACAATTTATCAAAGTTCTCTTACGGTATGAACGATGGTACAATTAAATGGTAGTACAATTTATTAAAGTTCTCTTACGGTATGAATTATGATATGTTATTAACATGATTACAAAATATATATTTGTGACAACTAACTGATTTTTGCATGATCACATATCTAAGTTATGAGAAAGAAAAGTTATGACCTCTCCAAACATCAATGCAGCATTGCACTGGCATTTGATCAATTAATATACGAAACGCCGACTTGTTTGAAAAATGAAAATACGAAACGCTATAATAAAGAAAGTATTTTGTGTTTACGTTTTATGAAGAAGAGAGAAAATATAAAAACAGCAAGATCAAAATCTATACCTGAAGGAAGGAGCAGAACAAGGAAAACTATGGCAGAGATTGAGAGATATTTCATTTTTTTTTTTTTAAGTTGCTTCAAAAATCTGAGGAGGATGTATTCTGATAAATAAGAATAAGAATGGTCAACAATGGTCTAATTTAGGAATTGGTTTAATTTAGGATTTGATTATATTTTCTTTTAGGTTTAGTTATTATTTTCTGTTAAAATTTGATATTAATTCCTTTTTAGAATTGATATTATTTCCTCTTACGGTTAGATATTATTTTATTTTATAATTTGATATTATTTCCATTTATGTTTAGATATCATTTCCTTTTAGATTTTCCTTTAATTGTTTGATATTATTTCCTTTAAAGTTTAAATATTATTTCATTTTAGGATTTGATATTATTTCTTTGTATGTTTAGATATTATTTCCTTTTAGATTTTCCTTTAATTGTTTAATATTATTTCCTTAATTGTTTGATATTATTTTTTTTAGGTTATTACTTCCTTTTAGGAAATCTGGTTTCTTAGGGAAGTTAGTGATGCACGTTTTTAGTAATGCATTTTACTACACCAAAACTCGTACAAGTATACACAGTTTCTATACAATATAGTGGTGCATTAAGATCGATTCCACATAGACAGTTTAAACTAGAACTAAGTACTGAAATTTATCTGCCTAACTTTATCCAAAAAATGATTAATTAAATTGTGTTAAAAGTAAAAATTGTGAAAATCAATTGATAAGAAAAATTAAATAGATTTCAACAAACACTTAATCAAAGTCTAGGGAAATTCAACTTCATTCAATATTTCACTTTTCTTATGTCATTTTCCATCAACTAAATTCATAATTTCATATTGTAATTGATTGAGTATACGATTATATTTATAGCCTCTTTCGAGTTCATCATAGGTATGTCCACATTAAACACCCAGCTACATTTTTATGTTGGATGGTTAATAAAGACTCGTTATGATCAAATACCTACACACGATCACACTTAAAAACTAAATATATTTCTATTCTAATTCTCAAATGTCATTTTACCAAGTTCTAAATATTAATATCTTTTTCAAGTATACTAATATCACAATATCATTCAATTGACTAGGCCTAAAATCAATCGAAAGCATTAAGAGATAGTAAAATAGAATACAAACATATGAAATCATTCCATTTAAACATCATAAATCATCCATAAGAATGTATTCATATTAAACTACATTGAATCCCCTAGAAACAAATTTAGCTCTCCATATATCTACACAAAATCAAGTCAAAATACAAGTAAAATTGAACAACATAATAAATAAGACAAAGCAGAAGTAAACATCATAAAATGACTACTGCTTAGCTCTGAAATCACGCCAATCCACTCCTTGTTGCTTTTGAATGCCTCTAACAAGTTGTTGCATAAACCTCCAATGAATCTTTGGCTTGAAACTATGAAAACCTATGCTAAAATAAAATAAAACTAACATAGAAATGCTCTAGGCCCTACTGCCTATCGTTTGCAACTAAAAAAATGAAGAATTTATATGTGGTTCCACATAGGGTTGAAGAGTTTCCTTTATGCACGTCTAGTGCCAAAATCGTGACTGACGATCACGACTTGTAGCTCGCAATCGCATTTAGCGAAAATCCTTTGAAAACTATAGTGACTAGCATTTGGCAAACTGCGTTCAACAAGAATCTCTGACCAATTTTCTCGACTCAAGCACACCACTCTCACCTTGCGATCACCTTTCGCAAAAAATTCCAAAACTCCTTTAAAAATTGATTCTTCCACCATTTTCCTTTCAACTTCTCATGAATGAATCCTACATACAAAAACACTAGAAAACACATTAAAATCACATAATTTACTCAAATATTCCTTGCAAAAGTCAGGATTAAAGATATAAAATCATGTCTATATTTGACATAAACAATTAGGAAATTGTTTGCCTATAAATAGGAGTTTTAAACTCATGGTATGTATGTTTTTGGTTTTGAAGAAATTAATAAAATCTCACTTCTTGGTGATGCAATTAGCTCTTGTTTTTTGGCTTTTCTGGGTAGCAATACTTAGAATTGCTTGAGCTGGAATTCAAGTCAATTCAGTGATTTGAAGATTTATTTCGACCCTTTTAAGTATTCTTGCTTAAAATTGTTTAGGCTAGGGTTAAGTTTGTTCGGTGGTTTAATTTTCTGATTATCAATTGACCCAATTCTGTGGATTGATTGGTTTAAAATTTATCTTGCTTGTGGTGTGATTTAGGGGTTAATAGAGCTTATCGTTGGATCTAAAGTTATATCCTCAACATTTTTTTTCTAGACCCTCACGATTTTTTTCTTTTTTTTTTTCTAACACTCTCAACAATTTTTCTTTTCCAAACACTCTCAATGAATCTTTTTTCCTCAAAAACTCTCAATGATTTTTTTAAGCACTCTCAATTAAACACCAAATTGTTAATGACCCAACTTTAGATCCAACAACAAGCCTTGATCACCCCAAAATCAACCATGAACAAGATAAACTTTGATAAACTTTGAACCAATCGATCCATAGAATTGGATAGATTGATCCTCTAGAATTAAATCACATAACTGACCTAATCCTAGCCCAAATAATTCCAAACAAGAATACTCAAAAGAGCAAAAAATAAATCTAGAATCAAATCATCAAATTGACTTGAATTCTAGCCCAAGTAGTCCCAAGTATTGCTACCCAGAAAACCAGAAAAACAAGAGATAATTGTCTCACAAAGATGTAAGATTTTATTAATTTCATCAAAGCCAAAAACATACATACCATGATTTTAAAACTCTTATTTATAGTCAAACAATTTCCTAACTTCCTAAGAAGCAAGACTTCCTAAAAGGAATAATAAATAAAAAGAAATAAAATATCAAACAATAAAGCCAATAATATCAAACAATTAAAGGAAAACCTAAAAGAAAATAATATCTAAACCTAAAATGAAGTAATTTCAAAGGTTTAACTACCTTACCCAACCACTATGTACAATATACAAAATAGAGTCTATTTATAAGGTCAAAAAGAAAAATAAAATAAGCAAGTGAATATACTATACAAGGGCAACAAATATCATATATTGTATATGTTGGAAAATTGGGACATTAAAGTCCAATTTTATGAACCATTTTGACTGAGGTTTGAGTTCAGTTTTGGTAGATTAGGGTAATTCGTGTTCTTATCTATGTGAACATCAAATTTTATATTGTTTTGTCAAAATGGTGCTTGAGTGAATGAAAAATTGAAGATCAAAGTACACCAATTGGGAAGAAGCTAAGGTCTTTTGAAATATAAATATTGGCTAACGGTTTCTAATAAGGTTATTTTTAGTAAAGATATAGGCCTCTAAATCTATATCTTTGTCCTCATTCTCGAGTGTTTTTGTGTTTTTTAGTGTTTTTAAAGAAATGAGTCTCTAAATAATGCGTACACTTGGTTAGAAATGATTCGAAGATAAACCAAGTCAAAGAAGTGTTGAGTTTGGGTTTTGTAAAAAAAAAAAAGGCATAATCTTGGATTTGTCAGCTTAAAAGATAGGTTGAATTGTAAGAGCTCGTGCAGAGTCATTGGTTTAAGTTATGTGACCTAAAACCCTTCAAATTAAAGCTACGGATGTCTAGTTTTCATAGCAACTAATGGTTCATAAATCAAAGATAAGTAGAGAAATATATGATCAATTTACTGAGCAAAGGTCAGACTTGGCACACCCCCTTGTGCGCCTAACCATTACTTAAGTGCTAACAAACGCATCCCACTACCATGAGCGCACTACTTGGTGCACCAAAGGGAGCACCACACACTGCCACAAGCACGCCCCTTAATGCGCCTAAGCCTACCGGACACTCCGATGGGCACCAGACTTGAAAAAACAGTAATTTTACAATCTTCCAACCTAATTTGCGTGCCCTCCATTAATACACCCAAACTACACCATTTTCACTAGTTTTGAGAGGCTAAGAATAGGACTCTCATGCCCCTTCTCTCACCCTTGATTCTTAACCAAATCGTCTTCATTTCACTTTCAATCATTTATCCACCAATATCATTCACCCATACTTTGGAAAGAAAGCTTTGTAAGAGTGGAAAAGATGATGCAAAAGGCTCGAACTCAGAAGAGATGAGCTCCATGGATTCAAACTTGGGAGAGGGAGATTCATGAGTGGTATTTTCAACTTTTCTCTTGCATTTGTAATTTTTCCTTTGTATTTTGTCGTGTTTCATGTTGTGTTGGGATGATGCTAGATTTTGATTTTGAATATTAATGGAGTTAATTGTTCTTGCTTAGGGATGTCGTGTATGTTGAGTAAGGATTTTGAAACTTAACGCTTGTATATGATTGGCCACCATATGCATGATTTGAGATTAAATGTTGAGACTGCAAGGAATTGCACATAAAGTGTTTCATAAAATGTCTATCCTAGGTTAGGAAAAGAAAATAGGCCACTAGTGTGACAACCAAGTTGCCATGAGTGCTCGAGTGACAGCTGAGTATCTCATAAAAATATCATTCCAACTTAGGTAATGGATTATCTTAATTTAATAAGCACTCGTTCATTCGATAGCCACTGGAAGATGGGTATCGATGGATGAGAGTATGTTTGATGCATTATCGGAAGAGATATATTGAAACAATTGGTGATAAACTAGCAACAAACACAATCGATAAATCTCCAATGCTTTGATAATTAATTTCTAAATCTAAGTGGAATCACGAATCCTAGCACACTTTATTGTTTATTTATCTATTTATTTTCATCTAAGACTAGTTTGGTAATCGACATCTATATGATTCGTATATACTTACTAGGTTTTGTTACTAAATAGGAACTGATAATCAACCAACAAGTTTTTGGCGTCGTTGTCGTGGATGTGTTTGGATTGGTTGCCAACTCTAGTTCTAGTTTTTTTTTAATTTTATTTTCTTGTTTTTATTTTTTGTAGGTTTTACTTTTATTCTTATGCAAAAAATGACACGATCTCAAGATTGGGACTTCTCTCCAACTCCAAATTTATCCGTTTTATCTAGACATTAAATCGTGCGCTTGGTGTGAGGTACCTAGGTATTTTCTTTTGAATTTCATACACTTTTAACATAAAATCATATGTTGTCTATGATGTTTGATTTAGGTTTAGGGGTGTGAAATTCAAAAGTTAGTTTTTTGTGTGTTTGTTTTCCTTTTTTATTTTATTTTGATTTTTGGAACTCATACTTTTGGTGTCATACAAATTTGGTATTGTTTATGATGCTTAATTTAGGTTTGAGGGTGTGAGCTTCAAAATGTTTAGTTCATGTGTGCATTTTGTCGTGTGTGCATTTTGTCGTTGGTTTTATTTTTTAGTAGATTATTTATTGTTCTTTTGAAATTTATATTCCTATGTCATAAAGTCATGCATTGTCCATAATACTTGATTTAGGTTTCAGGGTGTGGATTTCCAATATTTTAGTTCTTGTGTGAAATTGTAAGAATGTGTTATGCATGACGTGAATATGATTTTTGTCTAGTTAATTTGTTGGTAGTCTTTATGCGGGTTGTACATATTGATGTGTTGTAGTTTCTATAAAACACTTAAGATTTTGTTAATGACATTCATGGATAATGAGCAAAATGTTGCTTTAGGAAGCTTTGTATGTTTGTGCTTATTTGCTTAACTAGGCTTGAGATGTGATGGTGACAATGACTTGCTAAAAGGTGCCATGATTAATAATGGAGACTTCCCAAGAGAGTCGTTAAGTCATAACGTTTCATTTTAAGGGTTGTTTTCATTCAAATCTTAAACACTCCTTTTGTGCTTCAAATTGAGTAGTTTTATCTCATTTAGGCTTTGCATTGGATTTTGATAACATGTCTTGCATTAAATAAATTGTTTGCTTTACTTGTGAGGTAGACAAATTTTGAGATGTGACACTAGGCGTTGCGTGCTTAAAGATAGTAAATGGCCCAAACATTTTCCTACCCTTATGTGTGTGCTCTAATAGCCAAATTTGATATTAAACACACAATAAGCCTAATTTTTGTTCATAACCTACAATTTCTCATTCCAAGCTCGAAACAAATCTTGTTTTACCCTTTAGAGCTTGGGATCCATTAGCGACAAAGTTAGGCAATAAAGTGGAAGGAAGTATGAAAGTAAGTAAATTGGTAAATGCGATATGTGCTTGCTAGTCAAAAGTAAATAAGCAAGCATAAAAAAATTTTAAAAAAGAAATGCAAAAGAAAGAAAGAAAAGCAAAATGAAATGAGAAATACAAAGAAAGTAGTTGTGAAGAAAAGAAAAGAAAAACAACCTAGAAGTATGAAAAAGAAATCAACAGAGATCTGTGTCTTAACAAATATATCATTTAATCTCTTAATGTGATCAATAGTTCATTTGTTAAACTACATATCCTTTCTTTCTGTAACCTATTCACCTTTGCCCACGTTACAACTTAGAGAAAAGCCTTCGTTGAACTCTTGAGAAGTTAGACTCACTTGTGATTATGAATAATGCATGATATGTTCTTGAGCTCCAATGTCCATTCATGAGATCCTTTACATGCTTATAAGCGTCTTTAGACATATTTATATCTGTACGCAATTAATATCTTGAAATTTTTTTTGTGCATAACTTCCAAATTACATGCTTATAAGCGTCTTTAGACATATTTATATCTGTACGCAATTAATATCTTGAAATTTTTTTGTGCATAACTTCCAAATTACGTATATTTGTGAGAGTATTTTCTCCTAGATTTCAAGAGCTTCAAAAAAGAAACCTTATGAGTTTTAGAGTCGAGGCGAACTACATCATAGTCATTTTGATGGCATTATTGTTGTTGATACATAACATCTTGAGTTTTGGTCTAGACTTCTTACATAACATCATAGTCCCTTGGTTATATTGTGACCATTACTTTATAGATTAATCGGCACTTTTCATTGAGTTTCATTTGAGCTACATCGTATCATTTTTTCTTTTTCTGAGAACAAGTTTGTTTATGGGTATCGTAGAGTTAAAAATCCTCAAGAGACATAACTCCTCCACTAGAGACACCTAAAGTTTAACAGGCTTATGGCATACTCTAAATGCCACTATGGTAATCTATAGAAGTGGTTAATAAATTTATTTACTTACTTTATTTTATGTTTTAGTTTTGCTTTGCTCAAGGACGAGCAAAGATTAGGTTTCGGGTATTTGATAAGGGTATTTTTAGTGAAGATTTAAGCTTCCAAATCTATATCTTTATCATCATTCTTGAGTGTTTTTATGTATTTTTTAGTGTTTTTTCAGGGAATAAGTCTCTAAATGGTGTGTACATTAGGCTGGAAAGGATTTGAAGAGAAATCAAGTCAAAAAAGCAGTTGAGTTTGGGTTTTGTGAAAAAAATGGCATAATCTTGGATTTTTGGGCTTAAAAGATGGTTGATTAATGAGAGCTCAGTGCAGAGTCATCGGTTTAAGTTATGTGGGCTACAACCCATCAAATTAATGCTACGAATATCTAGTTTTCATAGCAACTGACGATTCATGAATCGGAGATCCGTAGAGAAAGATATGATCAATTTACTGAGCAAAGATCAAACCTGGTGCGCTAGCCATTGTCTGCACGCCAACAAGCACATCCTACTACCATGAGCTGCTCCTTTGGGTGCCTAACCCCCATCCAAGCACCTAAGGGAGCACCACACACTGCCAGAAGCATGCCCCTTCATGTGCCTAAGCCCACCAGGCAGCCCTAATGAGCGCCAGACTTGAAAAAATGGTAATTTTACAATCTTTCAACCTAATTTTCGTGCCCCCATTAATACACCCAAACCACACCATTTTCATTAGTTCTGAGGGGCTAAGAATGGGGCTTTTAGGTGCCTTCATCTCACCCTTGACTCTCAACCAATTCACTTTCATTTCACTTTCAATCTTTCACCCACCAACTATCATTCACCCATGCTTCGGAGATAAAGCTTTGCAAGAGTGGAGAAGAGGATGCAAAGGCTCGAACTCGGAAGAGATGAGCTCCATGGATTCAAACTCTGGAGAGGGAGATTCATGGGTTGTATTTTCAACTTTTCTCTTGTTTTTGTAATTTTTTAGTTTTATATAGTCGTATTTCACATAGTGTTGGGATGATGATAGATTTTGATTTTTAATATTAATGGAGTTGATTGTTATTGCTTGAGGATGTTGTATATGTTAAGTAAGGATTTCAGAACTTAATACTTGTATATGATTGGCCACTATATGCATGATTTGAGATTGTGTATTAAGACCAGAAGAATAACACACAAAGTGCTTGATAAAATGTCTACCCTAGGTTAGGAAAAGGAAATAGGCCACTCATGTGACAGTCGGGTCGTCATAAGTTCTCGAGTGACAACGAAGTATCTCATAAAAATACTAATCTAACTTAGGTAGTAGATTATCTTGAATCTAATGAGCGCTCGTTCATTCGATAGCCATCAGAAGATAGATGTCAATGGACGAGAGTATGTTCGATGCATCATTGGAAGAGATGTATTAAGAGAATTAGTGATAGACTAACGACTAAACACAACCAATAAACCTTTAATGTTTTGATAATTAATTTCTAAATCTAAATGGAATCCGAAATCCTAGCACACTTTATTATTTATTTAGTTACTTATATTTCATCTAGGACTAGTTTGGTAATTGATTCCCACATCCCTATGGAGACGATCCCGCAATCGCTATACGACATCTATACGATTAGTATACTTGCGAGGTTTTATCACTAAATGGGAACTGAAAAGTAACCGATAGTTTCTGTAGAATTAATTGTTGAATAAATGTTGTGTTTATAACTGCAGACATGATTATTTCATGAACAATTGTAGCCATTAAAATAATTAATTCTGAATTGAAATATAGAATTAAGTTTGAATTTTGTAACTGGGGAGATAATTAATTCTTAATTAAATTTGAGGAATTATATTTTAAATTTTGTAACTGCAGATATAATTAATTCTTAATTGAATTTGTAGAATTAATTCTTTAGTTTTGTAACTGCAGACATGTTTAATTCTGAATTGAATTTGTAGTATTATTTCTTGGATTAATGTTTAGTATCTGCAAAATCAATAGAATTAAAAGGAATTAAAAGACCATTTTTTCTTGTTTTCAAATTGTCCACATGAAGTCTACAAATTGACATCTTTTCTAGTTGTTCAAAAAGAACTAGAATCCATTTTTATTTTTCATTTTATTTTCTTTCAAACACTATTTTAGTTGTAAGTTGCCAAAATGATAGAGATTCGAGCTCAATTTGGTTCACCGAATTTTGATATTGTTATATCTTTAGAGACAAACGTTGAACAATATAGACAAAGGGTAGTGATTTTGTTTTAAGGACACCGTAGTTATTACAGGTCTTAATACTTTTGTTTTAGTTTATTTTTTCTTTTTTCCTACTGCAAATTCGTTGTAATATGGAGAATCTCTAGAATTTTTATTTTAATTTTATTACATGTTCTTATTATCAATTTTCTAACAGTATATATAGGAAAATAAAGATGTCACCATAATAATGGTGTAACATATAATAGTGTGATATATATGAAAAATAAAAATGTCACAATTTTGGTGTGACATATATAAAAAGGAATAAGATATAGTGTGACATATATGGAAAGGAATCAAATATGGTGTGACATATACAAGGCAACTATTGATACAGTAACATTCTCTCATAAACTCAAGATGGCAAGATAAATGCAACTTGAGTTTGGAAACCAATTCACAAATACATTCAGAATGACGAGCTTTGATGAAACTATCAGCAAGTTGATCAGCACAAAAGATCGAGTAAAGTTTAATAGTACCTGATGAACATGTTGCCAAACAAAATGACAACAAATATCAATGTGTTTTGTACATTCATGAAAGACATTATTGTAGCCAATTTGAGTAGCGCTATGATTATCACAACAAAGAGAAGTAGCAGTGATGTGATAAACTCTCATATCTGTAAGTAGCCAGCATAGCCAACAAGTTCTTGAGTAGCATTAGTGAGGGCTTGATAGTTAGCTTTAATACTGGATCAAGCTATAACAATTTTTTTTTTTTTTGTGCAAATCTATACCCAAATTACAAAACATATAAGTTGTCAACATCCTATAAATTATAAGATAATGTGATAATTAATATGTTGTTGACAACTCATATATTATGTCATCTAAGAATGGATTTTGGCAAAAAAGTTGGAAAACCTAACATTAATGCTATAGTTTTCAAAAAAAAATTGCTCAAAAATTTTGTCCAAATGAAAGTAATAAACTGATTTGTAGGTACCACATTAAAGGATGATGTATTGATAATGTGGTAATTACACATAAACTTGCCACAATATTTTAGTAATGAATGTAAGCAAATTTTTGGATAATATAACATTAATCAATATATTTAAGTGAAACAATAAAAATTTGTAGTCATTTCAGTTCTCTAAAATTGATTTTCTCCTCCATTGTTGCATTACTTTCTATGAAAATAAATTAGCATTTGACTTAAAAGTAGATAAACTGTTGTGCAGTATAAGGTGGGATATTTTAATTCTCTATCAATGTTGACATTATGTTAAGTCTTTTTATGAGAGGAGTTTAAATTTGAATGATATATGAGAGAAAAAAATATAATAATTTTAACCATCCATTATTTTGTATAATGATTGTGTCACTAGATTATTGAAAGTTTAACAAAAAAAATGATAACAGAAAATCTTTGCTTCATTTTTATAATATAAATTTTTATTTGAAAAGGGTATATAAGCAAAGTGTATGCAAAAAATGATGACAAAAAATTAACACATGAAAATTTTTTCATTAAGAAATAAAATTAAATCTAAAAATTATTATTAACTAGACCAAATTTAAAATTAGTTATGATAAACTAAATTATGTACAAAACAACAAATTAATAGAACTAAACTAATCGTAATGATCAAAGCTATTTTCATAGTTCTTTCAAGCAAAAAAAAAAAAAAAACTATTTTATGGTAATATATTTTAACAACATTAAATTTATTTAATAATATATATATAATGAAAATTAGTGGGCATTATTGCCTCCACCAACTGTTCACAGGAATGCCCACCATTATTATGGTTACAGAGGGGGAAGCGCTATCCCTCCCATTTTTTAGAGATTTTTTTTTTAAGAAAATTGTTTTATTTTATGATAAAAAAATTGTAAGGTCATTTTAATTTTTTATTTATTTTTATTATATGCATAAAATAATTTAATTTATATATTATAATTATTTTTTATTTTTCGCTTTTAACTGTTTTAGTATATTTCCACTCGTTAATTGGTTTTTTTTCTTTTTTAAATAACAATGAATTATAATTTTTTTAAAAAAATTCAAGGAAGGGTTGTTTTACTAGTTTATAAATAAAAGGTTATGAATTTAGCATTTACTCTAAAGTTGGCTTATTTGAGACTCTTAAATTTTCAACATGTGACGCATTTTAAAAGGAGTAAAAATATTAAGTAAAAATGCACCTAATGACGTTAAGACCATGATGGTGTTGCCTATGAGGAGTTGAATTATAATTATTTTATGTAAAAAGAGTGTGAAATTCTAAAACTTAATTATTAATACCCAGAGTATGTCCGGTAACAATTTTAAGAGGCATTTTCAAAAAAAAAAAAAATCAATTTTAAGAGGCAAGTGAGAGCCTACTTTTCTGAAGTTGTTATGAAATAATCTTGGGATATTATGAGAACTAGCTTGATAAGTAAACTAATTATAATTTATTTTCATTTTTTTTTATTAAATAAACCGACCCTTATTATCTGAAATATCTAACTGATATTAAAATTTAAGAACAAAACGATAATTTAATAAAATATCTCTATTAATTAATTAAAACAAGTAAAGATTAAAAAAAAAATTAAAAAAATCTTCAGAATAAAATAATTTTAAAAAATATAAAATTCAAAAAACGTTTAAAATATAGTATTTTTAAAATATATATATAGATTAATGGACAGTAAACATCATTTAAATAAAATTAAAATAAAAAAATTAGGGGAGGATTTTCACCGTTGATAAAATATTTTATGTCCGTGGATACCCAATCTCCAGCTCTCATTAATCTTCAGCCACCGTTGTTAACCCATTCATCACCATCAGCAACCCATCATCACCATCAACCCATCTGCAACTTCAAACCATCATCTGGGTTTTTACAATTCTCGCAACAAATCTAACCACAACAATTACCATTCACCAATTTGTAGAAAGCATAGCAAAACAAAGAAAACAATTCCACCCAAATCACCATTTTGTAGAAAACAAAACAAAACAAAATACTCAAACCACATCTGAATCCAAAACCCAATATTCACACACTTGAAGAAAACATTACCAAAAAAAAATCAAAAGGGCATGATATTCGCAACTAACTCCACCCCCGAGCACCGTTGCCACGTCATCACCGTCGATCTGCCGATCTTGGTTGATGGTAATGATTTTGGCTCTGCATCCCTTCTATTGCGTCACCGCCATCTCCGATAGCAATCAGTCTCCTCACAGACCCTTCGCCAACCACTTCCGAAACATGCCTTCTCCGTCTCCTTCAGCAAGCATGACCATGACATTCTCGGCGTCTGATGCTCTGTCCTTCATCAGCTCTGTTCTTCATCAACCAGCGATCGGACAAGCTATGTTCTTCATCAACCCCCCTCGCTCAATCCTCCGTGACCGCCGCTTTGTAACGAACCCAGATAGATGAGGTGGGTCATCTAGGACAAACCCAGATGAACAGATGACCCACCAATTATTAAAAAAGAAACAAATGAGAGAGAATGAGAGGAGGAAGAAACGAGACCAAAAGAATCCAGAGGTTTTAAAAAAAAAATTATTTTTTTTTAATTTAATATTGTTGCTAATTAATAATTAAAGAGTATTTAAGTTTTACATAAGTTTAAAAGATATAATAGAGATTTTACGTAACTTTAACAAGAATATTTTAATCATTTCAGATATTTGGATAAAAAATGTTGATTTTTTTTATGAAAATTTAACGGAGAAGGAGATTTATCTAATAAAAGCAAAAGAAGAAGGACAAAAGAAAAAAACAGTTAATCACGATTCATTTAACTTTTAGATGGATTTTTCGTTGAATCCAGATAATCTTTAGTGAGATTAATTAATCTTTTATACATTGAGATCATCCTTATTAATTTTAAACACAAAGACAGTTATATCCTAGTTTTAATTTTATAGAAATTTATTTATACAAAATATAAATTAAAATATTTTAGTTTGATATCTATTTAAGATAAAAAAAATACATTAAAAAAAGATTTTATAAATTTATAATAATATAATATAAAATTTACCAAACATATGCACGTGAAAAAATGGTAAAAAAAACCTGCCCCTAGTTTGCCTAGTTGGTCATTTTGCCTGCACTAGTTTGAAATTACCCGAAATCCTCTCTATCATTAATTTCTAACAAAAATGTTAGTCTAATAATTGCATAAAATAAAATACCAAATTTGCCCTCTATTTAAATAATATTAAGATATAAAAATATAAAAAATATAAAAAAAAAAAAAACATCATCAAATTATTAAGTTTTAAAAAATAATACTTAATAAACTAAATTAATTTTTTTAAAGTATTCGGATTGGGGTAAGAAATTCTTGTTCATTCATAACAAGAAGGAAGGAGATCATTTAGGTTGGTTGTGTACCTATGTGAGGATTGATTATATTTATCTTTAGATAATATTAGAGAATTAGAGTTAGAATTATCTTAGTCTTTCCTAGTTAAACTAGACTTGTGACACTTTAAATAGCCCAACAACTTAAGAATTCACTATGACGTTTTTTATTTTTGAGAATTAATAAAATCCTGCAAGTTTTACATGGTAATTATCTTGTGATTTTCGACTATTCCGAGCAAGTTTGCTTGGAGAGCTTGGGCTAGATCTCAAGGCAATTCTATTAGCTTGAATCTAGAGAATTAATTCACTCATTCTATGAGTAAATTGGTTTGCAATTTATCTTGTTTAACGTGTGTTTTTGGACGTGAGTTGGGCTTGTTGTTGGATCTAGATTTAGGCCATCAATAATTTAACGACTGTATTCTTGAAGAACGAGTGAATGATGAGAACTCTGGCATTAGAGTTCCATTTAATTTAAGATTTCTATTAATTTAGGATTTTTATTAATTTAAATTTATCGTGTTTAGAATTGTCTTTTATTAAGTTTTGTGATAATTTAGGATTAGATTTGTCTTTAAATATATCATTGATAAATTAGAATTAGTATTATCTTTAATTAGTTTTAAAAAATTAAGAGTAATTTATCATATTTATCTTTGTTAAATTCAAAGGATAAGTTAGGATTATAATTATCTTTAGATAATATTAAATAATTAGAGTTAAAATTATCTTAGTTAGTCTTTCCTAGTTAAACTAGACTTGCAAGGTTATAAGTAGCCTAAGAATTTGATTTTGGCTAGTAAATCCCAATAATAAAATCTCATGCAATTATCTTGTGTTGTTCGGTTATTCCAGGCAGGTTTTGTTTGGGAGAGCTTGGGCTAAATCTTAAGTCAATTCTATTGGCTTGAATTTAAGAAAAAAAAATAATAATTTGCTCATTAATTGAGTAGATTGATTAGCAATTTATCTTGTTTAAGATGTGTTTTTAAGTGTGAATTAGGCTTGTTGTTGGATTCTGTTGGCTTGAATTTAAAAATTAAATTGTTCATTCTATGAGTTGATTGATTCGCAATTTATTTTGTTTGAGATATGTTTCTGGGCACGAGTTAGGCTTGTTGTTGGATCTAGATTTAGGTCTTCAACAATTTATACCATTGTAAGTTCCATAATTTGTAATTGACTTATATAAAATCAAAATGCTTTTAAAATGTATTATTGGGTTCTCAAAAACTAAGATTTAGGATTTAGGTTGAGCAATGAAGGTTTTAAAATAATAATAATAATAATAATAAATCATAAAAAAAATAAAGATGGGGGAGGGGGGATTAAATTCATAAAAACTTTACCCACACCTTCGATAAGAATGAGATTTGAACTCTTAACCTTTTAGGATCAAAGGATGTGCTCAACTGTTCCTACTAAGAGATAGTGTGCAAGTTGAGCGATGAAGGTTAAAGATCAAGACAGTGCAAGAAGGTTGCCCGAAAGACTATTAAGATGCAAGTGTTCACATTTTTATGGTTTGATCCTTGTTCATGCTCAATCAAGTTGTATTTCATGTGTCAAGAGTGTTTGCATATAATTTTGGACCTTTATGATCTCATACATTGTATGTGTTACATGTTTACATGTTTTTTTTAGATGTTCGATGCCATGAGTCATTTTCTAGGGGTATTTTGCTCATTTTCTATACGGTTTTTTTTGTTTTTTTGTTCTTTTTATTTTTATGGTTTGTTCATTAAGAAATGTAGCTCTAGATGTTAATAACCATTAGTAAAAATTGCAAGTCACATCAAACAAAGGAATTATGGTCAAAACTGTTAGAGCATACAAAGTTAAAACTGGGATCAATGGCATTGATCGTTAAGTCACCACTAGGGCGATGCAACGGTAACGACAATGAGGTCACTATGGTGACCATTGGCTCACCGCTCAAGTGGTAGGCCAGCAATCACCAACCATTAGGTGACCTCTCCCTTCCACTAACGATTTTTTGTGTTTTTTCCTTTCATGGTCCATTATTAATGTTTTCACTTCTTCCGTTTTTTTTTTTTTTTGCCTAGACAAATTTAAACATTCAAAACATGATTCAAGAAGGATAAAATTGACTTTTTAACTTCATCAAACCATCTCATGCTTTGTATTGAATTACTTTACAATTCTTAGATCTGTCCATATTTGACTAGGATTTCATATATAGAATAAATTAAGTGTTTTATTAGTTGATAGGTTTTAAGTTGGAACGCAATTAAAACTTTTTTATTTTTTATTCCTAGTTAGATTTATTTCCTAGAGTAAATTCATTTAAAATTCTTAAATTTGAAAGGGTTGTAATTGGTTTCTAAATCACATAGAACATACCATCATTAGAGGTCCTTACTTCTTAAATTGTGTATGTCTGTACGTTTTAATTTCTCATATTTTGAGAGCTTTTTAAGATTCAGAAATGTTAAGTCTAGATTTGAAGTGTTTAAGCTTGCATTGCATCTAGACTTACGTAGAGTGTCATGATCTGGCATTATATTTGAATTGCATACATCAATTCTTTAAGTTTACATACATGCACCGATTAATTGGTTCTAGATCATCTTATGGCCAAGCTTCTTATAGAGAAAAAGTGGGGAGGTTTCATCAAGCTTGCGTGACTAGACAAGAGGGCAAGTTCTTCATGATCGTAATGAAATTAGAAGACCGATAGGTTGGTGGTTCTAATTTCGGGAAGAGTAAGGCTTGGCAACTATTATTAGTTAAACAAGGGTTAGGTTTCCAAGCTAGGTGGCTGTGAAAGAAACTTACAATCCATCTTTTAATAATTGGATTTTGTTCTAAAGTGGTTAGAGAGGTTTTCCAAGTCTTGTGATATTTTCTCTACTCTTTTTTTTTTTTTTTTTTTTTCCGTTGCATATTTTTAACAAGATAAAAGAAATTTAATTAATCTATTCAGTCCTAGTTAGGTTAGTTATTATGTTCGTTAAGGCTTTTCAACCACCACCACTAATTCGTTATCGTCTATCAAATCCTAGCAACACACACCCAATTCAAACCAATCAAGCCTCAATTCACATGGAACCCCACCAACGAACCAAAACCTACCCATATTCCATGACCAACAACTGCAACTAATTATTGGATCTAGACCAATCAATCAAACAACCATCCACCCAAATCATCCTATCACCACCATCGAAACCACCTTAGCAATCACCACCTAGCCCTCCCAACCATGCCATCACTATCGTGAAACCATCATCCCCTACAAGAGAGTGAAAGAGGAAGAAGAGAAAAAGAGAGGAAGAGAGAAAAAAATAAAAATTAAAAAAGAGAGAGAGAGAGAGAGAGAGAGAGAGAGAGAGAGCCTTCATCACAGGTATTAGAAGGTCATTGACCACTATCATCACCATTGGCAACCATCCCATCCCGTCAGCTGCATTGCAACCATCATCACCCATAAGAGAGAGGAAAAAAAGAAGAGAGAAATAGAGAAGTGGGAGTAGAGAAAGGAGAAAGAGGAAAAAAAATCAGATAAGAACAAGACCAAAATCGAAGAGGGGAGAAATTTAAAAGATATAGAGAAGAGAATTAGAGAGAGAGAATTAGATTTTTGGTTTTTCTAATTTTAATTTTGCTTAAATAAATATTTAATTAAATAGAATAATTCAATTACCTATTTGCCCTTTAGATCAAATGGTGAACATTTACATTTTAGTAGCATCTTTGATAGTCAAAGGTAGTTTGGTCTTTTTATTCCTCTCTAAAGGATATTTTCACTAATTAATGAAATCTTAAGTGGGATTTTAGGTAATTTTCAAATTAGAGGGAAAACGACTTATTAGGTAAACTATGGGCTGTTTTTACCATTTTCCGTATGCATGTTGATTATAAAATTTATAATAGTTTTAACAACAAAATTAATCAAATAGTAATCTAATTAAGTTTTCAGTAAATTATTTCTTCAACATGGCTAATATTGATTATTATAAAAGTTATAACAATATTTAACTAGTTCAAAGTTGAACTAAATATTAAATAACAAAAGGACTAAAGTAATACATTGGAAGAAATGAGGGATTAATATTGTTAAATATGGCAAAAACATTTAAAATGTGACATTTCACAAGAATGTAGGGATGTTAGTGACATTCCTGCTATAAATGAAAATTAACAATAACAATAGACTTTTTAACTATAATCCAACTTTATATCCCAATTACCAACATTAAAACAAAATTACAAGCAGAGTTACCCTTCTTAATTTATACTAAATTAAAATAGCAGACTGGTCTCATTTGGTAATCAAGTTGTAGAGGAAAAACAATAGTTAAAAAGTCAAGCATCATTGAATATTTTATAAACCATTCATCTCATACATGACAAGGCTCTCTAGTGATTTAGGTCTCGATTGTTACATAGGTTTAAGCAGGATTTTAGATAACTTTCAGGTTCAAACCCATGTTTGGTATGAGGCAAACCAATCCCATGCTCTTTTGTTTTATGCTGTTGTCGTGGGTTAAATTAAACCCACCATACAGTTACGATCAAACAAAATCCCATTCAGTTGCCTTTTTTCATTTTTACAGTCAGTTTTTTTTTTCCATGTTGGTGATTTTTTTTCATGCTTTTCACTTCAGTTTTTTTTCCCTTTCATTATCACGTTGTTTTCTTTCTTGTTTAATTTCCTTTTATTTCATTTTATCGTTTTACATTTTTTTCCAATCTAATATTAAATTAAATTATTTATTTTAAAAATTAAGTTAATATTTTATTAAATATTATTAAAATATAATATTCTTTTAAATTAATTATAAAATATATATTTTTTCTCTAAAATTGATTTTATATAGTTATATTTATTTATAAAATATAATGTTTATTTATATTATTTTCAATTAATTTAAATATTTTTAGTACATGATATATTTATTTTATTTCAAATTAATTTAATATAGTTTATAAAAAAATTCTTTTGTATTAATTAAAAAATTTATTTCATATTAAAATTAATTGAAAATAGATTTGTTTATTTTTAAAAATAATTAAATTATTTAAAATTGATTTTATCTAATCTTGTATTGTACCAAACACATCACAATACTAATTAATCAAATCCTATACAATATCAAACAAATCACAACATTAATTTATTCAATCCCAATCCAATCTTATAGATCAACGAGGTCTTAAACCTTTTAAGGATAAAAATTTATAATTACTAATTAATATAAGAACATGTTAACATGGGATTTAAAAACGTCTAACTTATCTCCTTTCCAAAGATATATTTATTAGCCTGAATAAACTATACATTCAAAACTCTTTCAAATTCCCCAGTTATATCAGTCCAAATTGATGACTTCTTGCTTGCTTTGTTTTTCCATCCTGATCTTGTTAAGCTCCAAATTCAGGTCAGCAATCTGCTTCTGTAATTTTGCTCCCTTATCTGGTAACCTCTCTACTGTTCCCTGTAGGAAAGTCATGTGACTGAATTACAGGCAAGGAAAATAAGCCCATAACTTATTAAGCAAAGCCAGTGCAAGAAGATTTACCAACTATACTGAAACTAAACTCTGCTTAATCTGTTATGTTTCCAGCCAAAATTACAGAAGCTTAAGGTATCCTCAGAAGTTTTATGTTTAGTGCCATATTAGTCTAATATCACTTCTAACCAAGACAAGAAAAACCTGAATTCTAGTTTAGCAGCAGTTAAAAGTTATGAAGCTTAAAAATAATAACGGCAAATCCACTATAATAATTCATGTAAGCGTGACTATTGCTAGTCAAAAACTTATCCACTGCATATCCTTTCCTAACTTAAGTGATTGTGCACCTCCTGTCCACCATAATGGTAGGGGTTCAAGTCCCACCATGTGCATTTTACAAGCATATATAGAAAATTTATCCCCTTGATGAGATAAATGTCTCATGGTTATTATAGTAGTAAATATCTGGACTGCATAAGTGATGATTGGGCCTACCAAACGTCTAACACATTCAGTGTCAACTTTCAGAAAAACAGAAACTTTCCTCCACTCTTCCTATTATAAAATGTTCATGACTATAATATTCCTAACCAAAATAACTTGCACATCCACCAAACATACAGCCATCTTTTCGTTATTGTTTTCTCCATCTTTATTGTCTTATAAATCTGTTTTCTCAATTTTTGTTTTCTGCATAGAACACATTGTTCACAATTATGCCATCCCAAACATTTCCATCTATTCTATTTACACAACTCCTCACTCTTCATTCAACATCATTCCTAAATGTCCATTTGTCTGTGGACTTTTACATGTCACTTCAAGACAAATTGCCTTTCATTGGCACACAGGTTCTTCACAAGTCTTTTAATGACCAATATCTGCGTTTTTGTTCATATTAAATATGACATCAAAGATTAGAACGACCTTAAGCACCACTGCCTGCAGATTTTTAAAAATTTGTTGCTTAAAACTACCAAAACCTAACTATGGAACAAAACTTTAAGATATTAATAAAGTTCTTCAGCCCATTCTGCCAAAACAAAACTGTGTTTCTCCATAAATTCTGTTGTCACAGAATCAGCCCTTTCCATTGCATTAAATAAAATATAAAAATAAATAAAAAAATCCCCTTTTCATTCCAGTCAAACAAAGAGAGTAATCACGATATATCAGAGGTTAATTTCTGAGGTCCCTAAAATAATAAGTTAAATTTTAAAATTTCAATAAGATGTATGCAAATTCGTTCCCCTAATTATTGTTCATAATTTGATTAATAAATTTAACTCAAATGGTTATTTGACCGAATAGTTTGAGATGCAACATAGAAAATAACACAAGTATAAAAACATAGGAAATAAGAAAAGATAAAAGAATATTTAATCGTTTCATACATAAAAGTTCAAGGACGAACTTGCTATTGTTGCAACACAAGCAAAGCCTCCCCACGCAACCGGCTATTCTTAAAATCGGGATTAGCTAATAATCAACAAACATGACAAACTCTAGAGCAAGTAGCAAACAAGCTGCATTTCAAGCATAGAAATCTACACCATTTTGTTTCAAACAACCATGATTACTAACAAATCAAGACATTTTAATTCTTGTGCTGGTAAAAATAAATCCATACCTTATTGGCAATGAGTTGTGACAACCGACTAATTCTTTCTTTTATATCCAACTCTGTCAATGTCGCTTCACTGCTTGGGGAGAAGCTTTTAGTGGTAAGTTTTATGTCTTTGGGATTGAAAGCAAACTCAGACCTGTTGAATATGTTGAAAAATTACTCAGCAAGTTTTTTTTATATAAAACATGAAATATAAATTGTTTTTTTTTTTTTGTTTTAATAACTCATGGATCCTTGAAGTCAATACCCATCAACATTGCGTTCAATCGTATGGCGAGAAGACGAATTTCCTACAAACGTACTCTTGCTACTCCTGCACCCCAGATTAAGATTCATAAATTTTGAAGCAGTAAGAATAGACACTTGTTGCACAAACAGAGCTAAACTTTAATTCATTATAATAAGATTATGGTCCTTGGCCACCAATGTATTATTTACTATGTCCTGATGATTTTGAACATCTAGAAGACAAGCTTAGAGAATCTTCCAATAAAAACCTGCTCTTGCACTACTAGTAAAAGTAAGTTCAAAAAAGAAAATACCAATCGATATAAATATACCACAGTTCATTTAAATGCAATCCAGTAAACATTGAATATCATGATTTAGAATTTCATGGCTTGCAATTGGAAATCCAGGAACAGTCATCCAAATTTTGTATCAGCTAGCTACATATATAAACACCCACAAAGCAATGTATGTATCAAATTTACAACGATTAGAAAGATGCAACAGAAAACAGGTGTTAAAAATATCTGAAGGTCAATATATCAATCTAGACAACTATAAATGTCACTATCACAATGAGCCACAACACAAAACCACAAGGAGGTAATAATTAAAATGAAGGCTTCACCTTATCTCATGCTCTTCATCTTGCACTACCTGCACTGGTACTGTTTTGGAAAAGAGCAAACTGTGGTGACTAACTCCAGCTATTCGTAGAGTTTCCAGAAACTTTATGTGGGAGTCCAAGGACTCATCCCTATGAAAAAAAAAAAAGCAATTAGTATAAAATAAATAAATTGTATTTTACTCAAAAGATGACTTCCTGTACTTAAATACAGACCCACAAAGCTAAACAACTACAAGAAACTTGCAAACATTTAATCTCTTGGACAGTCATAATGTATGTGAAGTATTATCTTGTTTCTTCAATTAAGAAGGCATCCCAGGAGACATTCAGCAAAAAAACTTCACATTTAAGCATATATTACTAGTGGCCATCAAATGTTCCAAACTCCTTTACCATGCAAGATTATATTTCGCATATCAAGTAAAAAACTGAACAAGAATTGGACAATTTGTTATGCAAAAGGAAAGAACTAAACTTAAATAAATAAATAAAAACAAAATAAAATAATAAAATAAAAATAAAAATTGAGTTTCAGTGAATAAAGTATTGGATAATATTTAATGAATGGAAGTCGGATAATATTTAACGAATATAAACACTCAGTACATGTTGAGCTGATGGCCATGCTCTTCATGTAATTGCTTCTGGGTGACAGAAATATCAAACCCCTGCTTAGGAAGACTGAAAAGCTCCCGAAGATCCTGAAAGATATAACAATAATTATATAGACAATATAACATATGAACAAAGGGAAATTCTACCAACAACAAATTCCATCTACTCAGGCACAAACCTGCTGACTGAAGTACCGAATCTGTTCTTTGTGCTCTGTTGCAGTTTTAAACAGTCCCCCCTTGAATATCTAAGGAACAAATCTTGAGCAGTCAAAATGATGCTGCTATGCTAATAATTCAATTTAAACATATATACTAGTGTAACAAAGAAAAAGTAATAAAATGCAAACAGCAAATTATCAGATCATACAATCACAGACAAGTGCAGAGAGACTATCATAACGCAGTGGCATGTGACTCGTATAAGTCACATTTCCCTCAACTATGTTATTCTACTTTGATTAAGTAAACAATCTCAGGTTCTTCAAAATTATTTTGATGTTCCAATTTATTTGCTTGAAACAATTTGAGATGATTACACACAGTTCTTCAATGTAGGTTTACTAAAACTTTTAGACACACTGAACACTACCAAGATGGATGTCTCAACATGTTTCCTCAACTCTTTACAGGGTACAGAACTATGGACTGCTGAAAGATTAAATTCTACACCACTATAGCCAAACGAAAAAAGAAAACAAATCCCTGACCTGCTTTCTGTATATCTTTTCTTCGACGGTTCCACATGTCATTAATCTGTACACAATGACATCCTTCTTTTGCCCAATTCGATAAGCACGATCAACACTTTGATTATCAGTACTGCAAAAATACAACTTTACTAAATGATTCAGAAGTTATCACAGTTACCTACTTGCCTTGATGGCTAAAAACAATAAAAAAAATAAAAATGAATAGATCAAACAATGAATGGCATCGTAGCAGTATTCTTCACCCATAGCACTGTTACATCACAGTAATAATTCATGCAGTTGCTACTAATTTCAAACAACTGGTACATTTGTTAAGATTTTAATATTTTTTTATAATATGAACAGATTTTATCCATGAAGTCAAATTCCGAACCAGATATCCAGTAACAAACATGAGAAACTCAACCACAAGAGTACATTATATCTTCAAATCCAATAGCCATTAATATTCTTCAGGTGTAAGCAATAGCTTTAGTTGTCACCTTGTACTGTTTGAACAATAAAGTCAATATGATAACTGTAGCTTCGATCTGATAGCTTATGCCACCCTGTATTTGGTTCTCAATATTTTTCTCTTCAAAAGTTTCTTAGGCAGTAATAAATTATTTGTTTTTATGGTCCCCCACATCAAATTAACAGTTCTCAAAGTATTATGATAGCCTCATAACCATGCACAGATGATGTTAAAGTTAAATTTCCTGTAGCAAATTGCATTAGATAATTCAATCACTCAGCAGGTTTAAGCTGTAGTTTGTCATCACATTTTTCATTAAAAAATATTATGCGGGTATGCAAGATGCAAAGGCCAATGGTTTAAAACTGCTCACTAAAGAATTTTTCCCTTCAGTAGTCTAGTAAGCAGAGAGAAAGGTTCTGGTCTGCCATACTAGCAAGCGACAATGATACTGAATCTTGAAATCCTATCATTTGTAAAAACTTGCCCAAGAGGAAAGGACAAGGTTCAATCTACTAAAAAATGAGAACCACAGAACGACAACAATGATGTGAGCAGTAGATGAGATTACTGTTAATAGCACAGTGACAAATTATCTGAAACAATACAAAAGCTGACATATCTGACGTATAGGAAAAACATAGTAAATCCAAATAGTGAGAAAATCAAGATTCATGGTAAACATCATTACAAAAATAGACAAAAACAATCAACTTGTGATACAAGACAAGTTTCTCCTATTACATAAAACAAGCCAGGATATATTAAACAAAGAAAGAAGCAGCATGAGAAATTGTTTAAGCACATGATATAACTCTTTAAATTTATAATCATATCTACAACACTAGTAATCAAGAAAAAGATCAAACTTGATATGATGTAGGACAAGCACATTTCAAAGCCTTTCATGATTATAACATGCCTCAATTTTGATTTATTAAATTAATGTTCTAATAAAGTTAAGCAGGTCTGAGTAAAAGGAAAAACATGACAAGGCACCTTGGATTCCAAGCAGGATCCACCACAATCACACGGTCTGCTTTAGTAAGAGTTAGGCCTAAACCACCAACTTGAGATGTCAGCAGAAATATAGGAGCAACATCATGTTCCTGAAAATCCTGAAAATAAAAATAATATAAAAAATCTTGTGATAAGCTTTCCAAAATCAAACAATTCTTATCACTGTTTAACTTTGATAGATACTTACTTCAACAATCTTCACTCGATTACTAGCTTTAGTAGTTCCATCAATGCGTAAGAACTTGTAACCATTGGACAATATAGATTCCTGTGAACTACAAAGGGTCAAGCACAAAATGCCTTACACACAAAAGATTCATGTAGAGTAAATTCCAAAGAATATGCAACTAATGAAATCTGTGAAAATTACCACATAGATTCTCTTTACAAACTTTGCAACTCATTCAACCAAACTGTTAAAATGACAAAATTTTATCCCAGTTTTATATTATATTCTCTCTTTCTCTCTCTCTCTCTCTCTCTCTCTCTTAAGTCTTAACGAAACAGCAAGTAGAAATTTAATCCTTAAACAACAATATAGATTGTACATGAATCCACACAAATATATTTCACTACAATAAAAGTGTGCCAAAGTCAAAATTGCAATAAATTTTAGTATATGTTTCGTTTTCACAAGGCAATAAGTGTTAAAAATCTGCATGAAGCATATCTGGCCACAGATATCTATGTCAACCACCAATCATTGATGACCTTTTCAAACTAATAATTTTTTCAAAAAGTATGAACCATCAAAGAATTGAAAATATCCATATAATGGCAACTAGGCTTTGGTTAATAAATGCAAGCATTGGTTGCTAAAAGAGATGCAAACCAAATGCCAATAGCCTAGATAATCAAGTCAGAGGTTAGAACTCAACTCACCAAGTCATGGAACTGAGAATCTGTAAAAATGTGTATGTTTCCAACAAGAACAAAACCAGATATCTAATAATATTTAGATTCAGACTTCATATATTATGCAACAAGTGTACAAACTCTTACTTTGGTGTCACTCATGTGATACAGTAACTATATATTTAAATCTTTCAGTATTAACATGCTTTCAGCCTTACCTAGGACATATTTAGAAAGTGAACAAACAAATATGATGCGTCCATCATAAGCTGTAAAAACTATAGTTTTGAACAAACCTGGACAAGATTAAGCATTTTGCGAGTTTGTGAAAAGATAAGAACTTTATGACCCTCTGGAATTAAATTATCCTGTAAAATGAAACAAAGAAAGTTATTACAAATTAATCTCATAATATATCCAGACAATTAAATCTGTAAAACTGCTGCATCTCTACCAGTAGTGACAATATAAAAGATATTTTGCATGACAGGTTATCATGCTGCTCCTGAAAGTCATCTTTCTCAGCAACATCAGCAATATGCATTGCCAATTTTTCTGCTATGCCAGCATCTTCTGGATTTAGCATGGAATCCATCCCATCTAGTACATCTTCAGCTGCTCTCTTTGTCAAGATAAGCGGGTGATCACATATTTTCTTCAGAATCTGCCTCAAAATGAATGATTATTGTTCACTATCTTGTAGAAAGAAAAATTCTTTGCAAAACAGCGAGCAACATTGCATAAACAATTTAGAGTTGTAAAAGTAAAAGCCTTTTAAGGGGGTGGTTGCTTAGTGTTTAAAAATTTGACTTTTGGGGATCAGTTTTGTTGTGTATTGTTTCTTGTAAGAAGTTTTGGTTCGTCCATATATCTCTTTTTCAGTAGCTTGTGGACTAGTTCACATTTTTGGATCAATTAAATTGACTATTCCTATTTCCTATAAAAAAAAAATTAAAATAATAAAAATAAAAACTCTGCAAAAAGGATTAAGCCTCTTATCATGTACCAGTTCTACCAAATAAAATCCACATATATCTTATATTGCCATAATGAAACAATAATATATAAACTTTCATGTTTATCAAACAGAATAAATTTCTTACATATCATAATTAGTACCATTTAACCAACCCCTGAAGAAAACAATTGAAGAAGAGTTAAATTGGATTGATAGAAAATACAATTTGATGCCGAGAAATTTGCAAAAAAACCCATGAGTTTTGATCCTTTCTCAAAAATAACCCTTTTATTTTGAATTTAAAAAAAGACCTCCTAAATGGGGTTTTGGAACACAATTAGGGGATGTTCAACTAATTGTGAAGCTACAAGGAGGTTTGGGTATACAATAATTTTACCTAAATTCAAAATTAAAGGGTTGTTATGGAAAAAGGGTTTGAGGAAAAAACAAGTTTATAGAAAGTTTACATACTATTTAATATATTAACACTTTCAAAGGTATTTAAATATGAAGACCGAAGACAATTCAGAATAAATGAGATTTAAATATTTAAATAATAAGAAAAGGAGATTTTATTATGTTGAGCTGCACATTACAAGTACATAAGGAGCTTATTCATAGGCTTATAAGACAAGATAAATATGATAAGATAGAGAAGATATTTAAAAAATAAAAAAATAAAACCCTTTAATGGTAATAGATCAATTATAATAGAGTACGAATGGAAGCATATAATATGCATTATAATTCCGAGATTCTTTCACCAGATATAATTTTATTTTCCCTCCATATAATTGCAGAACTTTGGTACTCCCAAAAAGAAAAGAAAAGGCTTAAAGAGCAATAGATTAACACATAATTTGCAATATGTAAATTAAAAAATCAGAATGGTGGAACAATAATAGTGTGAAAAATGATCTCAGCTTTCCTTCAAAACCAGAAAAAAGCTAGTGATAAAAAGTATAAAATGAAATTACCTGCACAAATTATTGAAACCTCATTAAAATATTTCTATTAACAAGTTAATGGTTATAAGTAATTTTGATTCCAACACAATCCAGACTATGATGAACTCAACAATATTGTGTTCACTCCATTTCAATGCTAAAACTATCAGTGTGGCAAAGGATAATATTGTGAAAATTGGTGTCATTAATATATTTAAGCTGTAACAGAAAATAACTGTTGTTGACAGGTAACAGCTGGCAACTCTAACAGACATAAACCCCTGACAAATGCCAGAGGCCAAAACAAACAAACATTCCTTATTATTAAATGGTATACAAAAATATATATATATGCATAATTCAAAAGAAATATCTCTGTATTACTAATTAGACATATAACTTTGTTAAAGAAAGAACTTAAGTAATCAGCAAAAAGGAAAAAGACAAAACCGAAAAGCAAAGAATACCGTAAGTGCAGCCAATGGTGAGCCATCAAAAGCTGAAAGAACCAGCTCACTATTCAAAAAAGCTTCATAGAGTTGTCGCTACACCAAAGAAGCAAGGCACTATGAGATTAACAAGATAATTCAAATGAAATTAGAAGGATGACGAAAAGAGAGTGGACAGCAAATTGCACCTGACAAGTAGTCAATCTTAGCCACACAATGACTTCATTCTTTTTTGAAAGTGTGGCAGCAGTTGTGGCATCATCTTCACGAAACACATCATTCTTTAAACGACGCAAAAAGTAAGGTTGAATACGTTCTCGTAGCTCCTAAGGAAAATGACAAAGGCAATTTAATTTTCTTGCACGTGAAAAAACTTATTATCAACCTATAATGAGAGAAGCATGAACAAAGGAGTAGAAAATTAAAAAAAACAATTACATTGTCATATTAAACAAGGCAATTTAAAAAATAAACAACCCTGTAATGTAAAACGCTTAAGGAATGCAAACAGTCAAAATGACCCTCATGCTTACAATAACATCTCTAATAAACCTGAGATTCAAATGTTCACTATGCAATCTCACCAAGAACCCAAGCATTTGATATGTAATAAATCCATGGTTTGTATAGTCCAATGGTCTCAAAATTATGTGTTTAGTGATTATAGAGGCTTTAAAGAAATAATAACATGCACTAACCTATAGGTGTAAATTTAGAAAGGTATATGGTAATGTAGATACGAGCGTGTTTTCATTGAATATAATTTTCTTTATAGATTCATAGGAAGTAAATTTTGATTAATCACCACTGATGTAACCTAAAAAAAAAAAAAAAAACATTATTTTCGAAACAGTAAAAGTAATTGACTGCATGATCTTGCCAACTGATTCACTACCGTAGACCAATTACAAACTGTGGCACCATGATGAGGCTTAAAAGTGTACAAATTTCTTATAAAAGCAAAATAACAAATTGGTCAATAATACAGATGTATATTCATGATGTTCACAAAGCAACTTTTCAGTTACACAGAAAAATATAAGAAAACATAGACAAGTGAGCATAAAATTTAATTTCTAATATCATAAACTATATTTTTAAAAGAACAAAACAGAGAATCAAAATTTCAAGAGATCATGGTTTTAATAATGCAACACCTTTGCGACTGTTGAACCAATACGCTTGTCCCTATCAGAAGCATGTTTGTCATTTCCACGAAGTATGGGATGCTCAAATTTTTCCTTAAACCTGAAAAAGTTTCAAGCTTCAATGCAACAAGAGACACAAACTAAAGTGAACGATATTGAGTGTAAAGAAGGTGATTACCCTTTATTGTCACCTAGTAGCCCAGGGCAACAGAAGTTGAATAACGCCCACAATTCCTATTTCATATTTACAATAAACAAAAGAAAGACATGATATTATTATTACACATATGTTCACTTCAGATGTTATAAAGGCACAGCGAAATATGTTATAAAGTATAAAGAACAGAAGCAATACAAAGGTTAAAAGATGACACCTTGAGGTTATTTTGAATTGGTGTGCCGCTTATGATTATGCGGTGAGAACTAGGAATCTCAAGCAAACTTTTGGCCCTTTGGGTACTGGGGTTTTTTATTAAATGCCCCTTCAACAATAAAAATGCCAAACACAGGAAACATGTGTCAATGTAAAATATAATTAAAGCTACAATATTAAACAAAGAGCAATAGGACATCTAGTCACATCAATTTATCAATCACAAGGCCAAATTCACCTAAAAGGCAAAAGCATGTACAGCCCCACTTCAATAAAACGTTTAACTTCAATTACTTTCTCTGGATAAGCAAACATGTAGAATGGAGAGTTGGAGACTTCAAATTTATAATGTTGATACAACTTCACCCTAACTTAAATAGCTATAACATATTCCCATTGGCACTCTCTTTGTAACGGATCAGCCCGCCACACCCTCCACAGGTGCCGACCGTCTGGCCCACCCCACTCGGGCCTCGGCCCACGATGGATCCCCCACAAGGCTGGTGAGCAGGTACTGTCCCCTGGCCCCTAGGGTTTTACTCGCCTCCCACACCCCTCAAACCCATGACCTGAGCCCCTGAAGTCAAATGGATTCCTAGAACAAGATGTGTACCAATTAAGCTAAGTAACTCAAATGGTACTTGTCATGCTTCCCATTTGACTATATGCCTTTGGTCTTGGGTTCGAGTGGCAAGGGAGGTGTGGCTAAGCCAGTAAAATCCCTCAGAAGGCAGAGGGATAGTACCTGCTCACCAGCCTTGTGGGGGATCCATCGTAGGCAAAGGCCCAGGTGAGGTGAGCCAACCTACCAAGACCGTGAGGGCCGAGGCCCAAGACCATGAGGTAGAGCCGTTACACTCTTGTTGCATTCCAAGACCAATTGATGAAGCTTTGACTGAAATAACAGAAATTTAAGTGCTTATTTTGTTCACATGTGTATAATATATATGCATGTATGTGTCTATATTGAGTGAGAAAGAGAAAGAAAAAGAGATAAGCCGAACAACATAAGAAATACAAAAGCTTAATTTGAACTTACAAAATACTAAAACAAAATCATGTAATACAAAAACTCAGACTATTTCATAATAAAAAATAAAAAATAAATAAACTCAGACATACAAAAACAAATCTAAGTTGCGAAAAGGAACTAACTGCATTGAAGTTACCTACCTCATCAAGAATCATGTAATCCCATGTGATCTCATCATCATCATAGTAATTGTCCCCCTTTAAAGATTTTGAGTTGTACCGCACAATATCATAAGTTGTCAGAAGAACACCTTTGTCCTAGCAAGGGAACCAAAGTGCAGGCCACAAGAAGCCTTAATGTGATGCTCAGCAATAAAAACCAAAAGAATTACACATACAACCTCTCTAGACTACAACATATTGGAAGAATTATAAGAGAAAAAGAAAAGCCTGGATCAAATTTCAGAACTCCAAACACATAATAGGCTTCTGAACTCTGAAGTGGCCAACTGTTGAATTAACTTTCAACTTCCTTGCATGAATCCAAGTCAAGAACTTTGAATCAATTTTGAACTTTGTTGCATGAATCAATATCAACCTCATTCAAAACTCACTGTTAATTCAATTGCTGTACACCAAGTTCCAGTAGCAGTTAAAATTACGGGCACTAATTGCATCTTATTTTCTTGAATTATTTAAGAGATGTGCAGAAACTGATTTTCATTTCTTGCATCTTATTTTCTAGCTTTTCAGGCCAGTAAGAAATAATTGTCAATAAAATAAACAGTAATACATGTTAGACCTGAAGAACATATTGGAGTTCATATTGCCGAGTTTTAGCACTGGTCCCAAAATAACTGCATGAAAAGACCACCAGCAATTAAACATCGACTATGGAAGTATGAAAATAATCACAGAATTCAAAAAATTAAGCCGGAAAGCCTCACTCTCTAGTCATCCTAGAAAGGCCCACAGCAGATAATTCTTTGATCCAATGAGGAAGCAGTGTTTTTGGGGCAACAACCAACACCCTCTTGATCAATCTTGAATGAAACAATCCAGCTAGAAAGCCACAGATCTGCAGAAACAGGTAACAGAATCAATCAATTTTACAATGGACCTTACAAATAAAAGTAGCCCAACAGACTGCACATGCATTCCTACCTGCATTGTTTTCCCCAAACCCATGTCATCCCCTAAGATTCCACCTTTACCCTGACAATGCAAAGACCAAAGCCACCTTAATCCCTCCCGCTGATGTGGAAACAACATTTTTGCAATTTTACCAGGAAGCATGTAACTAGACCTTGGTCCTTTGAAAGTAACAGAACCATCATCCTCCAGATAAGAGTCATCTCTATTATCATCCAGCACATTGATCAGTGCAGAGTGATCAGACTCCTTATCGTCACACCTCTCCACTTTCTTAACCACCTTTGACCTGCTCACAACAACACAATCACAATCATCATCTTCCTCTTCTAAACTACCAGACACAAAAGACCGACCAACAGTCCTTACTCTCTCATGCTCCCTTTTGGCTTCATTTTTCTCTACTCTACAACTATTTTCCTTAGATTCATTTACTCTACTCAGACAATCATCACCCTCATACTTATTAGCCCATGAATAACCATCCTCCTCTTCTTCGAAACTAGAATCGAATGACTCTCTTGCAGACACCAAATTCTCATCCTCCCTTGGTTCAGTTTATTTAAAACCCTACCCACGTTCTCGGTGTCATTTATCTCATCACCAAAATCATCACACCTGGACTCATCAAAATCATCCACCACGCCCTCAACAGCATCATTCTTAGTCATACCCCACATGGAAGAATCAGACTCAAGACTCACATACTCAGGCACATCACCTCGACCAACATCTCCATTCATATCAACAGTAGTAGTTTTAGGCATTCTCTTTTTCTCAATCGATAAAAATTCAAGCCTCGAGCTTAAATCATTTAAAATATCCCTAATTTCATTCCCAGTCGTACCCCCATTCACATTCTTAACCTTTGGAGGTGAGTCGAAATCAGTAACGTCAGAAAGACCAGGTTCACTATCTCCATCATCACCATCAGAAGGATCTCGTGATGAGATTCTGCAGAGTCGACGTCTACCTTCAATTTTAACTCTTCTTGGCTTTTCCTCTGCCGAAATTTTATTCATCAACAGTTTCATTTCATCCGCATATGATAAACAAAAACATAATAACATGAATAAACATCAATAAAGCAAGTACCAGGAAAACGACCAAATTCAATCTTCACCTCCGACGGCCGATTTCGCTGATCAACAACATCGATGTTCACCTCCGATGGCTGCTTTTGTTCTACAAGGGAAAAGAAAAAAAAATTAAGTGTCCGCAAGAAATTTATTGAAGACTAAATAACGGTAAATGCGAAATACGATAGAGAAGATTACCGATAGCAGAATCGAAATGAGTGATGCTAGAGAAGTCGAGTAGGTCGTCATCGGTTTGTTTGACGATCGATGTCTTTTCTTGTTCCTCTGCACAAATACAAAATAAAATAAAATTAACCCCTAAAATGTAAAAAACCTAGGGTTTACCAGAAGGAGAGAAATTGATGGTACTGGTAGGTTTCGAAGGAGACGCAAGGTCTTGGAGGAGGCGATAGTGACGATCGTTTAGGCTTAGTGGCTTTCGGTTGCTCTTCGCTGCCATTGCTGTGATTCGAAGACGAGACACAGATTTGAAAAGAAACTTTATTTTTGTGAATGTTATTATAATAGTCTATGATTATTGGGCTCCATGTTCCCGCTTTGTTTGCTTTTTTTGAATTTTGATTGCCTAACGCACCGTATTGTTCTGCACTATTATGGTGTGGTTTTCGAAAACTCTTGTATTTGGCTTTTAATAGTGAAAGAAGAAAACTATAAACCCAAACTTTACAAATACAGTTTAAATTATATATTTTAAAATAACTTTTAAATTTAAAAGAATTTTGAAGATTAAGTGAATCACAATTATAAATTATATATTTTTTAAATAATATTTAATAAGGGTGCATTTATGAAAGGGGAATACATATTGCTTTAGCGGGGTGCCAATATCGTCACTCTTCAATGAAGCTTTATCCTATTTGAACATTTAAAAGGTGGATTCAATCCAAATATGATCCTCTATGACAATAGGCCAGGTCAGATTGGATCCAAACTGGACTAGGATTGGGTTGGACTGGTCTTACTCTTTTGACATCTTTATTTAGCTTCTTTGACTTTCTCCTCTATGGATGAACAAATATATTTGGACATTGCAATATATATATATATATATACACATTCTATAATATACTAAGAGTATCAATACATGTGACAAAAAAAATGAGAGATTACATTTTAAAATTGTTGATTGTAATTTATTATATCTTTATTATACCTCATTATAACTAAACTTATCTGATTACAATCAATAAATATAATTCTGTATGTCGATTATTATAAATATGATGTAACTTATTTAATTATAATCAGATATAATAAAAATATAATCAATAATTTTAAAACATAATCGCTTATTTTTTTAAGTGTATCAATACTTTAAGTATACCCAAAAGATCTAGATATATATATACACACACCTTATTTCCTTTGAATTAGTGAAGGAATAAGAGTGCAGTATTCAGTCTCTATGGAGACGGTACTTGTAGTTTTCTTTAAGTTATACTACGAATTGATTAATATTAAATACAATTTTAGAAGGATACATATATCGTGACTCTTTCATTTGTGAATTGAACACATTTAAAAGTGGATATTGCAAAAGCCAAAAGTTGGCATCCAAAAGCCAAACAAGGCTAAAAGCAATCCATTATGGCTAAAGACAAGATTAAAAAGCGGTACTAAATGTAGATATACTTGTGTTAGTTTATAAATAAACAAGGACATAAATTTTATTTCATGATTCTGAATTAAAATTCTAATATAATTGGAAGTACTGTTTAGTTTTCTTGTTCAAACGCAAAAAAATGGAAACCCTCTCCACCTCTAACATTTTTTATTTCTCTTTCATTTGTGACTAACCAATCTTGAAAAACTTCAGCATGCAAGCGTTTTTAAAACTGTCATAATTAACATTATGTTAAATAAAATGAATCATTTTATAAACAATTAAAAAGAAGTTTGCACTCATGGAATCTTTGTACATATATCTTCAAAATCAAAAACTTTTTCAAGATTAATTAGATGCCCACAAGACTGAAGGCAAGATCAAGTACAATTAAATGTAAAAAAAATTGAAGAGAGAGAGAGAGAGAGAGAGAGAGAGAGAGAGAGCTTTAACAATTAACATCTAGTATTTGAACTTAGTTTCTATGACTTGATGATCATGATCATAATCACCAAAATGATGTTTGATAAAAACAACTAGAGTCAGAGAAATTGCCTACAAGGAGAGGAGAATAATTAAGATAATAGAAAAGACCAAACATTCCAAATTGGTGAAAGCAAAACATTATTAAAAAATGACAAAATAAAAAGGCGATGAATTGTGAATCTCTATAATTACAGACATATCTCTAAAAGATGAATTGGGTAGACACAACAGATGACATATATAATATTGTTGGTCTCATTCAAATGTACGTTTTGAAATATATAGAATAACTTGCCCGGTAAAGAAACAAAATTTGTCATCTAATTAGCTAATTCATGGAATAGGCCAAAGGAGCTTCGCTCTCCCGAGAAGCGATTGAAGAATTGCTTGATGAGGAATTTTGTTTGCTCTCATCGTTGCTACCTTCATTCCTATGGTCATCCAACACCACCACAGCGGGGGCGTCCGTGTCGGTCCCAACCTGCACGTTTCCTAATTGATCTCCTGCGTTTATATCTTCCCCAGAGCCTTTACCACCACCACCACTGAAACACACCATTCTAAATCCACAAGCCCGAGAAATGACACGATAAAAGAAGGTTAAGAACCAAAACAACCAAGGCAAGCAAACGAGGGTGACCCCAGCAAGAGGAAGCCAAGATGTGGAGGGTGTTTCAGGGAGGACCATGTACATTACAAGGAAGCCACCGCCAGCAGCTATGGAAATGAAAAGAAAGCAAGAGATTAGCCATATTAACGTGTATCCGCCTCTAGATTCTTCTGTAGACATTTAATGAATAGGAATTTGCAGACAAGATCACGTAATTACAATAATTTTAGCCAGGATGATTATGGTTTCTTCTTTGTCTTGATCATCGTCCATTCTAATGGTTTGAATAAGAGAAAATGTGTGTTGGTGGCATGAGAGATTGGTTGTGTCCAACTTCTGATTTTTGCATGGAGGCTTCGATCACAGGGTGGACGTTTTCAAAATTTGTTTACGTGAAAATTGGTGCGCTGTCACCAATTGGACACAAGCACAATTGTAAAGACCACGGGGCCCATGCAACCAATCAAATTTCATTTTATATATATTTTCTTAGATGAATTCATCCAATGAAACTTCAACTTGTTTTCAATGTACAATTTTACTACCCTATGTCATAAATACAATAACTTTTAGTGGGTGTCTCTGATTGTGTTATTTTTAAACCAAATAGATCACCCATATACAAATATTAAAAATAAGATTTCTAAATACATATCTTCTCCCATGATTATTTATTTATTTATTTGCTTAAAATTTTTGAGGTTTTTTTTTTTTCCTGAATGACACTAAAAAATTGGCATTATGTTTTACTAGTACCAAATAAATGAAATGAGTTTTAGTAGCACAATTTTATTGTTCATTTTTTAATGACAAAAATACCCTTAAAATTGATTTAAATAATTAAAAAAAAAAACCGATCAGTTTTGAAGAATTTAAAACTGAAACTGGAATATTTAAAAAGATTAATTCAATCAAAACATTAAAAAAGATGAATTCAAACCGTCAACAATCATTACCAAGCAAAACACACACCAAAAACAACTCTCTCATATAAACCACACACACTAAAGCAACAAAAGAAACACATAGCAAAAGTCTCTTGAACAGCTACAATTGAGGAGAGAAAACAAACGGATGGCGATACTTGAGAAGACTATGAGAGCAACGACCTGCAATTTTTGACCATTTAAAGGTGAGTAAACCCTTCTCTTTCCCCATTTTAGATTGGGTTTTTGCGAATGATGATTGATTTTCATGAGTTTGAACTTGGATTAGGTTGGGTTTTGTGAATGGTGATTGATTTTTATTGTTTATGAACTTGGATTAGGTTGAGTTTTTGTGAATGATAATTGATTTTGATTATTTGTTAACTTGGATTAGGTTGAGTTTTATGCAGTGTTCCAAAACTCGCTACTCGCTACTCGACCGGCGAAGCAGCGAGCAGCGAGTACTCGGCAACTCGGAGAGTACTCGGCGAGTACTCGGTTTGACCATCGGTCAACAGTCAAACCGTTGACCAATGGTCAAACCAGGTCAAACCTGTAAAAAATCAAATTAAAAATTTTATATAAGATCAAAATACAATTATATGACCACAAAACACCATCTAACCTATCTCATACAATCTTCAAAATCACTTTAACATAATTACATAATTACAAATACTAGATATGTAACACCCCTAATTTTATACGCATGAATATTACTGTTATTATCCTTATTATATTATTATTATGACTAATTAAAATTGATAAATAAACGTAGATTAAATCAGTACATATAGATTGTAAGCCCCAAGTCTATTTCAGGTTTCCCAGTAATAGTCTCTAAGTGATATTTTGGGACCCTAAATGATTAAGGAAAGTATCTGAAGAATGTAGTAAGCTCTTAGATATTGATTGAACCCAATTGGAGGATAAATAGGAGGGCAAAATGGCGAATGACCTTAAGAGATTATTAAAGTGATAAAAGATTAAATTGAGTATAAGTTTTAATATTTGTGGTCAAAATAGAATTGAGTTAAAAGCTAAGGGAGGATATCGATATTTTCTCAGGACGTGACCATCATTTTTAAAATTGATTGGAGAGGAAAATAGAAGCCAAAAACTTGTTTTAACTCACAAAATTGATATTGAGTCGATCGCCAAACCAGAGAAGAAGAAAGAAGAAGAAAAGAAAAGAAAGAAGAAGAAGAAGAGAAGAAGAAGAAGAAGTTGCCGACCAGCCACCACCAACCGAAGATGATAACAGATGGCGACCTTGGTTGTGACGGCTACGACGACGGACGGAGCGACGAGCAACAACGAGCGACGGTAGCGATGAGCGGCAGCAGCGACGAGCTACAGCAGCAACGAGCGACGGCAGCGACGAAGCACTGAAGCAGAACTGCAGAACAGAAGAGGAACTGAGGAAGAATGAAGAGAAGAACTGCCGAGTGCAGAGGAGAAGAACTGCCGAGTTGGAACAGCGCCGAGTTGGGTCGAGTTAAGGCCGAGTTAGGCCGATTTTTTACTCGGGCTGATTTGTGCTGCCGATCCGACGATTCTCAGATCGGCAGCAGGCCGAGCGGCGAGTTCTCGACGAGAACTCGGCCAACTCGGTCGAGTTTTTATTCCATGGTTTTATGAATGGTGATTGATTTTCATTGCTTGTGAGTTGGATTCTAAGGAGAAACTATTTTTGAACGATTTTGTTCGCTATAGGTAGTCGATTGTCAATCAGGTCGACGATCTGTTCGCAAAGCCATGAATTAGTTTGCGAATCCTAATTGTTCGTGAACTAATTCATGCCTTCACGAACTATTTAGGGTAGGTATGACCACTGCAGGCATTTTCATAAACTAATCCATGCCTTTGCAAACTATTTGGACTAGGTTTAGGAATTTTAGGCATTTTCGCAAACTTATTTTTCAGGCATTTTCGCTAATTATTCTATGCCTTCGCGAACTAATATATGCTTTCACAAACTAATTCCTGCCTTCGCAAACTATTGGAAATATATTTCTATTTCTATTTCTATTTTATGTTTCTTTACAGATTAAGGGTTTACAAAAGAGACTAAAAACACCTAAGGCTCATTGGTATAAGGCTATTGTAATGAAGTGGAACTACATCCAAACATTGGATAAGATAAAGGAAGCATTATATTCATTGGGAGACAATGGAGCTCAAAAGCAACGGTTCATGTCTTCTTGCTTCTGTCACTTTCTCTGTATGCAGTGAGACGTGGACTTATTTGGGTTGATTGTTCATGAGCTACTTTTGCAAAAGGTGCAACATAATTGACCGACAAAAGAGATGCATTTTACCATGGGCAAAACAGAGTGTAGGCTTTCGAATAGAGAGTTTTGTTTGATTGCAAGGTTGAAGTTTAGGTTGGGCATTTTTTAATGTTTTCTCAACATTCTTTTTTGTTTCATTTCCCTATACCACATGTTGATATGCTTGTAACATCTAGAACGAAAATGACTTTTGATTCTATAGTGGTGACATCTAGGCACAAAATTAAAAAACTTACCTTAGCAATAACAATGAGTTTAATAGGTACCTTTGCAAAAATGGTCTTTCTTGATGAAGTAGTCGTATTTTCGTTAATATATCCAAGACCTCTTTTGTGTCCATGTTGTTTCTTAATGTGAATAACTTGATCGAGTTTTGTAGCACCAATGGACAACTCTATGATTGTGTCCTTTAATAACTACTCTTGAGTCTTCACCACTTGATCACATTGTTGAATTTCAGTATGGAAGAACATAACATTTTCATCATGGTTTTTTCTTGAAGGCCTCCAACTTTTGCAAATGATAGGCAGACTACTTGACCTTGGATGTAACTACATGTAAGAGGAAAATTTGACCTTTAAGATTAGGCTAAAAGTTAGCGATTTCATTCTCTTCTTTGAGTGTTTTGCTTCTTTTTGACAAGTCTTCTATCTTTTTCACAAGATTAGAAAAGTTTCTCTATTATTTCATCCATATCTTGAATTGACTACGTAGATCAGCTAATTATATCCAATAATTCACTATGATACCAATTGAAAATTTATACAAATTCTTAAACTATAACCTAAAGAAAGGGTTGAATACGTTCTATCTTTTTATGGATTTAAAAGATTTATGTACTACAAAAACAATAAATGAGCAAGAGAAGAAGAAAAAAAAAATAGACACACGACTTTTTACATGAAAAATCTAATAAGGTAAAAACCATGAGATTACTCTCTAGCTATTTTCGAATGAAACTCCACTAGTAATGGATGAAATACAAATAATGTTCACAACAACTCTTTTGCCTAGCTATCTAATGTCTTTTTATCAACTAGCAAGCTTAATTTCACACTTAACGAACTTAGATGACAACCTCGTCTATCTTCCAAATAATTTATGATCTTGCATCTCCCTTCATGACTCACATGCAAGGGAAAAGAACTCTCTTTACTCCTTGACGCCCCATGAAAGTAACGCCACAAAAATGATGATCAGCCAAAGCTTATTATGCACACCTAAGACTATGCAAGCTGTTAGTGCACAAGTGTGAAGTGCACTGGTATTGACATTTTATGACATTCAGGTTTGATATTGAGATAACAAATTTGTACAACAAATCTCATGGACTGCAAAGTGTTTAAGTGTTACTATTTGTGTTATAACATCTAGATCAATGATGCAATATCAATTATGATGTTATAACAATATTTGACAGTGCTTAGTGCAGGATTCTGTATCTTTTCATGGTTGACTCAATTTCCTGTTTAATAGGTCTTATGTAATTTGTTAAATGTTTTATGTTTATTTTGACGAGGTTTTTGTCAAGAATAAAGTATTTACTTTCCTTATAGTTTAGAATTAATGATGATATTTTTTTCTATGGAAATGCTTTAATTGGTTGACTTTTCTTGAGCAATAAACTTGGAAAATATATTTGTTTGTTTTTGGAAAAGTTCTTTTCAATCAACTAATGATTTAAAGTGTGTAATGGTTTATTTACTTTCTTGTTTCAGATTTGGACGAGCAAGAATTTTGGTTTTCAAGGATTTTGGTCAAACACTAAAAAATAGGAAGTTTCCTTACTATTTTTTACTTGAACTTTATTGCACATTTTCAATTCTCTATCTAATCTTTTTAGGAATTGTTTTTTAGGTGTTTTTATTTTCAGATGATTTGTTGCCCAATTCGAATTAAAAGGGAAGCAATTGTGTAGAGAAAAAATATATTCAAGAGGTGCGAAGACATCGAGTGATTGAGAAAATTGCTTGTAAAGTCTTAGAGAGTTTGTTCTCTAAGTTGGGTGCTAGACTTAGGCTAGGTGAGGCGACTTAGTCTAGATGGTGTGCTTGTTAGGATGACATGTCATTAGGCCGTAGAGAGAGGAAACATGATCACAAGTTGAAAAGAGTTCAAGCTACAGTCTACCATTGAAGGCAATGAGAGCTTGCTGCAATTTGATTGACAAACGTCTTGTGTCAATTCTAAGAGGGAGTCTTAGATTGAATGAGTCAAGAAGGTTGTGCTTTGTTTAAGTTCATTAATAACTTGATCTATATGGGTAAGACTTCATGGATGTAGGATAAAATCGAACTATGTTAAAAATGTGCTTGTGTTCATCTTTTACTTTTACTGTTTTTATGTTTAATTTATTACGACATATAGATTATAAGTTATGATATATTGATTAAAATTACAACATTAAAATACATAATCTTAACATTGTTTAATCCCAATAATTGAAAAAAAAAATTAAGTAGCCTACAATAAACGTGTATTTTCACAAGCAATAGAAGTAATTTGTTTGATTAAAACATAATACGGGAATCTAGATACAATAAAGTCCTAACTTAAGAATCTAGACTCTTTGAATAATTGTCTCTCAATGCTCTCAAACAATATCAAAATATGAAAATAAATTCTGTCACTTAAGCAAGAGAGAAAGACAACTATTTATAGCATAAAATATTTAGAGTTCCAAAACGGTTTAAAAAAACTTTCTTAAGTTATAATCCTATTTCTATTTAATGAAGACTTTAATTTTGATTAGAAAAACTATTTAGACCATCCTAAAATAAGCCAAGAACGATCTTATCCTCCTTAAATTTTTCTACAAATAATTTATATTTTTTAAAAAATAAATATAAAAGGATAGGAAAAACGTGATAAAAAATTTATGTAGAAAAGCTGGAAGGAGTGCTCAATCGACCACTCCAACAGTAGTGATTGTAGTGGTGACCTCAACAGTTCTTGGTTGTAACTTGTAAGCACTACCAATGATCTATCCAACTCCGTGTAATTTTACGATTTTGATCATAACTCCTTTGTTCGACCTCGTATTAACTTATAGTTTTTACTTATGGTTAGATGACCCTTAGGGCTAAGTGTTTCATGAAGAACTTGTCTCCAAAAAGACATTTATAAAATGATAAAATTATGCTTTGAATCAGACCCTCAAACATGAACACTCGTAAAAACACATCCAAACACATAAGGTATGCTACGAATACATATCTATAGTTCACAAAACTACATGCTCAAGTTTTAAAGTCTTCAAAAACTATATGTATATTAATGAATGCAAACCTAAAATTGGTTGAGCATATCAACGACAAGCTTACTCTTCAAGTGTGTTGTTCGAGTCTTGGTTATTTACCTTATATAATAAGATTTATGTCTTGATTCCTCCGCCATCAAGCTTCATCTCTTGTCTTCAATTTTAATTACAAAACTTAAAAGCTAATAATATACGTAAAAAGCATTTTGACACGAAAAAAGCCAATTGCAAAAATATAGAATTAACATGTCTGGTAATCCACTATGATGCCAATCGAAAGTTCAAGCGAACAATAATAATAACTTAAAAGGGGTAGGAGGGAGAAGAAAGAAATTGTGCACACAAATTTCATATGTAGAAAATTTTTACGTGATAAAAAACACAAGACTAAATCCCTCTCTAACCACTTCTAAACGAAACTCCACTAGTAATGGATGAATGACAAAGAGCATTTGCAACAACCTATTTGCCTAGTTATCTAACCCCTCTTTCTATTAGTTGCCCTAATTTCGTCCTTTACAATCTAAGATGACAATTCCATTTGTCTCCTTAATCTGATACGATCTCGAATCCATATCCTTGAGTCACGCACAAGCAAAACAAACTCTCATCTCTTCTTGAAGCCCTAAGAAAGCATTATTGCAAGATGATCAATCAATCAATATGGGCTATATGCACGCATAAAAAATATACATGCAAAAACAAGTAATATGTTTAATCAAAACACATTCTGAGAATTTGGATGCAATAAAGCTCTCAATTAAAAAATCTATACTCTAGAATAAATGTCTCTAAAAGCTCTCTCAATAGCAAAGTTTGCAAATTAAAACCATAATCAATTATGTGAGAAAAACAACTATTTATAGCTACTGCTAGGTATTGCTAGCGTTATCGCTAGGCGAAATGCTCGATAGGTTGTTTTCGGTGGCTTTATTATTAGGCGGTTTTGCCAGTGGTCCACCAAGGTTTCTTTGTAATTTTCTTCCGTTTTTTGTCTTTTCCCATTCAAACTTTTTTATATTTATCTTTTAGGAAATATATTCTATTTTTGGGAAATGAAAATTGTACCTTATTTGTTTTAAAGCTTCCTATTTAGTTTTCCTAATTGAATTTATGATGCGTCTACTTCACTTGTAAGAATCAGAATTATCTAGTGATGGCAAATTTTTAGTGTGTTTTTATAAAATTGATTTTAATGATGGAATAATTTCTAATTAAAACACAATACCAAATATTCACACTAGAAACAAATGCAAGTATACACGGTCCACAAGTAATACAGTGACAAGTAAAGTATAGTTCCTATGAGGATTGTCCAAATCTAGTTAAGCACTAACCCTGTCAAGACCACAATTTATCGAAACTATCGAAAGTGGATTTGAAACTAAAAAAATAAAAATTAAGAAATTAAACTAGCAATTAAACTTAAGAAAAATCAGCAGTTGAAAATTATCTATGCATATAATTTCACTTAACCAATCATTTAATTTATTCTTCTCTCCTAAAGATAGTTTTTATCTTATATTTAATTAGATAATCCTAAAGTAGTAACTAGTCTCTCTCGATGGTCAAACACTTATCCAAATTAATTAATATGGTTGTATCTCTATGTAGATTAACTAATTTGAGTTCATTAAGTTCAGATTATTCTCACATGATTACACAATTGCATGAGTATATCTCTATCCCATTTGAATTATGCTATTCTATTGGGTTTCAGTCTCATAACACTTCTCTCAATAACATCAGAGTCCTATAATCTAATCAATTAATGGATCCAAATTGATCGACTAACATTAAGTACCAATAAAATAGAATACAAAAATAATGATCAATCACAAATTATTACTAAATCATTAAATAAATTAAAATCATGGTCAAGTTACATTATAGCCTAAACATGAGAATTTAGTTCATCATTATTAAAATAAATAAAATAAGAATCAACAACCTATTTAAATAATTAAAAATAAAACACAAAAAAAATCTTATTGAATAGATGCAATCCCCTCGCCTCCAAAGTCCGATTCGACCCTCTAACTCTACTTCCAATATGTTGAGTGTTAGGCATTGTGCCCTAAGAGCTTGTAATTTATAAACGTTTAAATAAATTATAAATAAATAAAGCTTATTTTATTTAAATTAATGTGCATTTATGAAATGTTTGCTTCATACAAATATCATATAACATCCATGATTACTTATGTAGTCTCAAATTAAGTATGTAAGTGTTATATACAAGAGGATTTAATTTGAGATTAGTAATCAAAAGAGTCCGTAGAAAGCAAACAAAACTGGGTACTTTGTTTGTGGTAAATCTATAGCCGCGGTCCATTTTGTTTTTGATACGATGATCTTATCCGGGATTGTTCATATGGCGATATGAAAATGGAGGCACTTATATAATAGAGATTATATAGGACTGGACCTCGATAAAATGAGTTCTTATTAATATCCGTTAAACAAAGAAATTCTTATTTATCGATTAGATGATTATATATGAATTGATCTTAATCCTGAGTGTTTAATGAACTCCTATTTGTTGGGTCATGTCTTTTGATTTACATGGGTGAGACTGTTATAGATTTACGGTCAATATGTTTCGTACTTTGGAGATGTGATTTAATAAGTGCTGGGAACATTCTACACAATAGTGGAATCCACTCCTTCTTACGAGAAGTAGATGAGTAGTTCCCTTAAGTATTGATTCGGGTCTTGAACAATAAGAGCGCTCAACTTTCTGTTTATGAGTAAATGGAAAGATAAATTCATAAGTTGTTATGCAATATATTGTTCATTAGAGTATCAATGGTACTTAAAGGAACAAGATATAATTAGAGAGGTATAACGGATTTTAATAACCTAGCTCTAATTATGAACTACTCGTGGAGGATCGAACCATATGAAATGATTAAATCGATAGGACACTGAAAATTCAGATTGTGTAAAACATCTACAATTTTGAGAGTGCAACTTTAAGTTTTTAGTGGAGTAACTCTAAGGTTAATAATAATGAATTATTAATTAAAGAGTTTAATTAATAATTCCGATATTATTGGAGCTCAAATTGTAGGTCCATTTGGTCCCCTTGCTAGCTCACAACCACATAAAGAAACAAGTTGAAGAATATAATTGGATTGTCCGATTATTGGTGTACATATAAATTTATGTACATGTTCAAAAATTATTTAAATAATTTGATTATTTAAATATTTATAATTATTTAATTAATGGTTAATTATTTAATTATTTGTAGAGGTCATGGGTTCAATTATAAATGATGTTATTAAATTAATTATGATTTAGAATCATTTAATTTAATGAAATAATCATTTAATTAATTAATGGAAATAATAATTTTAATTGGAATAAGATTCTATTTAAATTATATTAAAAGAGTTTTAATTTAATGGGAATTAAATTCCATATTAAATTAAAAGAATAGAATTCTAATCCAATAAGGAATTTGATTCCATATTGGATATGAATTAAGTCTTTCAATTTAAATAGAAATTTTGATTCTTTGTTAAATAGTAAGTGCCCTAGTTTACCAATATATAAAAAGATGTTTTTATGATTGGTAATGGAGGTGGTGGTAGAGAGAATTTTTGACTACTTGAACCAAAAATTTCTATTGATTAAAAATCACCAAATAACCATATACTTTAAAAGGATCTTAAATAGATTGTGCCCACACACAGTTTCCTTTTGTGAAGAGTCATAGCAAGGAAGATCAAGTGGTGAAAAATCTGCGAATCAAAAGGGATCAATTCAATATTCATGCAAGGTAAGATTCGATCTTATTAATTTAATTATTGAATCGTTATTACTAACATCGCTCGGGCATATTTTGTTTGAAAATTTTTAAAATTCATGTTTCCGCATTCGAATTAAAATCGAAATTTTCCCTTAATTGAGACCCTCGTGTCTTCAATTATCGACGATGACTCGAAAACTCTAAAGATTGCTATTGTGGTTAAGGGTAGAGTCCTCAACTCACGCTTGAAGCTCCTTCTCTTCTCCTCTCTGCTGCTCTCCCTCCTTGAATGGTGTGTTGAATGAATGAGAAAGGGCACCTATTTATAGGTGCATGAGATCGGCTAAAAGTCTTGCACGAAGAAGAAACTTCCTAAATTAATCAGCAATCAAGAATTTAATGCATGACAAAACTGAAATTCGCTAAAATCAGTCGTCGCTGCTTTTTGTCGCAGCTTGTGATCCTACAACAACATACTGCGTGTAGTCATAGTTTGTTGTTACAGCTTGCAACCTGCGACACCAAGCTATCTGCCAAACCTCATTTCCAAGTTCCAATCGGCCTTCGTTCCAAGATGCCAAATTTTCGACAATGTCCTCATAGCTTTTGAAATCCTCCACTCAATCACTAAGAGAAAGAAGGGGAAGAGCGATCTAATGGCTCTAAAGCTCGACATGAGCAAAACCTATGACCGAGTGGAATGGAATTTCGTGAAAGAAGTTTTGAGAATCATTCTTAATGGAAAACGAGTTGGCTTGATTTCCCCATCTAGAGGTCTAAGGCAAGGTTGCCCATTATCTCTATACATCTTCATAATATGAGCAGAGGCTTTCTCAAAGCTAATTGCTGCAGTTGAAGGAAACGACAGGAACTTAGGTGTCAAATGTTGCCTTGGAGGTCCTAAAGTTAGTCATCTCTTCTTCGCAGATGACAGTATCATATTCAGTAAGGCATCCATTGACAACTACAAGTTGTTGGACATTCTACAAATTTACAAGAGAGGTTCAGGGCAAGAGATAAACATTTAAAAATCGAGTATTTCCCTAAGCCCCAATGTCAACACCCAACTCAAAAAAGATATATTGCAACACTTGGGTCTGAACTCCAACGCACCACACGAGAAGTACCTTGGCCTACCCACCTTAGTTGGTCGACATAAAAGAGTCACATTTGGTGCCATTAAAGAACGAATTTGGAAAAGAGTGAGAACATGGACGAGTAACATGTTCTCTGTTGGAGGATAAGAAGTGCTTCTCAAGGCAGTTGCCTAAGCTATACCCACATACTCTATAAGCCTATTCAAAATCCCCTCCAGCCATTTGCAAAGAATTGAGATCCCTTTGCTCTAGATTTTGGTAGGGAACCAATAGAAACAAATGTAAAATCAGTTGGACTAGTTGGAGGACCCTTTGCGTTCTAAAAGATTGCGGAGGTCTTGGATTCAAGGACCTCTCCTCTTTTTGATAGAATTTCAATTTCTAACCTTTTCTTTTTTTTAGAATTTACTCTTTTTAATGCTAAAAGAGTTTTGAATAAAATTTTGCTACTGGGTTTCATTATAATTTGAGTTATCTATCCTAATATTCAGATCGACAAGACAGGTTTCATTATAATTTGAGCTAGTAGCTGATATTGAAATGAACAAGATATCTGAATGGCATTTTGATTAACAATAGAAAAGCAAGGATATTCAGTAATAGCAGTTTCATAATTAAACAATTATAGCAAGATAAAATAGAACCCATTGTCTTTACCCAAAACAAGAACCCATTGTCAGCACCACACTCGCGAGCATCTCTAACATTTCTCTTACAATTTTATATTTTAAAATATAATTGTAACTCAGAAATTACATTTGTCTTTCCCAGTACTTTATATAAACATTATTTTTAAAATTTTGAAAAAGTGAGGCATTGTTTAGTTATTATTGGGGACACCAAGAGAAACCAACTAGAGGCTCCACAAGTCTACAAAGGTTAAACACAAGTCCGTTTAACACCTGTACAAGACCAGCTTGATGTTGATGGCATTTATCACTATTTTTCAATAAAGAAACATGGAAATAAACTATGAACATCATTTTGTATAATTATACAAACTCGCCCTGTCAAGGAAATCAATCAATTTCTAGATTCATCTAACATAATTCAAGGCACTAATGTACTTATATGGATTACAAGGGACACCATTAATACAAAACTGTACTGACTACTGAGAAGTCTGAGTGACCGAATGCCCAAGAAGTCATTTTTAAACAGCTTACATTTCCAACTAATGAAAGAAAACTTTTACTGTATTGACCTTTACTCGTTGAGAGAATACCTGAATTCATTTCCACCAACATCCGAAGTGAACTTTCTTTGGAACAAAAATTAGACAAGGATCAATCGATGCTGATTGTAAATGACAGCGAATGTGGACTCAGTCATTGGCCAAACATTTCAATTTTGAAAAGTTGCAACTTCTAAGTTGCAAGGATTGCTAGAAATCCGCTCCTAGCCATTCATGGTTCCTAAATTTCATAAACTAAGGATGTCTGAACGACTTTTCCAAATTCAGGAGTTAATTGTCTCTGTCAAAGGGACATCAGAGTGCTGTTTTGAATCAAAGATGATGGAGTTCAGCATTTGGTGCCTTCTCTGCTCATGAGCTTTCCTTCGGTTGGCTTCGAGAATTATAAGGAGAGCAGTAATGTCAGCAGGGCTCACTCCACCTACTCTGCTTGCTTGACCAATGGTTTGTGGCTTGACCTGAAAGTATGAGAATCTAATTACAATTTGCCAGAATCATATATTATCATTAAGAATTACACTCTGATTTGATGTAAAGCACAAGCTTGACAAAGTAAATGCAACTTCTTACAAGCACAGAAAAAACAAAGGCAGAGACAGTTTCTAGAGCAGGGCACAGAAATGCTTTTTTTGCATATTTGTTTGTTTTACATTGCTTGAAATCCAAGCTTTCCAACTTTTAGAAGCCAAGCAATACAACTTTCCAAATATAGACAAGGTCCATTAGTATCCCAATTTCATCCACCAGTTAAATAATTAGTATGATTTGTATTTCATATTTAAATTACACACCTTAGAAAGTTTCTCACGTGCTTCCAGAGACAAAGTTGTCATTGCATGATAATCCAAGTCCTGTGGAAGTGGTCTATGTTGTTGATGGACCATCTACACGTAGAGCAAGCATAAGGGTTTAACATACAGTAGAACTCATCAGAACTACAACTTGATAAACAAATGAATCCATGCCCAAATACTATTGACATTAGCAATCATTTCAAATTGTAAATTAAGTACCAGAGGCAATGATATTGAATATTTTTTTGAACACATACATTAAAATTTATCACTCACCTGTTGGAGTTGGTTTTGTTGGCGCATAATAAAGCCCTCATACTTTATATCTATCTCTACACATTCTTTCTCCATTCTATTTAACATTTCATTTCCAAAACCATGCTTATCAAGAACTTTATAATGTACATGTGGTTTCTTCAGAAGACTCGCCAATGTTGAAGAGTCCTTGACTGGTTGATTAGACAATTGAGCAACATCAGCAGCCAAATCTCCCCCTAAAATAAAAATAATGAGCAAAGAATAATCATTAAGTGGTCAGCCATGCTTATGTAAGTGTTTTCCATCTAGAAAGCAAGTTATGATGCTTTTCCTAATTATTTTATGAAGAAGTCCAAAACTTATGAAGGATTGATAAGCCTTCTAATTGTCAATTGTCAGTTACCACTAAATGCATTAACTAAATTGTCAGGCAAGATGCAGAATAATTATAGGAACAAATGCATGTGGGGGCACTCAAACCTCGGACTCCTAAGACAAACTAACCTTTGATACTATGTCAGTTACTATTAAATTCAAAAATTTAGGTTAACAGGAAAGGATCCAATAATAATATTTAAGTACTTTAACAGAAATAATTAAATATTTTCAAGGATGAATTACAAAGGCCAATGTTCACAAAGAACTAAGCCACAAATTTGCAGTATTCAACAACCTGCACTATACTCACAATTTGTTTGTTTGGCAAAAAAAACGAGAAAAATAAAGGAAATTTTTTGGGTGCAGTAACAATCATAATGTTAATTTCTTTTCCATATCCGTTCTCATTTGGTTTTAAGCAAATTCTGATAGAACCAAAATCAGCTCTGATATGAGGAAAGAAACGAATAGAAATTCTCAGATAAGGTGGCATTGCCGTTGTATAGTGAGGTGCTTCCCGTTCCAGTGTAAGTAATCACTAACATCGTTATCTCCTATGGTATACAGTTTTGTCTTTTAATATAAAAAAGAAAACAATTGACTTCATTACGTGAGATATTGCTTTACAAAAGAAGCCCTAAAGAATCTAAGGGCTAGTTTGTTGTTAGCGTAACTTATAAAAAGATCACTGCTACCTGTGCTAAAGAAATAATCAATTGTAAAGTTACTGTTAAAATTGTTACAATACGTAAAAGCATTATGTGTTACATTCATAAATTTTAATGTTAATTGCTATGAATTTATAGAATATCAGGATATAAGTGTCTTTATATTAAAGTTAATAACGATGATTTGGCTAGTTAAATAATTCATAAAGCCCACATCAGATTATTTCATAATCCCTTTACAAAAGTAATCACCCACCAACAAATTATTTTATAATCATTTCACAAAGGTACCCCATACCTGCTGTTAAAATTATTGTAATAACTTCAGAAAATTTTACTAAACACCTTTTTTAGATTAAAATTATTAAATAATCTGATTTTAATTTTTCAAAAGCAATGCTAAATGGGACCTAATACTGTAATATATATATTTCCTTATATTTGCAAAGCAGCTCTAGGTTTTTATATCTTTTTCCTCCAGGGTATTCTTCAAGTCTCTTTCTCATAGGCGGACACAATTATCTGCTCCATACAAGGAAAAGGAAAAAGAAAAAGAAAATAACCAACCAGATATCCTAACAGCTTTCAGTCGCCTTTTTTCCTCTGAAACTTGAGCTTGTTTATCTTGATATATTTTCCAGCGTCTATCATCTATCAGCCCAATTTCGCGCCCTAAAGGCGTGAGACGGCTATCAGCATTATCGGATCTAAGCAGTAATCGGTGTTCAGAGCGGCTGAGACAAAGAAAGTAATTCAAGTTATGATAAACGCTTTAGCTAAGACAAACATTTTTATACATATAGTTGAGTCAGGACAGGAAGCTACATCAAGAAAAGAAACAGTAAACCAACAATAGATTGATAACATCTGAAGTACCATATTTCTAAACACATATGCTCATTCTGCAGACAGTAAAGACTATTTTGTTTTACAAACATTTAAATTACATGCAGTTAAATTTCATTGCACTAGCATTGAGTCACAACCTTATGAGCATGAGGCTGTATTTTAGGATTCAACTGAAACTTATTTATCTTCTGTACCCTATCCTCCTGATCATAGTTCCTCTTTACAGATGAACACCTACTTTCAGTTATGACATATAAAAAATACAGAGTTGGACATTTTTCTTAGTCGAATACCAAAAGGACACCCATAATAATAATAGCTTTTATTGGTTTAATCACCTGATAAAAAGTTCTGTAAAAATGTACATGACGTAAATCAATATTATTGATCTAGAAGTGTTTAGCTATAACCCTAGACTGAGTGGTGCCATAAAATGGAATTATTTGTAGTTAAACCAATCATTCTATTACAATCAGAACCACAGGGGATTGAGTGAAACCATGTGATATCCCAACCAAGACCAAATGTGAAGTTCTAGTGATAAGATGGTTACATATACAGGTATAGAAATATACCAAAAAATGTATATTTAACTGTCATTGATGTGCCAGGACTTGCATTTACATTATTGCCATAACTCACCACCAGTTCAAAAACATGAAAAACACCAACTTTTCAGATGGAGTATAATGTTAGTAACACAACATTATATATACAATATTATATGAGAACTTCTTGGAAATTTATGTTGTCCTAGTATGAATAAGACACAGATTTGTGACAGCTTTCCAGACGAAGTAAACCAGTTCATAAACAGGAAAAACGCCAACTTTTCAGATGAAGTAAACCAGTTCAAAAACAGGAAAAACGCCAACTTTTCAGATGAAGTATAGCGTTAGTACCAGAACATTAAGTATACAATGTTATATGAAAACTAATACTTCTTGGATATTTATGTTGTCCTTGTGGGAATAAGACAGATTTGTGACAGCTTATCAAGGGAGCAAGTTTTCCTTACAGACAACTATAACCTCAATTAATTAAATCGTCTTTTCAAATATAAGCACTCAACGTCATATCAATTCATAATCTCAATAAAAAGGCATCAATACTTATCGAATAACAGAATGGAATATCTTGAGTCAACTACCTTGTCAACATACGGTAAGGCTCTCTAAGGTCCTTAGTGACCAGATCATCAATTCAAAGTCCCTATATAGCTGCTTTCCCTCTCAAGAACAATTAAGGATTTACCATCTGAATGTCTAGCAGCATTGATACCGGATATAATGCCCTATGGAAAAGAAGATACACATTGAGACCGAAGATTTTAAGCATATGTCAGAATGGCATAGTAGCAAAAATATATTTTCCATTCGTAAATATTACATTATTTACCATGTGCCAGCAGCACCAAATCAAGCAAAGATCACAAACAATATCAGCAGAAGAAAGGGCAGTGTAAATATAATAACCTGAGCAGCAGCCTCTTCATATCCAGTCGTCCCATTTATCTGACCAGAGAAGAAAAGTCCTTCAATTTTTTTTGTCATAAGAGATCTAAAGCATTGGTGAGCAGGCAAGAAATCATATTCTACAGCATATGCGGGCCTTAACATTGAGCATTTTTCAAGTCCAGGCAAGCTTCTCAAGAGTGGTAACTGTAGCCTCTCAGGTAAACCAGTTGAGAACCCCTGTAACAAAGTAAAATGATGAACTGTGTGACAAAAGGATGAAAGGAATACCAATAGTCATAATAAAACAAGGAAACGTTTACTACGAAGCTAAATTAGGAGAAGGATTAAAGAAAAATCCAGCCATGTCTTCCTGAAACCAAAACTCTCATGAGTCTGTTAACCGAGTCTAATGAGCACATAATTTTAACCGAGTCTAATGAGCACATAATTTTATATAGGCTGTTGCACTGTTCCTATATTATTAGGAGTGCGATTAATATTAGAATAGGATAAATCTAATAAAGACGGACAAGAATAGCATGAAACCTGTAAAACATGGCTAAAACTCTTACAAATTTATAAAAGGTTGAAATTACGAAATAACTTATACATAAATTCTGCAGACACAATATTTTTATTCCCATATTATACACATAGAAACAAATTAGAATCATTTAATCCTGTTGAAATTTATCCTAACATAGTACATGTGGCACAACCTAAATCATGAAGGCCATGTTTCATTTGGAATTCACATGTTGACCACACAACATTCTGCTTTCTGGGGAGTTTTACTACTATATTCCAAATCATCATTACAGGATAAAATTCCAACACAGAACTGTAGTATGTTGAAGCAATTTGCACTAAAATTCTTTCGTTAATTGAAATGAAACAAAACAACTGGAAATTAGGTTTGACCATTCAAATTTCCCTAATTTCCTTCCCCTCAAAAGCATAGAGACTTTTTTATACTTTCATCTTTCTTTTTACCTTCCTTTTTTTCCTCTTTTTTCTTATTTTTTCTCAAATCAGTGGCAAAAAGAGAAAAGGTGACATAGTAGCACACCTGCACATATAGCTCAGGCACGTTTCTACCTTCTGGTTCAAGAAAAATCTGATGAGATTCTTTATCTTGAAATCTGACAATCTAAATGAGAATAACAAGAAACATAAACAAAATTAGAATGAGGTAATAATAATATCCATTTACATAATAATAATATCCATTTACAAAGCCATCATGTAGAACAAATTACCAAAACATCGAAATTAGTAATGCGGCAGAGACGAACATATAATTTAACTATGATCTATCTCACTTTCAGGACAATGTTACGAACAAGTCCCCTTTTACAAGAGAGATTCAGAAAAAATTCACAATTTTAACGGTCTTATAGTAAAAGAAAATGCAAATATTTCAACTTTCAAGAACATACAGTGTGTCCATAAACATTAAGAACCAGGGAAACAATAAAGCATTACCATCTCTATTTTGCATCTTAAAAACCACTGAAGCAAGAAAATGGTTCATTCAATACAACTTCATAAGTGTAGACTGTTAACTGCATAAGATGAAGGTTACAGACGCTGAGACAGCAGAAAAAAAGAAACTCCAGCAACAATGAAAGTCTGGCTCCACATAGTTAAAAAAAAACAACCAACTGCACCAATCAAAGAATAGTTGCAACACTTGGCACTTAGACAGAAAAAAGAATTTACAATAAAATTTTAAAAATGATGAGAAAATTCACTCGCGTAGATATGATCAGAACTTGAACAGATTTCGAGATTAAACACTACAAGCAGCTGCCATAAACAGTACACATCTTCGAATATTCTTACATTATGTTATGATATAATTGAATTCAAATGTAGCCCTGTGAAATGCAAAGAGAAACAAGTACATGATAACTGTGGATGATCTTAAAAGAGGACCACAACAGTTATGATAAAAAGGAGAAGCATAAACTGGCATCTGGTGCAGCAGAACATGCCTTCTCAGTTCTACTTCAGTTAGATATTGTCCAAATGACACAGATAAAACATGAAACTGAAAATGAGAAAACTTGAAGTAAACATAAGAACTGTGAATTGTACCTTATCTTCAATGGAAGGGCAGTACCTAGGACCCTTAGCTTCAACCCATCCACCATAGGTGGGAGTTTCATGCAAGTTTTCTTTAATAAGCTGGTGGGTTCTCTTTGTAGTGCGTGTTAGATAGCAGCACATTTGTTCCCTTTCTATATGAAATTCAGGATCGAAACTAAACCAGCTAACCTGTAAATTATCAACATATACTTAGAACAAAATTCTAAAAATGAAAGATTTATAGGTCCTTATTGTTAAAACTTTGAAATTAAGTTATAACTAAAGTACTAAACCCAAACATGAGCTTGTACGTAAACGGCCTAACAATAGTATTTAATTTTTAATACATGGCCACAAAGCAACATATTGTTCACATGGGTCAAACACAACCATAAATGTTAAACAAAGGTGTATATAACTACTAGTGCAAAAAGTAAATACATGTGAGGTATTCAAATATAGAATCTCTTGATCAAAGTGGTTCTAAAAGTACTAAATTTAAAATCTTAAAGATATAGATAATGAATAAACTATAGTATGTAAGTCCTAAAATTACAAGGAAAAATTAAATCATTACAACTCAAATTAAAAGCTTCAAAATTTCTGGGGATTTTTTTTTTTTTTGATAGGAAATGAAAACTTTAATTAAGATTAAAGAGACAAAAACTTTATAGCCCCAGAATAAATTTATGGGGCTATAAATTCATAAGATGTCACGAATTTTGTTTCAATAAGAGGTAGACTGTCAAAAAACTCAACTAAAAGACAGCATCCTAGAACTTGCCCATCCAATGACTGGGCAGATACTTAGTACCTGGATTTTTCATTATGTAGATCTGACCCTACAGGGGAAAGCATATAGAGCTATGAAAAATGTTAGTAGGGTGAACATGACTTTTGCAGCAATATTTGAGTATGAATAATAACATGGGGTACACGCTTACAATTTGCTCATAAGAAGCAAATTATTAAGAATGATAAAAGCTTGTTGAATCATCTGAAAATTAATCAACTGAACCTACACATGGGATTTAAATGTAAGGACCTCTTCATCTCCATGCTGAGGTTCTAGTCCAGAAAAATCTACAGTACGAATGTCCACACGAGCTGGAGTTCCGGTTTTCAATCGATCAGTTTCAAATCCAAGGTTTTGCAAGTTTTCAGTCAATCCATGTGATGCCGACTCACCAGCTCTACCAGCAGGCATAGAAGTTCTACCGACCCATATTTTACCACTCATAAAAGTGCCAGTTGTGAGAACAACTGAAGATGCACAAAAGCTCATCCCAAAAAATGTGCGAACACCTTCCACATTGTCATTCTTTCCTAGAATGATATCAGTCACCATAGCTTCTCTAATAGAAAGGTTTGCAGTGCTGATGACAGAGTAAACAGAACATGTCAGCAAAAATAGGAGAATCAATACACCCACACAACGATACAAGTACAAGCATCACTGAGAAAAAATTTGAACCATATTGAATGATATTGTTTAGGAAGCAATGTCTCTCAGATAATATACAATAATTATTAAGACAAAGTACAAATGCCAACAATAACAAATGTCAACAATACTAGGTAAGTGATACCAAGCATTATGATGAGGGCATTTTATACCATAGTTATAACCCTTTAATTTAGATTTAATAGTTATTTTAATTTAATCATTATAGTTTAATTAGAATTATTTTGGTGAAACAAGAAAAAATCTTAAAGAAAAAGTGCACTAAATCGTTATTTAAAAGATTTGTTTAGTGTCTAGTGCAATCTGCCTTTTACATTTGTAGATCTATGGTTTTGTTTATTTGCCTTCCATTTGAACTTAGATTTAGTGGCCACAAGATGCAAAGTAAGTGAAATCACATATGCCCCTCCTCTCTTTTATTTCATGTGTATAGATTGTATTAATTTCCAAATTCCAACTAAGAGAAATGCACACAAAAGACAAGACAAATGTTGAAGAGGAAAAAAAGAAAATGAGTCTAAGTGGAACCATAACAGTCTCGCAAGTAAAGGTGGGAAAAACCCCCATCAACTCAAGACCCCGACCCAACCTACTCAAGTTAGGTGAGGTTAACTTAAAATAAGATTAGCTGACCAGGGTTACGAATTTTGATCAATTCAAGACCTCGACCCAACCTAGTCAAGTTAGGTGGGGTTAATTTGGATAAAAAAAAAAAAAAGAAGTTAATAGGGTTACATCACAATAACTCGATTTGTAATTGAATTTGGTTGGGTTATAACTATTCAACTCGATATCCCAACTACACCAGCCCAATTAAAAATCATTTAGAATAAAATACTACACCACTTTCTTGTGCAATTATCAAACTTGAAAAAAGCATCATTGTTAAGGAGCAAAAGATTCTAAAGCAACCCACTTCAAATCAACCACTGAAAACAATTTATTCAAAAGTTTAACAACCATCAGATAAAGAAGAAAAAGATTATTTAAATTTTCTCCATAACTCTTACACATGACACACTCAGGATATCTCTTTTGAATAACATCACAAGTATTTATTTTGCCACGAGCAATTAGCCAAATTAAGAATTTGATCTTGTAAAGAGCCTTTGACTTCTAAATCGTATTAGTAGGATAATCAATCCAACAATTCTCCCAAAAACAGATCCGGGCACCATTTCTAACCACAAACTTCAAGTTGCAAGAGAAATTATTGAAATCTTGCATAATAAATTTCCAAGCACAGTGAACTAAAACCTATAAAAACCACATTAGAATCCCATTAATTTCCTTGGAGGTCATACTTACTTTTAACAACTTTATGCCACAATGAGTTATGTTTAAAGGAAATCTACACATCCATTTACCAACCAAACCCAATTCTTAACAATTTCACAATCCCTAAACCACTTTTACCTTGAGGATGAGAAACAATCTCCCATTTAATTAAATGAGGCTTCTTTCCCACACAAATGCCAATCCACAAAAAAATTCATCATGATCTTTTCAACTCTGTTCGCCACCCTTATACGAATTCCAAACAAGGAAAGATAGTATGTGAGCATAAAACATAACACTGCTTGAACCAAAACCAATCTTCTTCCCTTAGAAATAAAAGCATTTTTCCATCCATCTAATCTCCTCTCCAATTTCTCAACAACCTAAGCCCAAAATTATAAAGATCTCGGATTATACCCTAAAAGCAAACCTAAATATTTCTAAAGACCAACAACCTATATCAAACCCACGTAAAATTGGACAAATCAGACACCTTCCTTTCATCATAGTTGATACCAGCCAAAAAACTCTTGGCTAGATTTATCTTAAGCTTTGATAATAAACAAAACACTTGAATAAGTTCGACTCAAGAACTCAAATCCTCTACACTAATTAAACCACATACCATTAATATTAAAGAACAATTTCAAATAATTAATAAAGAAATATTAATTTATTATTTCATTAAACAAGTTACAAATCTACTCTAGTATAAACAAAAAAACAAATAACTAGAATTAAAGAAAAGAAGCCACAAAACTCTAATAACTTGGAAGATCTATAGTAGCAACTTTTGAGCCCAATTCACAAGCATCTATTTTTCATCTCATAAGTTTGCTCATACATGTTGCCCGCAATCCATAGTGTGAAATTCTCTCGAATGCTTGTGAGACTTTTATGAGTCCACATGTAGCTCTTGCTCTATTTTCTTTTTTTTTACTCAAACATTTCTTTGCCCCATGCATTGTGGAATTTTGAACCTAACACAACTATATTCATCAAGTATAAAACAAGTGATAAAGACCCACATGATTTCCCTTGTTTTACATCTTGTAGTGACCAAATTTGAATTGAAATGTGCTACAAAGTAGTTTTGTCTTTTAGTGTATAGATACACTAAAAGAAACAGAAACTCACTTTGTAAAGTGAGATCACATCTCACAGGACAAGTTATATTTGCATGTGTGGTCCAACTTCATTTTTTGTCTTTAGCGGACTCCAAGCATTAGTTACTACTTTTTACCTCTTATTAAACTACTAGCATTTGGAGTTAACTAAATGACAAAACATTGTAGGGTTTAGTTTATAGACATGCAAAGTAGCACTTTAGTTAACACTAGAAAACCAAACACCTTATAATGATAAGAGACTGGATAAAATTTTGTTAATCAACAAATGGATCCAGAAAAGAGTCGTACGGAACACAAAGTACGTGACTTGCCTCTGCACTATGTTTTTCATTTCCATAGCATATTCCCGTTTGTCAGTTTGTGCACGCAATGCCCGAACAGCAGGACCTCTTGAGACATTGAGAACACGCTTTTGCAAATAGCACCTAAAGTAAAAATGGAAGAAATGATGATTACTAACGCAACACTATAAGCAAGCATGAAACTCTGCAGCTAGATCGAGACAAGGTTTCTAAAAACGGATATTGTTTATTTGTTTGCTTGAACTAAATTTATTGCAATGAAAAATAAAAGACGTCAAATCAGAATTGAGAAAAGAATACCGAATAGGACTAGTAACCTTATACCGAACACAAGTTACACCACTAAAATTAATAACTAAATTTAAAATCCAAGGTTCCATTCAAATTACTCAACCAACAAAAAATGCAAAGAAAGCAAAACATGAAATAAGCTAGATCATGAATAACACAGCACGAAAATTATGAAGAATTATAGCTATCAATCTAAGATCACGATCATATTAGAGGTAAAAGAAGCAATTTTGTAAAATTTGCAATTTTAGCCATAAATCAGTTTTCGTTAGTTTCCAGAATTTCAATCATGTTGTTTACAAGTCACATAAATCAAGACCAACCATCATTTCCACAATGTTCAGCGCATCTCATTCTTCTCACTACACGTGGAATTTGGGCGTCCACTCGAAACACAAGGTATGAACATTTCGAATGAATGTTGAAAAATTAACAATTTCTCACCATTATTCAACAACCCCAACCTTCAATATGCAGATGTTAGCCTAATTAGGATACACATTAATTACATTTACAGCATCCACAGACGAAAAATATGTTATGACTTCTGAATGGTTAACAATACTAAATGCAAGGAACCAAATATATCTTCAACTCCATACAAAAAGCAAGAAACCAAAGTTGCAGGTTTTGAGACATTACTGTCAGAAGACAAGAAATTTACTGTTTTGTGGAAAGTTTAAATGCTGTTGTCCCTAGAAAGTAGTTAGACAATTACCTGTCAGCAACCTTGCCAATTTCACCTCCAAGTGCATCAACTTCATGTACTAATTGCGATTTGGCAGGTCCACCTACCGCTGGATTGCAAGGCTGCAATTAACTCAAAACTTTGAAACAAACATCATTGCTGTTTATATTGTCGTTTAAAACTCGCAAAAACAATTCACCTGCCATGCGATTCGATCAATGTTGAGAGTGAGGAGAAGAGTTTTGGCGCCTAAACGAGCAGAAGCAAGGGCGGCTTCACAACCAGCATGGCCTCCTCCAACCACAATCACGTCAAACCTATCATCACAGTAACACTCTGCAATAACCAAACATGACCAATTTATACAACTGTTTGATAAAATTCCTCATAGAATTTATTGGCGGTAAAGAGAAACACCTGGAGATGAGGAGGAGGAGAAGGAGGAGGCGGAGACGAACGACAGGCGGCGGCGGGAGAAGCTGGAGGCGCGGCGGAACGAGAGGGAGCGGCTCCGGAGAGAGTAAGAGAAAAGTGGCGCGAACAAGTGGCGTGTGAGGCCGGAGAAATTGAGATTTAGATTAAGTGTTGCCATTTGAGGTTTGGCAGTGGAATCGAGTGGAGTAGCTTTTGAGGCTACAATTTTCTTTTAGTTTGATGGGCTTGTACCGCCTAGGGACAATTTTCAGTCCAAAACGAGGTTTGGTAAGAGCAGGAGGTTGATTTTCTTTTGGCTTTAGTACTCCCGTGATGGGTTCGATTTTGGTTTTACTACTACTGCTGCGGTGGCTTAAATCGAACCCACCGCACGGACACGAGCTGGGATTTCATTCTTTCATTTCACGTTGTTTTTTTATTATTATTATTTATTTAAAAAACGTTTGTCTTTTTACGTTTTTCTTGCGTTAATATTAAATTAAATTATTTATTTTAAAAATTAAGGTAATATATTTATAAAATATTTCTAAAATGTAATATTCTTTTCAATTGACTATAAAATAAATATGATTTTTCTTAAAATTGATTTTATATATTATATTTATTTATAGAACATAATTTAATATTTTATATTATTTTTAAATTAATTTAAACATTTTTATATGATATATATTTTTTTAAAATTAATTTAATATGTTTATAAAAAATGTCCTTATAATATTAATTAAAAAATTATTTTAGATTAAAATTAATTAAAAATAGATCTATTTATTTTTAAAGACAATTAAATTATTTAAAATTGATTTAAATAAAATCTTAATCTCATTTAATTCAATTTAAAATATTGAAAATAATTTTATTTTATTAAATTTAAGTTATAATCATTCTATCTTATTCAAAAATCATTGTATTTAATATCATATTAACAAATCTCACACCCTTTTTAACATAACATAACATAATATATATATATATATATATATTATCCTTTCCCAACATAAATCGAACAAAAGACGGTATTAATTTTATACAATCCTATATTGTACATAAACATATCATAGTACTAATTTATCTAATCTCATCCAATCCTATCAAATCAAATTCAATCCCATGAAAATAGTCTAATTCAATCGAATCTCGCGTGCTAAGTAAAGCCGGAGCATAGTTGCAACACCCAAATTGGATTTTGAGTAAAATAATACATGCCTTTTTAAAATAGAATAATGCTAAATTTCTTAAAAGATTATCCAAAAATCTTACTCAAATGATGTAACAAGCTGATTTATAACTATCATATTAATTTTGGAATGATGTATTAATGATGTAGTAATTCAATATAAACTCATCACATCATTTAAGTAAATAAATTTGGATAAATTTTTAGATAGTATAATATTACATATAAAAATAATTATTATTATAATAATAATAGTGACATATTTTCTGGGTTTTTTTTGGGAAATATATTTTGTTTTCATTTATGTTTAATCAATTTTCATTTATAAACACTTAATCCATTTTCATAATCTTGCCATTAGAATTTAAATTTAGGGAACACACAACCCATTGGTATGAGTACATGAATATACCTTCTCCCTAAGAGATTAAGAGTTTTCATTTATGTTTAATCAATTTTCATTTATAAACACTTAATCCATTTTCATAATCTTGCCATTAGAATTTAAATTTAGGGAACACACAACCCATTGGTATGAGTACATGAATATACCTTCTCCCTAAGAGATTAAGAGTTTTAATCTTACATTCATTCTATTAAAACACAATATATGAATTATATTTATTTTTAAATATTAGTTATTAACTCCCGATTGTGAGATTAATTATCTTAGCCGCATTTTTATTGATTCGTTTTAACAAGTCTTGACTATCATTGGACTTATAAAATATCAATCTTCAAAAAAAGAAAAATAATCTGATAATTCTCTAATTCGTAAAGTATCAGTTTTTAAAATACGAGAGAAAATACAACAATCCTCTAACTCGTAAAGTATCAGTCTTAAAAATAAAATAAAATAAAATAAAAAAATGCAACGAAAAGAACGCATCAAGTTTGAAGAGATCATAAAACTGGTGACTAAAATCAATGATGAAAATATCAATTTCGACAAAAATTACCAATACCGACAAAAACATTGGTACTACAATTTGATGAAAATATCGATAAAAATATCAATATCAATGAAAATTGATATAAAATTTATGAAAAATACAGTAAAATTTCTTGATGAAACTTCAAAAAAAAATTATAATAATTGTAAACCTAACAAAAAAACACATTTTTCAAAATAACAAATAATATACAGCAACTATATAATATAAATATGAATATAATGCATATATGAATTGTATAATAATTAAAAATCTTCCTTAAAACTTAATTATTTAATTATAAAGTGATAGAAATTTTAATATAAAAACGAAGATCTAAGTGGTTCAAACATAATGTGGTAACCATATTGATTCATACAACATTTATGTCATACATAAAATTTGAATAGGTTTCAATATTATCACGACTGTGCCATGCGTAGGCCTTTTAATTTTTTCCCACCATCTTCATATACAAGAAATTATATTAATTAAAGAAAATCTTTGCTGGCCATCACTACTAGGCCCTGAACTCATGGATTCAAAATGATTCAAACTCATGAATTCAAAATTGATTGAAATATCATCTTCATTAGATGGTGGCATTCTTAATTGCAGTGTCATGATTGGATCCAATTCGGATTGGATTCAGACCATTACAATGTTAAAATTATAAGGAAGAACAAAATAATGATCATATCCTTGCTGAAAAAAAAATATATTATAACATTCTTGTTTAAAACAAATAGCTGACGGTAATCTTATTTTGAAAATCAAACCAATTATGAGATATTTTTTTTTTTTGGCTAATAATAAAAATAATTTGTAACATGATTGTGATAATGTTATCAAAAGTCCCCTTTGAATGCAAAATAATTCCAAACCACCAATGGTTTTGGAGAAAATGCCCATATACCCCCAGCCGTTAGTCTCAAGTGTTTTCTATCCAAAAAGTGAATGGTTTTGTTCCCAGACAAGAAAAACACATAAATGCCTTGACTGCATTGTTTTGCCAGACCAAAATGCCTTTTCTGCCATTATAATAAATTGGGAAGATAAAATGCCCAAATGCACATGGATAAAATAGAATGAAATGACAAAAATATCCCTATTTTATATGAGTGTTGTACACACAGAGGTAACAAAAATTTGCTTATTAAAAAGAGTAGCTTCCTCTAAAACATTTACACATATAAAACCAGCCAAACCACTTCATCAAGCAAAGAACAGATAAATGTTATCATTCACGAGATCATCAAGCACCATCAATGGAGGGATAATAAAGTTAAAAAAATATAAGATGTCACTCTGGGAGGAAGACAACAATAAAGATCTCTAAGTCAACAAATAATTCAAACAAATTATACTTCACATCTGATATACAACTACTATTCGTTTTAGAATCCAAATAGCAAAAAGGTCTACACAAAACAGTTTGAAATGCAAAGGTATGCAGGAAACCTCAAGGCCCATTATGTTGAGGAAGGAATGAAAGCTTTATCTAAGAGTGCAAAATGTCGTCTTACATACAAAATTTTAGAATTTGGAAACTGTATATATAATAATTCAAAACATGGAAGCTATAGTAGGAGGGCTTAAATTAATGGTGTTCAACGTGGTTTTCTTTCGCATTTCAGTAACAATGTATGTACTATCCTTGATGAAAATTCATTGAAAATGGAAGTTGTTTGACTTGCAATGGAAAAACTATTAATGATTCATGACATTTAATTAACAACTTTAGTCTTCCCAAATCAAGTTTTGAATGTCTAAATTATTTCTGAAAAAACGAGAAGTGAAAACTTGAAAAACGGACCCTACACAGACAAAACAAATGAAAATCACGCATCAAAGGACTTGGGCGGCTATTGGCCCGCCGCTTGAGAGGCCAACCAACAATCGTGGCAATGAGCACATTGCCACTCCATTGTCCATATAATATGGACGGTAAAAATCCAAATCTTTTTTATTTTTTATTATTTTATATTTAAAAGAATAATAAAATTAGTAAAAGACAAAAATGCCCTTATATCAAACAAGTTTGATTAACTTTAACAAAATTTGACTAACGATATGAGGGGTTTTGTATAATAATAAAATAAGTCTGTTTTTCACACGTTAAAAGGTATACCTCATGGAGTTTTGTGTAATTTCTTCTTTCTCTTTATACATATATACATACATACATACATACATATATAGTGTTCATATTGGGTACATTTAGGTATACATAAACTTGACAAAAAAAAAATAATTGCATTCTAAAATGTATTATTGTAATTTTTTTTATATATGATTATAATTAAACATATTTGATTTCAATCGGTAAATGTGATCAAATTTACTGATTTTAATCAAACATGTTTAGTTATAATTACACATAATAAATTACAATAACTTATTTATAATGCAATCACATGTTTTTTTTCTTTTTTTTGTCAAATGTATATATACCTAAATGTATACTAGAATGTGCCATGTATATATATATATATATATATATACACACACACATTGCACATTCTAGCATGCACTTAGGGTATACAAACATTTGAACAAAAAATTGAGTAATTGCATTCGAAAATTGTTGATTGTAATTTATTATATTTGATTACAACTAAACGCGTCTGATTACAATCAATAAATGTAATTGATAGTATCATATTTGACGCGACCCAACCCGGATACCTCTAACTCTGATCCGGTCGGTCACGCCAGGCACCCTAACGGATCCCTCTCAGACCCGACTCATCGGGCTAAGCGAAACCTGTGGAGCGAACCCTAAACTCTTTCATACTTTCTGAAACATCGTTGGGTTGGGTTTTCTTTAAAAACTAAAAACGCGTAGGAAATTTTTTTTTTTTTTTAAATTCATTTTCGAAACTCATTTTTCTAATAAAATTTTGGCAGCATAACGACTGTATTTTTAATGTTCCCGAAAAACCTGTTTATAGAAAAACAACACTTCGACTAAAATTTATCACCAACCCAATTTCTGGTTGCCCGTAGGCCTCAATCATGCATTTGATTGTTAAATCAACTTATGAAAATTCAAATAACATTTAATAAACCGCATTTAAAATAAACTCAAGCAATTATTTATTAACTCAACTTAATAATATAAAATACTTTTAAAATCTTTTAATAAAATCCACTCACAAAATTGATGACTGAGAATGGCGCGTGCGAAGCCCCTAATCCTCTCGTCTCGATCCTCGAGCTCCCTCGTCACCTACACAACATATGGAAGCATAAATTTACGCTCACATCAACTTCTGGAAACTTGAAATTATCAAATTACATAATCGCCCCTCAAACTAGTTTATCGCGCGAATTCGCCTTATCTTTAACTTTTCACTATTTTCTCGGTTCTCTAAGCTCCCAATAAACGTAAATCCGCTTATTTCTCAACTTGTTTTCACTCAAAACCAACCAATAATGAATCCGATAAAATTTACTTCGAAGTCAACTCAATCATCAACTAAATCATCAATTTCAACTTAAACAACTCACCCGATTTCTTCCCTACAGAATCACTTTCTTCCTCTTCACGTTGAGCTTGATTCGGGACTGGATTGGAAGCGTAAACGAACTAATTTGGGCTGAGCTTGGGTTGGATCTCCTCTCTCTTTCTTTTCCTCTGCGCGAGCTTCTCTTTCTTCCTCACCAATCTCACTCTACAACACTGTTTCGAGCTTGGTTTCAAGCTGAAAATGGACTTGATTGGAGTTGGTTTGAGCTGGGTTTTCTTCTCCTTTTTCTCCTCTCTTCCTCTCTCTCTTTCCCTCTCAGCTTCGCCGCGGTTGGAAGCTGGTTTCGCCGTCGATCAGCGGCGGTTTTGCGCGCGAGATGAGCTAGTTTTGGTCGTCGTTCAGCTCTGTTTCAGCTTGATCTGGTCGGTTCTGCGATGAGGTACGATGAGGTCTGGTTGGGTCGACAACTCCTCGTCCTCGTCCTCGTCCTCGTCGTCGTCGATCTGAACTGGCTGTGGGTCTTCTCAGCTTGGCATCGTGCAGCAGTTTTGCTTCGTTTGGCGTCGATCAGCTCCGCCTCAACGTCGCTCAGTCGCGTCTGGTTCGCGTCACATCGGCGACGGTCTGCTCGGCGGCTGGTCGGTCGGCATCTTCCTCCGGCGTCGCGCGGCAGTCTTCTTCTTCTTTCTTCTTTCTTCTTCTTTTCTTTTCTCTTCTTTCTTTCTTCTTTTTCTGGTCAGCGACAACTTTCTCTCTCTCTCTCTTTATTTTTAGATAAACTTTTTGGCTTTTATTTTCCTCCCCAAACTATCCTCAAAATGACGGTCACGTCCCTTAAAAATATCAGTCCTCCTCCCTCGACTTTTAGCGTAATTCCACTTTGACTACAATTATTAAAACTTATCTTCAATTTAGTCCCTTATCACCTTAAATACTTACTCGATTTCATTCATCATTTTACCCTTCCATTTAATCTCCAATCGAGTCGAAATCGATCTCTAAGGGTCCCCTATACTCTTAGACATTTCCATGGACCATTTCGGGTCTCAAATAATTATTTAGGGACTGCTTCCAAGGGAGATCCATAAAATTACGATAGAGGGCTTACAATATTTATTGATTGCAATCAGACATGTTTAGTTATAATCAAATATAATAAATTACAATAAGCAATTTTGGAATATAATCATTTTTTTTGTCAAGTGTATACATACCTCAAATATATACTAAAATATGTCATATATATAAAATATGTGTGATTGCAATTAATAAATATGATACTATCGATTACATTTATTGATTGCAATCAGACACGTTTAGTTGTAATCAAATATAATAAAAATATAATAAATTACAATCAACAATTCATATGCAATTACTTAATTTTTTTGTAAAGTGTATGCATACACCAGTATACCCAAAGGGACCTCCACACACACACACACACATACATATTCTAAAATTGCTTATTGTAATTTATTATATCTTATTACAACTAAACATGTGTGATTACAATCAATAAATATAATATTGTCGATTACATTTACTAATTGTAATAAGACACGTTTAGTTGTAATCAAATATAATAAAGATATAATAAATTATAATCAACAATTTTTAAATACGATTACTCAATTTTTTTGTCAAGTGTATGCATACCTCAAATATATTCAATGAGATTCTATACACATATACACACACACACATATATATATATATATATGTGGTTCCTTTGGATACACTTGGATATACATACACCTAACAAAAAAAATGTGTGATTGCATTCTAAAATGTGTTATTGTAATTTATTATATGTGATCACAACTAAGTATGTTTTATTATAATCAGTAAAAAAGTAAATATGATCACATATATTGATTGTGATCCTACATGTTTAGTTGTAATCACATATAATAAATTATAAAACACATTTTAGAATGTAATCACTTTTTTTTTTGTCAAGTCTATGCACACTTAAATGCATGTTAGATTATGCCTATATATATATATAATATATATATATATATATATTCTGGAGTAAAGATGTCCTAAATGTTTTATTTTAGCAACATTAATTATAACTATTCATTTCAAGTGGACCCTATCATAGTGATAAGACTTGTTGAAAATAAGTGGTTCTAATTATTAATCTTAAAATTAAGGAAAAAATTTCATTTTAGTCCTTGAGACTTTAAAAAATATCAAAATGTTAAATATCTTTTGGAAACAATTTTTTTCGTTCCCTAACTTTTTCAAACTTTTCAAAATAATTCAAATCTTTAGTCAACTGATGATTAACAATGACACTAAAATTATTGGATGCATAAAAAGATATTTTGTCCATGATAGTTGTTAGTGATACTAAAATTATTGGATTATCTCTCATAAAACAATAAATTTACAAGTGAAATTATCTAAAATGCCCCTAATATTGAGTTATTAAATTATAATTTAATCTAAACCATTTTATTTATTATGAGAATATTTTAATCAAAATACCCTCCTTTGTAGCTGATTTTTTAGTGACATGGGTCTTAGAGCCTCTCATATGAAAAGACCATTTTAACCTTCCCACCTAAGCTATCTATTACTGTTGATTGTCAGTTAACTAACGATTTGGATTATTTTGAAGAGTTTTAAAAAAGTTAGGGATGAAAAAAGCTGTTTCCAGAATATGTTTAAAACTTTGATATTTTTTAAAACCTCAATGATTCAAATAAAGTTTCCCCTAAAATTATTATTTCAAGACGTCTTTACTAAAGAATGATAGTGTAGATTTCACTTCTATTTTTAAATTTTAAACTTTTCTAGATATATATTTTTTAATTTTATTATCAAGTGTCTTTAAAATTTTATTTTAGCACCTTAATTGTAACCATTTATTTCTCGTGGACCTTATCTGTTGAAAATAAATGGTTGTAAGTAATGATCTTAAAATCAAAATTTCAAGACGTCTTTACTAGAGAAGGACAGTGTAGATTTTTTTTTTTCAAAAAAAATAAATTTTAATTTTCCTTAACTTTTAAAATTTTTTATTAAAGAGTAAATTATCTCATACCCTTTTAACGTTTGAATTTTGATAAACAGAGAAAACATTTACAATTTTTTTGTAAAGTCCTCCCCTCATTCAACGATTTGACTTTCTTCGACCATTGATTTTAACTCTAGAAGGGTAATATGGTCATTTTCTCTTATTTTTTATTTTTCCTTTAAGAATTAACAATTGGCTTGTTTAGATCTCCATTGTCTATTCAGACGATGGAGATCAATTTAAAATAATTTAAAATTTTAAAGACTGCAAAATAATTTAAAAATTAAATAATTAAAAATTTTATATAAATAAAATTTAAAATGTGAAAAATATACTTTTTTAAATGGATCTAAGTCATCCATTTTAAAGATGAATGGTTAAGATCAATTTTCCAACAATGAAAAAATTCGAAAAAAAAAAATTGAAAATGGCAGTGAAGACCTAAATTGGAGCTCCACTACCATTTTCAACCTTTGTTGATGATGGCTCATCAACAGATAGGTCTTCATCAATTTTTTTAATCAATAGATGGGTGTTTAATAATAGATGGACAATTCTCATCTCTCTCCAACACAAATTCGAACCCCTAAATTAGAACTAAATGAACCCAAATCAAACTCAATCATAACTAAATCAACACAAATCAGAATATGGTGTGATCGATTGTCCAGCCAGAAACCAAACAAAAACCAACAATGTAGAAATAGAAACCACACAAAATGTAATATCATTATCAATCATCAACCCAGTATGATGAAGCATCTTTATCAACCAAGGGTCCATTAGTGAAGGAGATATGGGTTTACAAAAATTGAAAAAAAATAAATAATAAAAGAAATGGGTTTGAACCCAGAAGAAGATTTGGGTTCAAACATAGATATTTAACAATTGAGTCACCTAGATGTTGAAGGTCCGGATTGGAAACCAAATCTTTAAGATCTAGGTGAATCCAGATGTTGACATCTGGGTTCGAACCCAAATAAGGATGGTCATATGCGACTTTCTTCAACTTCAACAACTCTAGATGTCGAAACAATGTTGCAACTGCTCCAGCATCATAGTGTAGTAGAGGGTGATCGTAATGGATCAGTGATGGATGAGTGAAATAAGATGGACAACTCATCTAAGTGATGGTAAAATAAGATGGACGCTTGGAGGAATGGAGATCCAATCTCCATCATGATGGACCGTGAGATTGGATCTCCATCCATTTTTTACTTTCAATTTTTCAAACTTTGAAAATAGAAAAAATATATATTTTTAGTTTTGGTTTTTTAAACTTAATTGCCACCGTTCATTAACATGATGACGGTGCATATCTGGCATTTTTATTTTTATTTTTTTGAAATTTTTTCAATTTGAATTATTTTATAATTTGAAAAGTAATTTTTAATTATTTTTTAATTTTTCATAGATCTCAACTATCCATTTTCAAGATAGACGATATAGGTTTTTTATTTTTTTATTTTTTTTATTTTACTTTTTTTACATATTTTTGTCTTTTAAATTATATGGTGGAAATATATTGAGAGCATTTTAGTGTTTTTTTTTTTAAATTCATTTTTTAATACTCACCATAATCATTGGTAGTCAAACCAGTTTCTACCTTTAGTATATAAGAGGACACTGCAAATAAGTACAAATGTTATCTCCATATGTTAAACATCAAACATCTGGAGAGCATGAGGTAATTTACTCTTTATTGAAAGACATTTTGGTCTTTCCAAATAAAGTAGTTGGTCAATTATTAGATTTAATGGTGTTAACTAATGGAGTGGGGGTTTGATGTAATTTAAGGGTAAACCTACTTCCATCTGAATAAAAGTATAACTTAAGGGGTCTCATGTAATTGGTTATATATATATATGCATGATTGCATTATAAAATGTGTAATTATAATTTATTATATGTGACTACAACTAAATATACGTGATTACAATCAGTAAATATGATCATATTTACTAATTTATTAATTGTGATCACATTTACTTATTATAATAAAATATGTTTAGTTGTAATCGCATATAATAAATTACAATAATATATTTTAGAATGTAATTACACATTTTTTTTGTCAAGTAAATGTATATCCAAGTGTACCCAAGAAGACTCCTATATATATAGTGCTTTTAAAATGAGAACTCATTTACTTTAAAAAGTAAGGATCAACTAATAAAATTTATCCATTACATTTGAATTAATATAGGAGAAAACATTTGTTTTAGGAGAAATAATGTAATAGATGAATTTGATTGGTTGGTCTTTATTTTTTAAAGTAAGAGAGTCCTTATTTGAAAAGCATTATATGTATATAAAGGAAAAAACTCAACTTCATCAAAATACAACCCCTAAATGCCATGTCCCTTCGTTGCTTCTCTTCAAATCCTCTTGCACTCTTTCTTTAAACTCCACAAACCTTCCATTTTATAACACTGGTTGTTTCTCCAATTTAGTGAGAAAATGGTACTGAGGTTGTTTTTTTTTTTTTCTTTTGGCACAAAATGGTAACAATCCCTAAATGTCGTGTTCGTTCATTGCTTCTCTTCAAATTCTCTTGCACTCTTTCTTTAAACTCCATAGACACCCATTCTATAACATTTGGGTCTTGTTTTGCATGCAGGATAGGAAAGGAAATAAGAATGAGATTGAAAATTATTGTGATTTGATGAGATTGGATTAGATTAAAAGATTATTGTCTAGCATTTGATCCAACTTAGGATTAGATTCAAATTATACTATATTGTGTTTGCTGTAGGTTGAGATTGTATTGAAATAAAATTAATTTAAATATTTCATTATATAACTCAAATTATATTATACATTAAGTAATGGTGTTTTAAATAAAATAAATCCTACAAATCGATTTATAATTCAAGAAAGTTATACCGATCTTTTTAGAATTATATTATTATAAAGTATAACTAATTTTGGAATAACTCTTATTTAAATAGTAACATTATTTCTAAATTTTTCTTTGAATATAATAAAATTAATTTCACAAATTACATGAAAAAAATTAAATATATAACACTAGATCACACCAATTAACACTTGAACCTATTAAGATAGAAAGTGTATGTGAAAGCCTGCCATAACTGAATCATTATTAAAATATATAGTTCAACTACAATTATCAAAAAAGAAGGAAACATAAGGAATAGCACGTACAAGAAAGAAAATGAAAGAACTAGTGGCGGATGAAAAAGAAAGAGAGTCTGGCAGAAGCAAGAGAAAGAAAGTAGTGGGCAATTATTGCTCAAAAAATTAAAAAAAATAAAAAATTGAGTAAAGGAAAGACAAAGAAAAAGTCTCTCGATGCTGGGATTAGGATTTGAATCTCCATGAAACTCCTCCAACACATGTCAGGATAGGATTGAAAATTTTTAATGCAATCCCACCAAAATTTCTGTGAACCAAACACAGCTTTTTCCTTTTTGGCACAAAATGGTTCTGTTTTTATGAGAAGTCCGGAAATGGAGAAAACCTAAAGACTCATGCCAATAAAAGGGCCCATCAGTCTCTCTGTCTTTTGTTTTAACTTTAAGTGGAGCACATTCAATAGATGTGGACAAATCTCATCCGCTCATCATTCGACTAAAACCAAAGACTCATGCCAATTGATTGGACCATCAGTCTCTCAGTTTTTTATTTTTGTTTTTTATTTTTATTTTTTGTTTTTGTTTTTGTTTTTTTTGTTACATTACAAAATATCTATAATTACCGAGACCATCTGATCAAGATTCTATGTTATGACCTGAATCGCTACTCTTTTCTCTCTACTCCTAATAAAGCGGGAGACAGTGACCCATATTTAGTGTGAAAACTGTACATTAACTAGAAGAATGTTAGAAATTTGCCTATATACATGTGGGCTAAGAGGAAATTGCCCATTATTTGTCGGCAACGATACTTGGACCTTATCATTTACTTGAAAAGAAACAAGCTGGATTCAATTGGGAGTGTTTTTTGTTTTCACTTTAGGCGGAGCACAATCAATATATTGATGTAGACAAATCTCTTCCACTTATCATTCGTTCTCATCCATTTATCATTCATTGAATTTCAATTTAATTTATTATTATTTAGTTATCAATTTTAGCTTACATTTACTTATTTGCCCTCGACCCCAAACACTACACTTTTAACATAACCCTAATGATAGGAAATATAACGGGGATTATGGAAAACAATAAAGGGATTTAAGATATTAATGAAACTTGGGGTGAAACCGGGTAATATGGAAAAAGTTAGGGATTATTTTTATTCTTTCCCTCTTAAAAGTAATAAAGGAATGTTAAATAGACATTCTTAATATACTTTCCTTCAAAATGAGTATATGATACACACATAAATTTATATTTTTAGGGATAGTTCTAATTTTCTCTACTTTAGTTTGATATAATAGTAAAAAAAATCTTTGACTTACAAAAATCACTAAGGATACCATTGTAGTTTATAAAGATAGCCAGAAAACACCCTAACATTTATAAAAATAGCCAAAAAAAACCTCCTACCGTTAGTTTAGACGTTAAAAGTTAATGTTTGACCGTTAATCAGAAAGAACAAAACCGTCAAAGATAAAATATGCAATAATATTAATTAATTAATTAATTAAATTAAATTAAAACATATATTTCTTTTTTTTTACAAAAAAAATATATCATCTTCACCGTCCATCAAAACAATGGACGGTGGAGATGAAAAAAAAGTAAAATGAAAAAATAATTAAAAGACATTTGAAAAAAATAAAACATATTTTCTTAAAAAAATAAAGTCATGGAAATGGAAAAAAAAAATATTAAAATGAAAAAAAAAAAATTGTGTAGCTCCAACTCCATTGTTCATTTTCTTCTTCACGTTCCATTTTCTTTTTCTACTTCTTCTTCTTCTTTTTCCATCTTGTCATCTTCTTTCATCATAATCATCATCATCATCATCATCTTCTTCTTCTTCCATTTTCTTCTTCATCTATCATAAGTGATACGAGCGGTGGTGGCAAGAGCTCCAACACGACAGCAAGAACTAGTTCATCTCCTTTGTCGAAAACTAGAGATCTTCGACAAAAGAGACCTAACGATCTCCATCACGTAGAGACCAGAATTGGTCTCCATGCGATGGAGACCTACTGTTCTCTATTTTTTCTTTTTCTTTTTTAAATTTTTTTTAGATGGTTGATGATGATGGTCATCGGTTGATATGGTGGATTCAAGGATGATGAATTTAGGTTCGAATGAGGAACAATGTCTGTTCTTCAATTCTTTTTTTCAAATGCAATATGGTTTCCAGATTGTTTATTTGTTCGTGTAATGTTTATTGAAAGAAGAAGAGATGATTCTTCAATTTTATTTTTTATTTTTTTAAATATGGGTTAGGGGCTGGAAACAAGCCTAGAAACATCTTGGTTTCAATTTAATATTTATTTTATTTTATTTTATTTATCGTATTTTAATAATTTTTAATATCACTATATCAAATATTTTGAAAGTAAATTGGTCTTTTTGTTAATTTTGATGGGCAATTTCATCTTTTCATGTATTGTCACCGTTAAAATCAATTTTGTATTGACATAGTTAATAGAAGGGGAAAAATAAGATTTTTCTAAGCTACGAAAGAATATTTAGCGATTAGATCAAACAACAAGAGATATTAGAATTATTTCATATTTTTATGATGTAAATTTTATTTGTAAAAGTACAACTTACAATAATTTATATACTATATATAAGGTTATGTTTGTTTGACACTCTTTCAATATACTCTCATTCAATCTACTTCAATCTAATCCTATTAAACCTAAAGCTGCACACCAAAGCGGATGTAAAAGTAGAGTGTATGAAAGGGTATTTACCCATCTTCACAGTAATAAGGCTAGTGACCTGATGGATGACACATAAAGCGAACAAAGAACATACCTCACAAGCAAGTTGTGTCTGGACGATATAAGGTAGTGTTGACAAAAGCTGAGTTATCTGAAACTGATAGTGAAAAGAGAGTAAAGCTGTAGAGTATGAGTGGTAATAGAAGAGGAAGCTCTCAGGCTCCGCCTCCGGCTCCTCTTCCGGGCCGGCCCTTCAGCAATCTTCCGCCACGACGAGGCAAGATTTTCCCCAACGTCATCACTTCATTTGTAACTTCCTCTCCTCCAGCTGCCACTTCCACCAGTAACCCTCCCGCCGCTGATCAACGCCAATAATGTTCAAGCTGCCTCAAGGACTGGGGGATCTTTGTCTAATTGTGCTTTTATCATGACTCAACTGTGTTATCATGGTACTTAGTCTATCCTAAAGAACTTTTGCTGTATCTTTGTCTTGCATGGTTTTGAATAAAGTTCGTCTTTAATTAATCACCTTTTGGTGTTTTGTTTTCTTATCATAAACTAATTGACAACATAATCATACAAATAAATCCCAGAAGAATCATCAAATGGATTTTTTTTTTCTTTTAAAAACTAAGTTGCCATTCATTAAGACCCCTCAAAATGGGGGAAAATACCGTTAACGTGTACAGGATGCCAACCAATACTGTTAGTTTGTGTACCAAGAGATTTCTATGGCACCTCTGGACACCAACCAACCTACAAAGATCTTTAATATCAAATGGCTGTTAGCCACATATATTTGCATCGATTTTTGAGAATTTATCATCAAATCCTCTGAAGTAATGGTTTTTAATTTTAGAGTTAGTCTCCAACAAACGTTAGCGAAAACTGTGATGCCCTCCTTGAGTTTTGAAATTGCAGGCGGCCTACAAGAATATTAATTGAGAATATTTCTGTATTTTGGTATGTTTGATAACTGAAGAAATCTAGGTTTTGATGGAGTGTTTGGGTGATGAGAAAGGTGAGGTAGAAACCAAGGGAAACGGTAATTTGTGAGTTACCACAAAGAGGGCAAACGCGGCTAAGGAAACATGTGGGTTGGTGGGGCAGGGCGAGCCCACGGCCTCATGAGTCCAATCCATGACGAGTTTTTCTGAAGTCTGCCAAACCAAACTTTTTCCTTCGTTATAAATCTGAATATGAAATTCACTCAAGAGGATGGAATATGATCATTTAAAATTAATAAGAGGAATGGTTATATACACTTTCTTAATACACATTTCGATTAATGTATGAATCTATGATAAAGAACGGACCCAAATAACTCATTTGGGTTCCAATCGAATCCCAAATTTGGGTTTGATAATCGAACCTAGATGAACATCATCCTAGATGAACTTAGATGATATTCATCTAGGTTTAAATCAAACCTAGATCAACAAATGATGCATCATATGGGTTTCAATCGAACCTAGATAATTTGGATTCGATTGGAACCTAGATGATATACACATGAGTTGGTGATAAATTGGTGATAGATTGATTGATAATGGTGATAGATTGGTCAATGATTGGTGATACATTTGGGTTGGTGATAGATTGGTCGATGATGGTGGATGATGATAGATTGGGGGAGATCTAATCCTAAATTGAATCTCCACAATATTTTTCTTTTTCTTAATTTTTTTTTTAATTCTTTAATCTCCACCGTTCATCTTAGTAAAAGATCTATTGTTTTTATTTTTAGAAAAATTTTAAAAATTAAAATTGTTAAAAAATATAAACATTAAATTTTATTTTTAAATTAATCCCCACATGGGCGATGGAGATCTTTTTCTAAATTTTTTATTATTTTTAATTCTTTTTTTTTTATAATTTAATATTTTAAAAGTAAATTAAAAAAATATAAAAGATGAAAACTACCCTTAAGTCAAATTATTTTGACTAATCTTATCAGAATTTGACTAATAGAGTGAGGGTATTGTATAATAAAAGGGTAAATATATTTCCATCTAATTTTAGACATACCTCCGAGGGGTAGTGTAGGGGTTTCGTGCAATTCATCCTTATATTAATTATATTGACATTATTATATTAATTATACTGTTTTTAGATAGCACATGAGATGTAACAACCTTAAATTGAGATATTATTCAAGTTGAATTCAATCTATATCACCAAACCACACTTGGTGGCAGTCTATCACTTGTCATATTATTATATTATATTTTATGTTTTGTTATCCAACTTGATACCATTTGAGGAGTTGTATCTCACAAGCGTAACTGGTGCACCCTTACAATTGCAAGTTACTAACCGCAAGAATTCAAGATGCGTTGATGGTTGAACACCAAAAACTGAAATAGATATCTTGTATTTTCTTATGTGAAGACATCAACGTCGTTGGGGTTCTAATAAATTAAAAGAATACACATGATTTTATTTATTTGTTTGTTTTAATTAGTTTTAACTTTTTTCTTTTTGAAGAATTTAACTCGTTTGTTTTGAAAGCATATTGTATTAACCTTCAAAAGGTCCTAGAGGAAGCAGATGGTCGTAATCAAAGAAGACCACGCGTGCTTGGGCCTGGGCCGTTTGTCGGGTGTTTTTGGGTCCCATAAATTTCTATTTTCCTTTCTGCTCCATTTTTCACTTTTGGTGGTGTTCTTTTCTCCACGATGCGTACTGATAAAATGAGTTATCAGTCATTTAATTTGTCTACTTTCACTTGTTTTAACTTAGTCAACAGTTATTTATATTTCATCAAGGACATATATGCAATGAATTGATTTAATTGATATCAGTTTGCCATGAGATGAAATATATACATATATATATATTTAGCAAATTAAAAATTAGCTAACTAGTTAAAAAGAATTATCAGGCTGAGCAAACTTTATGGATTAATTATAATTTGGCTACCCACTGGTGGTTAAAAACCATTAACTTAACCTTTGATCCGTGTCTAAAAGTTAAAAAAAAAAAACAATTTTACCTTGTTTTCCTTTTTGTATCAATTTACTTTTTTAAAAAGATTGTAATATTTATTGTCCATACTTTGATAGACGGTAAGAGATGAAATATATATATATATATATATATATTATTGGACTATTTGGGTTGGGTTGGGTCTATCCAAGATGACCCAAATCCAAGCCCAAAATCTATTTAAATATTTGGATGGAATCAAAATCCTGCCTTCAGCAGTTGTTATATATATAAAAAGGGGTGAATGAGTAGTTATAGGAAACTAAAATGTTTTTGCACAAAAAAATAGAAAGTTTTTTATACGTACAGAACATAAAGAAAAACAGAGAGAACAATAGGTAAGATTCTTACATTGTGATTTGAGGGTTTGGTTCCGTAATTTATGGTCGAACTCCGACCAGTTGAACAATCTAGAATCTAGAAGAATTTCCGCTACGCAAATTAGGTACATTTTCAGGTTAATTTTTAACAATTTTTGATGATTCATGTACTACTGTAATTGTTTTTATTGGCATTAGAGCATTTTTAGAGTTGTTAGCCGGTTTAGAATCATGATTACATGATTAAAAGGACCATGAAATTTGATTTTCGGATTGAAAACCTAAGATATAGAGACTTGAAACCCGAAACTTGTAAACATGATTTCTCTCTTGTTAGACCTCCATTTTGTGTGATTTGAGTTTTATATGAAACTAGACATCGAGACGAGTTTGCAAAAACTTTGATTCACAAAATTTCGTTGAAAAACGAGTGAGATCAAATCGAAAGAAGTTAGGGTTTGAAATCTATATACACTATTGTAACATGACTTAAATTTTAGGTTTACAATGAATAACACTCTCGAATTTAGTGTTTGTGTTTCACCATGATTCAAAACTAAAACTAAGGGCTTAAATGTCACTGATGAAATTCTGATGAATATGGAGGTGGTTCGGTCATTGGATGAAATCGTCAAGCCTACATGTGCGCCACACATACACGCTTAGCGAGTGTAACGCAGGGCTGCAATGCCCAGCCCACCTAGGTGCCACACAAGTGACACTTAGGCACCAAGTCAGCGCCATATGTACAACATGTGGAGAGTTACATGTGCAACACATGGATTACTACTATAAAGACACGTGTGCTAGTGGGAGAGAGAAATGTAGCGGATTATGCGCACGATGCATGTCACAAGACTAGTAAACATTGCAACATGTGGCCCAACTAGAACTCGAAACATGGCTACATGTGCGCTCGACGCGTGTAGTAAGCTAAAATCGTGTTGCGCTAAGATGGCGACAAGTGTTTCACTGATGTCGGTGTTGGGTTAATAATTATTAATATTCTATGCCTATTTTACCTATTATTTTTGCTATGTTTCTGTGTGGAATTGGTATTTTTAATTTGTTTTGTGTTTTTAAGCTTTGAATTAGGTTTTGAGAAGAAAAATGATGAAATTGAAGGATTTTTAAAGATTAATTGTAGCTCATGGAATTGAAGAATGTTTTAGAAGGAAATTACCGAATTTATGGACAGAAACATCACGTGAATTGCAAGAGCTCGTGTGAAATGCACAGTTAGAGTTATTGAGCTATAACCTATCAAATTAAAGTTCTGGATGTTTAGTTTTTATAACTGCTGACGGTTTATCAATTGGAATTTTTTAGAGAAAATTATTACCGATATAGTACTTGAAAGTTAGGCTGTCACAATACCTGACAGCTATAGGAAAACATAAGAAATTCGAGTTTTCTCTTTTTGCATTCCTAATCAACTTCCTAAGCCTTAAAACGTCCTAATTAAATGAGTTAATCAAATTAGGAAGAGTTTTAGTCCAAAAACAAAAGAGATTCACTTTCCATATCAAAACTTGATTGTAAATCAAAGTTAGAAGTAGAATTCTTCTCAAATGTGGAAATCTTGGCTCTCAAAGATTGAGTGTCTATAAATAGGTGTTTTCACCATTCAATTGAGTACACATCAGAGAAGAGAGAGAGAAGCAGAGGGTCAAGGCTGAAATCTCTGGTTTTATCTTTTCTTCTTAGTTTTATTTATTTTTTATTTTTATTTTATTTTATATAGTTAGTTTATTAGTTAAAGCTAATTTGAAACCTTAGACATGAACTTAATTTGTTTATTTTTTCAATAAAGATTTGTGTTTTGCATGATGAAATTATTGTTTCTAGTTTAATTTTATTCTATTAATTATGTTTCTTTGATTGATCACCTTAGACGCATATTTTTTAGGATTATGTTGTAAAAATATAAACCACATACCAAAGGGGAATATTCTTTGTTTGCAACAATTAATTGTTTACGAAACTAATTGAATGACATTAATTTATAAATACCTAGGATAGACACTATGTTCTAAGATTTGTGTGACATTCATATTTTTTTAGTTCTTAATGGATTTCTGTTATTAAATCTAAGTAGACATCATGCTAAGTTGTAATAAGAAATATACGTATCTACTAGACACCATGCGATTTATATACTAACTAAGGAAGAATCAATGCGATATCCAATATGACTATTACCTTGTCATGAATGTTTTTATCATGCATTATCATGAATCTACTTTATTAATCTTTTTAGCAAATTGAGGGAATTGTTTAGTAGTGGATAGAATATCTTAACTTATCTTTTATTATTGATTTTATTTATTTATTTTTATGCATTAATTTAATTTAGTCTTCATTCAATTCCAAAACCCCATTTATTTAATTTATTTGTCTTTAGTTTAGGTCTTAAATAGACTTAAAATTAAAGTAAGTTGAAAACTCTTCGTTGGATTGACTTTTGTTTGTTGCTATTCTCAGTCAAACGATTTAAACACTTGTAAGATTTAAAATTTGGTTTATTAAAAAATTAACCATCATCAGGCACGCCTGGGAGACATGTCTAGCCACATTGTGATGTGTGGCTTTTGCTCGTGAAGAAATGTGGCTGAATCATTGAGTGCCACATGGCATTTTTGTAATTGTGACGTGTGTCGTTGTTGGAAGACGTGTGTCGTTGACGTTAGCATGCACCTAGGAGGCGTGTCTAGCTATGTTGTGGCGCGTGATCAACGCTATCGTTATATGGCTAACTTCTCTTATATATGAGTGCCATGTGCCGTTTCTGACGGCTATTTTCGACGGAATTCCAACGAAAATTTTTTTTGTTTATTTTGTCTCCTATTTTCATCCCAATAATTTATTCACTCTAATGGATGAGCCGAATTGTATTATTTTACTTATTTCATTCTATAGGGAACTGAATTGAAAATGTCTTAGTTTTTATAATAAGTTTGTTTGACCTAAATAAACATGCTTGCATATTTTAGATTATAACATGCATTCCTATGGGAGTGGGTCGACTCATTCGGACGATGAGCCATCTGATGACATGATTAAGATCATTGTCCTATCAAATGACGAGGAGATTATTCAGATCTTAGATGTCAACTGGGACTTTGAGATTATATAAATCTTAAATGACTAGTAGAATCTTGAAATCATAAAAAATCTCGGATAATAAAGTGCTGGAAGTCATAAAAATTTTGACAATGAGATGTCCGAGGTCATAAAGATCTCAAATGATGCTATTCAAATTATGGGGGTCCTAAAATCTTTTAGAGAATGATATTAGGACTATTTTGGTGCAAAACACTTATATATATGGTTTTGTGAATATTTAGAAATTAGAAGATGATGGGCAGCTTGACTATTTTTTCGATTTCTATCCAAAAATTCTTTTATTATATTTATGAGTGTATAGTTATTGCAATATTTTAGTGAAATGATGGTGAATGTGCTAATATAGACGTATCAAGATATAGATTATAATTCTCTAAGTAGAATAAATGTCATTTAGGGAAAAAACATGTGCTTTGATAACATAGTTATTGAAATGAATAAGGGTGACAAGTTAAATTGTGATAATTATGATATTTGGCACCACAAGATTAGTATATGCTAGAAGAGCACGACGGTCGAACCCGAACATGGTACGATTGCTTAACATAGATAAAATGTTGAGGCTTATCAGACATAGAAGAGAAAGAATAGCATTGCTCGAATAACGATGTTGTTTAGCATGATTGATGACCACATATGCCCGTACAAAGAATATGAGATGACATAAGAGATTTGGTTGGCTTGAAAGACCAATGTGGTGGGACATCAACCATTAAACTGAGGAGACTCATAATCAAGTTTGGTACTTATCAGAAACATCAGGATCACAATATCATGTCACATCTGAGAAAGATGAGAAACATGATACATGAATTGAAATCAGCTAATCATGCTTTAAATGAGGAGATGCGGGTAAAGGCGATGATTCGTACCCTTCTAAACAGTTGGGAAATCATGAAAATCAACATGACCCATTACGATAACATTAAGACGTTTGATGATATCTCACATCATGTTGAACTTAGTGATAAGCGCCTAGAGGCAGCCTAAGCTTTAAGTGTGCTTTATTTGACTGAATCCAAAATGCACAAGGGTGAAAGGCTCTAAGCACAAGAGAGGAGGAAAGAACAAGAATTGGAAGAAAATGAAAGAGAATCCTAAATCTAGCAAGGGTGAGATTGGAAGCCCAAGAAAGGTAAGAATGGTGGCATAAAAAAGGATAAGAGTAAGTTGAAGTGTTTTAACTATCACTTCACTCATGAATGCATTGAGTAGATGAAAGAGACTTAGGAGCTAAAGACCACATAACTTGAGACAGAGAAGCATTATGGAGTACTGTTAGATTAGTAGAGGAATAAAATGGATCTACATGGAAAATAACTCAAAAGTTGAAGTGAGAGGAATTGGCACCTACAAAGGGATTTTACGAGGTGGCCAAGTGTTGTATCTTTATGATGTTCTATATGCTTTAGAGTTTCGATAAGATCTTGTATCTATAATTGTCCTTATAGGTTTATGATATAGTTTAACTTTTTATGACAACTGTTTGAGGATTTATTTAGATTCAATATTTTTAGGTACTGAAGATTTGTCAAATGGTTTTATTATATTTGATACTGAATTTGATGGTAGTATTAATGATAATTGTTTTTCACTCATTACTTCCATTGATGTTGCCAATGTTGATGTTAATATTTGGCATGCTAGACTAACACATATCGAGCATAATCGAATGAATAAATTGGCCAAAAAGGGATTTTTGGGTTCCCTCAATAACATAGATTTGTCTTTATGTGAAAGTTGTCTAAAGTAGGAAAAATAACTAGAAAATCATTTGAAAAAAGAATTAGAGTTGAGAATCCATTGTAATTAATTCATTTTGATATTTGTGGAACAATGAATGTGAGAAGCTAGAAATAGTGCATTGTATTTTATAACATTAATAGATAATTACATTCGTTTTGGTAATGTCTATCTAATCTCCCATAAATTTGAGGCATTAGATTGCTTTAAATTATATCTAAATTTGGTGCAAAATCAGTTAGATAGAATTGTTAAGGTCTTGCGTCCACCGATTAAGGATGAGAATGCCTCTTTGAACAATTTGTTATAATGTGTCAAGAGAAAAATATTGATAGATAGTTAACTATTCCTAAGACTCCACAACAAAATGGAGTAGCGGAAAAAAGGAATAGAATATTACTGGAGATGGTAAGATCTATGATGACACAACGCAAATCTTTCAGCATCTTATTAAGGAAATGTACTACTAACAACTACTTATACTCTGAGTAAAGTTCTTACAAAGTTAGTATATTCCATACCCTATGAATTATGGACAAGTAGGAACCCTAACCTTATTTGCATAGGATATGTACATGATCTTTCTAGTAAATATGAAGAATTGGGTACTAGAGGAAAGAAGTGTATCTTTATTAAATACTTTGACACTTAAAAGGATATGTACTCATAGGTGAAAACTTGGATGGAAGTATCACTGAATTGGAGTCATGAGATGTGAACTTATTAGAAAATGAATTTTCTAGCAAATGTGAGGTTGAAAAAGAATTTTAATTTTATGAGTTAAACGATTCAAATGATGTTCCACGTTTGAACACTTAACTAGAGGAAGATAAAAAGTTACTTGAACACTCTATCCCGAGTGGGAGTAATAGAGTTATTGGAATAGCTCCATTGTCTATTCTTAGTGGGAGTGAAGAAACTAATAAGTTAGTGCCCTCAAAATTATCAACTCGTATAAGCAATTGTAAGGTCATTCCTTATTATCGAATTGTGATTGAGGGTAAGCTTTTATGTTTGCTTCGCAAGATAGTGATGAGCTAAGAAAGTAAATGAGACTCTCAATTCATTTGCTAGAGAATTTTGGATTAAAGTCATGCAAGAATAGATAGAGTCAATGAAGAGTAATCATGTCTAGCACTTGGTTAACTTACTGCCTAGTTAGAAAACCATTGGAAACAAGTGGGTTCTCCGTATCAAGCGTAATGCAAATGACTCAATAGAGAGATATAAGAAAAGATTAATAGCAAAAATATATACTTAATAGGAGGGTATAGATTATGAAGAAACTGTCCCTTTATGGTAAGATTTGTTTCTATCCACCTTATATTAGCTATCGTAGAACATAAAAACTTGGAATTGCATCAGATAGATGTAAAGACAACATTTCTTAATGGAGAATTGGAGGAAGAAATTTTTGTGCAATCACTAGTCAATTTCATTTCAAAAGGCTAAGAGTAGAAAGTTTGTATGCTCATGATATCAATTTATGGCTTGAAACAATCCTCTAAACAATAGTACTTTCGTTTCTATAATGGCGGTTATGTTATGTGGATTTCAGATGACAGAAGTGGATCATTGTGTGTATGTCAAGCAATTAAAAGATGAGTTTATAATACTATTTTTATATGTGGATGATATTCTATTAGCCGATAATAACAAAGAGTTCACGATAACCATAAAGAAATGGTTATCCTCAACTTTCCAGATAAAAGATATAAGAGACTCTCTCTAAATTAATAGAAATCGTTTCAGAAGAATTCTGGCTTTATCACTAGTGTTATACATCAAAAAGATTCTCGAACAATTCCATATTACTAATTGTAAGCTTATAGATACTCTTATTTCGAAAGGTTAAACTCTTAGTCTTGAAATGTGCCCCAAAACTCCTCAAAAACTTGAAATAATGCAAAGAGTTCCTTACTCTAGTGATATCGATAGTTTTATGTATGCTATGATGTGTACAAGACATGATATCTATTATGCAGTTAGACTAGTAAGTAGATATCAATCTAATCTTGGACAAAAACATTGGATTACTGTGAAAAAAATATTAGCAAATCTTAAAGGGATTGTCGATACTCCTTATGTTACCAAGGTGGTAGCATGAGTCTAGTTGGATATACAGACATTAATTGGAAAAGTGATTTGGATGAGCGAAAATCTACATTAGGTTATGCATTTTTACTCAGTCAAAATGCTATTTCTTTGAGTGGCAAGAAGTAGTCATACACTGAGCTGTCCATCATGGAAGTTAAATTTATAGCATGTTCAACGGTAGTTCAGGAAGCAGTCTAGCTTAAAAGATTCTTAAAGGATCTAAATTTGGAAGCTGATACGAAGAAGTCAGTTATTGTATACTATGATAATCAGACAACAATTGTCTATATTAAAGACACGAACTATCACAGTAAATCGAAACACATAGAGATTAAGTACAATTTTGTCAAGGACATAATAACGAAAAAGAATGTAACAGTTAAGTATATATTTACGCATAAGATGGTAGTGGATTCACAAACAAAAGCTGTGACAAGAGATATATTTATGTCAGATACTAGACCTTTAAGTTTGCGTAGATTATGATGTTATAATTGTTACGTTAAGTTATATCCACTTTATGAATAAATATGTCATTTTGGTTATATAAAACTAGCACATATTCATTTCATATATATTGTATATGAAAGTATGTCATCAGGTTTGAGATTGGTATCCTTACACATACAGTGACCCAGGACAGCAAGTCAAGTTGAGACACATATATTTTCAGAGGATAAAGCTGGGGTTATTCTCTTAAGGACTTGAAATATATGAAGTGTCACATTAATTGTTATTAAGATGACAAGAGATATAACAAAAATGACATATTTATGAATAAATATGTCATTTTGGTTATATAAAACTAGCATATATTCATTTCATACATATTATATATGAAAGTATGTCATCAGGTTTGAGATTGGTATTCTTATACATATAGTCACCTAGGACAGCAAGTCAGGTTGAGACATATATTTTCAGAGGATAAAGCTAGGGTTATTCTCTTAAGGACTTGAAATATATGAAATGTCACATTAATTGTTATTAAGATAAGGTTCTACCTAAAATTAATTATTGAACTGCTCGTGATGTATCCTTACCATCATGAGAATCTGATTAAGTTAGATGTGAGTTTCTTGATAATAAGCGCCCGGAAGACAAGCTTTTAGAAACTCAGGTTAAGTGTTAGGAAAATGTCTAAACTAAGATATGTATAGTAAATAATCTCATTATAAAAGTTATATGTGTTTTTATTGAATGACAAGATTCATTGTAACATACACTTCATACTACGTGTGCTTATTGTGATTAACATGGAAAATGGGTGAATTTATCCTCAATGTGTAAGTTTTATTAAAGTTTGTGTAAAACTTCTACCTATATCCTCAATGACTGTTCAAGTTGTCTTAAAGTAATAGAGTGATATTTGTATCATTAGTATATCTTCTATAGCTATGATAATGTGGCCTATGAAACATAACTATGGTGTTAGTCATTTCTGTTGACTGAAGGATGAAAGTGAGACAAGAAGGTTTAATGAATTTTATTTTGTTCATATAGTTACTTGTCGTGACAAATTGCAATTTGAAATTGCGATTGTGATTATATGGAATATTAGAGCATCGTTCATGTTATGTTAAGGAATTAAATATACTCGAGCAAATAAAATTATTTTAAATGTATGATATAATAATAAACAAATTTTCAATCTCTTGTATATAAGTACAATCGAGATTTGAAGAGTAAGTCTTATCACATATATTGTTCATAAGCAACACAGTGTATTTGCCTTTATGAATGTCTTAACCCCTCATCATAAGAAGTTATTAGTATTTTCTCTGTGAGTTTTGTTTGGATTCATTTTGTGAGAGTGGAAGATGTTGGATTATTTGGGTCATGGATCGGGCCCACCCAAGATGACCCAAACCTAAACCCAAGCCCCAAACTCATTTAAATATTAGTTGTTATACATATAAAACGGGGTGAATGGTTAAAGAAAATTACAACGTTGTTTAATTTCCAATTTTAAGAAAATCAAAATAAAAAATTAAGAAAACTAGATCAATGGAAACAAACTAGATCTTGATTTTGAAAGGTGGGAATCAATCAAATCGATTTCGATCTAGTTTGAATCAAGATCGAAAAACTCATATTGTTCTTCAATCTAGTCATCAAAGACGATTTGGTTGGTATTGGTTGGTATGTGCAGAATGTGGTTTGTTGGTGTTGGTGTCGGTATGTGCAGATTTGGTTGGTGCTTGTGTACATATCTGGTTGATGTTTTTACAGGGGATCCTTGTAATGGTTGGATAGTGTGGTTGGAGGAGGAATAAGAAGAGGTGTCAAAGGAGAACGTGAGGTTGAGGTTGTGGATTGAAGTGAAAGAGTGGAAAATGAAGGTTGGGGGCAATAACGATATCGAAAGGAGAGGTTGTTAGTACATATTTGAGGAGGAGGAGACCCAAATTTCTGGGTTTTCAACCCAAAATCTAGATTTCTAACGACTAGTTTGAATCGTAAGAAACCAAGATTGTTAGGTTCCAAAGTCACGAGAAACCTAGATTTCTAAATTTTTAAAGTCATTGAAAACTCAACTTTCTGGATTTGCAAGCGCTGAAAACCCAAATTGCAAACCCAAAATTTGGGTTTTCAGCAACTTAAAACCTTAGCAGATGGAAAGGGGTCTTCAATGATGACCCCCTTAGTTTCAAAGCATTACACAATCACAGCCAAGACGACTTTTTAATTAATGAAAATTGTTCCTACTCGACAATTAGAACGGTGGAATTCATCGTATTGACAATAGTGTGTCGGCTAATTAGTTTATATATGTCGGCAAAACCATTGCACGATCAAATCCAAGCCGACTTTATAACCAATGAAAGAAAATTGCTTCCTTGGAATTCATCCAATTTACATCAGAGTTTATATATATTGAAATGAGTACGTATCATTCTTCATAGCAACACGTCATGAGCGTGACATAAGCAAACAAACGTCACACGTAACGTGCGCGTGGATGGCCATAAAATATAGTGTTGAGGTTCGAAAGTCGACATCTGAAACTGAAAGTGAAGAGTGAAGTTGTAGAGGATGAGTGAGAATAGAAAAAGAAGCTCTCCTGCTCGCGTTCGGCCTCCGGCTCCTCTTCCGGCCCCTTTCTTCAACAATGTTCCACCACCACGAGGCCAGATTATCCGCAAGGTCGCTGAAGCACTAAGAATTTCCTCTTCATCAACTGCCACTTCCACCAATCACCCTCCCTCCTCTCATAATGATGCCACTTCCACTAGTAACCCTCCCTTCCCTCATAATTGATAATAATGTTCAAGCTGCCTCAAGAGCTGGGGATCTTTATCTAATTGTGCTTTTATCATGACTCATTGTATTATCATGGTACTTTATATATAACTTTTGCTGTATCTTTGTCTTGCTTGGTTTTGTATAAAGTTCGTCTTTAATTAACTTACCTTTTGGTGTTTTGTTTTCTCATCATCAACTAATTAATAGCCTAATTATTCAAAGAAATCACAGAAGAATCATCAAATGGATGTTAGCCACATGTATTTTCATCGATTTTTGGGAATTTGTCATTAAATTCACTCAAGTAATGTTTATAATTTTGAGATTTAGTCTCCAACAAACGTTAACGAAAATTGTGATGCCCTCCTTGAGTTTTGAAATTGCAGGCGGCTTATAAGAATATTAATTGAGAATATTTCTGTATTTTGGTCTGTTTGATAACTGAAGAAATCTAGGTTTTGATAGAGTGTTTGGTTGATGAGAAAGTAAAGGAGGAAACCAAGAGAAAAGGTGATTCGTGAGTTACCACAAAGAGGACAAACCCGGCTATGGAAACCTGTGGGCTGTGGGGACAGTGGGAGCCACATCCTAATGAAAAGTTGAAAGGAGAATTTTATGTTAAATTATACATGCACGGCATATGAAATGGAGAGTGCATTGAGTGTATTAATATATATATATATATATTTTTTTTCAAAAAATTATGATAAAAGTTAAAAGGAAAATCCTAACTTTATGAAAATATTGTTAAGTCACATAATGCTTACTCTTATGTATAAATCTTTAAAGTTATTTATTGTCAATATAAGATCTTCTCAAAATGTGTTTAGGATTAATTAAATTAATCATTTTCTTTCAAGTGTAAACTTTCATATTTTGAAAAAGTAAATATAATTTTATTATTTAATTATTGAATTTTAATTTGGGCATACACATTAATATAAAATCTCCATAAATTAATAATACGATAAATTAATAATTTAGTAATTTATACTATGCATTGAGATTCAATACACATATAAAGAACCAAAAAAAAAAAAAAAATCAACTAATTTAATCAATTAAACATTTATTAATCAATCAAGTAAAAATGCATTGAATTAATTAAAAATACTAAATCCATTGTACCTGTCTATTTAATCAAATAAAATTTATTAAAATGAATTATATCCAGTGCCTTTGGGTCTCACAAATTTCTCTTTCTTTCTACTCCATAAATTAGTTACTCAGATTTAACAGGCGGCACAAACTTTATGGATTAATTACCATTTAGCGACCCAACACTACTAAAAAATCGTTGACTTAAACCTTTAACAGTGTATAAGGATTAGAGAAAAAAAAATACAACTTACCTTTTTTTTTTTTTTTCCATCCATTTACTCTTTAAAAATATTGTAATCTCCACCATCCATCCTTTGGAGAAGAAAAAAAATATAGTTTTAAAAAAATTATGGACATTTATTAACAAATTATTTTTAGTTTCCAATTATAAGAAATCAAAATTAAAAAAAAAAAAATTGAAAACTAGATCAATGGAAACAAACTAGATCTTGATTTCGAAAGATGAAATGAACTAGATCGGGTTTGAATTAAGATCAAGAACTCGGATTGTTCTTCAATCTAGTTATCGAAGAAAATTTGGTTGGTATGTGCGGAATGTGGTTTGTTGGTGTTTATCTTAGGCATTGTGCCCTAAGAGCTTGTAATTTGTAAACGTTTAAATAAATTATAAATAAATAAAGTTTATTTTATTCAAATTAATGTGCATTTATGAAATGTTTGCTTCATACGAATATCATGTAACATCCATGATTACTTATGTAGTCTCAAACTAAGTATGTAAGTGTTATATACAAGAGGATTTAGTTTGAGATTAGTAATCAAAAGAGTCCGTAGAAAGCAAACAAAGTTGGGTACTTTGTTTGTGGTAAATCTACAGCTGCGGTCCATTTCGTATTTGATACGATGATCTTATCCGGGATTGTTCATATGGCGATATGAAAATGGAGGCACTTATATAATAGAGATTATATAGGACTGGACCTCGATAAAATGAGTTTCTTATTAATATCCGTTAAACAAAGAAATTCTTATTTATCGATTAGATGATCATATATGGATTGATCTTAATCCTGAGTGTTTAATAGACTCCTATTTGTTGGGTCATGTCTTTTGATTTACATGGGTGAAACTGTTATAGATTTACGGTCAATATGCTTCGTACTTTGGAGATGTGATTTAACAAGTGGCTGGGAACATTCTACACAATAGTGGAATCCACTCCTTCTTGCAAGAAGTAGATGAGTAGTTCCCTTAAGTGTTGATTCGGGTCTTGAACAATAAGAGCGCTCAACTTTTTGTTTACGAGTAAACGGAAAGATAAATTCATAAGTTGTTATGGATATATTGTTCATTAGAGAATCAATGGTACTTAATGGAACAAGATATAATTAGAGAGGTGTAACGGATTTTAATAACCTAGCTCTAATTACGAACTACTCGTGGAGGATCGAACCATATGAAATGATTAAATCGATGGACACTGAAAATTCAGATTGTGTAAAACATCTATAATTTTGAGAGTGCAACCTTAAGTTTTTAGTGGAGTAACTTTAAGGTTAATAATAGTGAATTATTAATTAAAGAGTTTAATTAATAATTCTGATATTATTGGAGCTCAAATTGTAGGTCCATTTGGTCCCCTTGCTAGCTCACAACCACATAAAGAAACAAGTTTAAGAATATAATTGGATTGTCCGATTATTGGTGTACATATAAATTTATGTACATGTTCATAAATTATTTAAATAATTTGATTATTTAAATATTTATAATTATTTAATTAATGGTTAATTATTTAATTATTTGTAGAGGTCATGGGTTCAATTCTAAATGATGTCATTAAATTAATTATGATTTAGAATCATTTAATTTAATGAAAAGTCATTTAATTAATTAATGGAAATAATAATTTTAACTGGAATAAGATTCCATTTAAATTATATATTAAAAGAGTTTTAATTTAATAGGAATAAGATTCCATATTAAATTAAAAGAATAGAATTCTAATCCAATAAGGAATTTGATTTCATATTGGATATAAATTAAGTCTTTCAATTTAAATAGGAATTTGGATTCCTTGTTAAATAGGAAGAGCCCTAGTTTACCAATATATATAAAAAGATGTTTTTATGATTGGTGATGATAATGGTGATTGAGAGAATTTTTGGCTACTTGAACCAAAAATTTTCATTGATTAAATATCACCAAATAACCATCTACTTCAAAAGAATCTTTAAAAAGATTGTGCCCACACACAGTTTCTTTTGTGAAGAGTCATAGCAAGGAAGATCAGATGGTGAAGAATCTGCGAATCAAAAGGGATCAATTCAATCTTCATGCAATGTAAGATTCGATCTTATTATTTTAATTATTGAATCGTTATTACTAGCATCGATCGGGTATGTTTTATTTGAAAATTTTAACATTCACGTTTCCGCATTCGAATTAAAATCGAAATTTTCCCTTCAGTTTATGTGCAGATTTGGTCGATATTTGTGTACATATTTGGTTGATGTTTGTGGAGGGGATCCTTGTTGTGGTTTAGGCAATGTGGTTTGAGGAGGAATTATAAGACGTGTTGAAAGAGGAGTCGAAAGAGGAGGTGAGGTTCAGGTAGTAGATCAAAGTGAAAGAGTGGAAAATTAAAGATTGGCAATGGTTGGGGACGATAAAATTATTGGAAGGGAAGGTTGTTGGTGCATATTTGGGGAGGAGGAAATCTAGATTTCTGGGTTTCCAATGACTAGTCTGAGAAATTGGAAACACATATTTTTGGGTTCCAAGATAACTAGAAACCTAGTTTTTTAGGTTTTTACGGTCAATGGAAACCCATATTTCAAAGTTTCCAAGGTAACGAGAAACACAAAATTTGGGTTTCTAGCGATTAGAAACCAACCAAATGAAAACCAAGGGTCTTCAATCCCTTTGGTTTCTTTCATCGACCTCTCCGCCATTGACTAGCAATAGAAATCGGTCATATGAATGGAGATCGACCTCCGTCGTTAAAGATGGAGGTCAATTTCCATCTCCATGGAGTAGTGGAGATCCAATTGTTAGATTGAATCTCTACCATCCATTATATTTGGATAGATGGATATCCAATCTCCATTTTCTCTATTTTTTTTTTCAAAAATACTTAAAATAATAAAAAAAATTGAAGAGATACACACACCTAAAATATATATATATAGCTCTATGGTTATAATTTATTCACAAACGGGGTAAACTTTATACTTTAATTGCAATTTAGCTACCCACAGTTACACTAAGGCTGTTAAAGTTAATGACTGATAGTAGTAAAGTGGCATAATAACAATAATGCCCCCAATACTTGAAAAGTGAATGTTTAACTTATTTGACTAGATATATAATTGAAAAAATAGAAAAAATAATTTGAAAAAAATAAATAAATTCAATCTTTACTGTCCATAGTTATGATAAATGGTAGAGATTAATTTTAAAATAATTTTTTTTTTTTAAAAAAAAATACTTAAAATTTAAAAAAAAAAAAACATGAAGGGTGTAGATCCCATCCAAGATCGCCACCAATTGAGCAATAATAGGCTATGGAGACCTAAGTGAGGATTTTCATTGCTCGCTGGGTCTTCATCACTGACGATCGGGACCAAAATATCTAGATCTTTATCGTTAGTGATGAAGACTCATCTGGGTCTTGATTAGCACAATGGAAGCCCAACATTCTAGGTCTTCATTGGTGTAGAGACCCAGATTTCTAGGTCTTCATCACATGATGGAGACCTATATCGCATATAGAGATCTAGATAGGGATCTCCATTGGTGATGGATGATCCAAGGTCTCTATCTCTATGGAGATTGAATCTCCATATAGATGGAGATAGGTGGAGATTTCACACCCTTCAAAATTTATTTTATTTTTAAATTAAAAATTCAATTCTTTTTAAAAATATATATATATTTTTAAAAATTTCACCATTATCCATCATTGTGATAAACGGTGTTGGTTCATTTTTTTTTTTTAAGTTTTTGAAAAAAAATATTTTTATTTTATGAAATCTTTATTACCAATCTTAAGATGGATGGTATAGATCTTTTCTCTTTATTTTTAAGTTTTTAAATTATAAACCAAATTAGGAAAAAAAAAGAAATTATAAAGACAAGACTACTCTCATAGGTGTTAAAGTTGACTAACTTGGACAAACTTCTAATAGTCAAATTGTAATTAAAGTATAAAGTTTACCTCGCTTGTGAATAAATTTTAATCATGTAGATAATTTATAATTTGCTCATTTTTAAATGTTCAAATTTGCCGCCCATCATAAGGATGAAAGGTTGAGATCACGAATTGTTTACTTTTTAAAACCTATTTTTTAATTGATGACGGTCAACACGGTCAATGGTATTTAGGTGTAATATCAGTTAAACTCGCATTATGACTGTAATAATACATTAGGTGTAGGCTATTTAGTATAGTTTTCCCAAGAAAAAATAATGGGATACTCAATGCCCTGCACGTGAAAAACCTAGCTATAAAACCCTTGAAAAGTGGTTGGAATTTCATTCTTCCAGGTTGCGGTTGAGACCCAACTTTATAGGTCTTTATCGACATGATGAAAACTTAGATTTCTAGGTCTTCGTCACGTGATGGAGACCCATATTGCCTAGATGATCCAATATCTCCATCTCCATGGAGATTGAATCTCTATATAGATGGAGATGGGTGAAGATCCCACACCTTTCAATTTTTACTTTTTTTTTTTTAAATTAAAAATTTAATTCTTTTTAAAATATATATTTTTAATTTTTTTTTTAAAATCCATCATTGTGATGAATGATGTTGATTCTTTTTTTTTTGGTTTTTTTTTTAAAAATATTTTTATTTCATGAAATTTCTACCGTCCATTTTAAGATGAACGATATAGATATTTTCTTTATATTTCTAAGTTTTTAAAATCTATTTTAAAATGAAAATGGAAAGAAACACTAGGTGTAGGCTATTTAGTATAGTTTTCCCAAGAAAAAATAATGGGATACTCAATGCCCTGCACGTGAAAAACCTAGCTATAAAACCCTTGAAAAGTGGTTGGAATTTCATTCTTCCAGGTTGCGGTTGAGACCCAACTTTATAGGTCTTTATCGACATGATGAAAACTTAGATTTCTAGGTCTTCGTCACGTGATGGAGACCCATATTGCCTAGATGATCCAATATCTCCATCTCCATGGAGATTGAATCTCTATATAGATGGAGATGGGTGAAGATCCCACACCTTTCAATTTTTACTTTTTTTTTTTTAAATTAAAAATTTAATTCTTTTTAAAATATATATTTTTAATTTTTTTTTTTTAAAATCCATCATTGTGATGAATGATGTTGATTCTTTTTTTTTTTTGGTTTTTTTTTTAAAAATATTTTTATTTCATGAAATTTCTACCGTCCATTTTAAGATGAACGATATAGATATTTTCTTTATATTTCTAAGTTTTTAAAATCTATTTTAAAATGAAAATGGAAAGAAACACTAGGTGTAGGCTATTTAGTATAGTTTTCCCAAGAAAAAATAATGGGATACTCAATGCCCTGCACGTGAAAAACCTAGCTATAAAACCCTTGAAAAGTGGTTGGAATTTCATTCTTCCAGGTTGCGGTTGAGACCCAACTTTATAGGTCTTTATCGACATGATGAAAACTTAGATTTCTAGGTCTTCGTCACGTGATGGAGACCCATATTGCCTAGATGATCCAATATCTCCATCTCCATGGAGATTGAATCTCTATATAGATGGAGATGGGTGAAGATCCCACACCTTTCAATTTTTACTTTTTTTTTTTTTTTAAATTAAAAATTTAATTCTTTTTAAAATATATATTTTTAATTTTTTTTTTTTTAAAATCCATCATTGTGATGAATGATGTTGATTCTTTTTTTTTTTGGTTTTTTTTTTTAAAAATATTTTTATTTCATGAAATTTCTACCGTCCATTTTAAGATGAACGATATAGATATTTTCTTTATATTTCTAAGTTTTTAAAATCTATTTTAAAATGAAAATGGAAAGAAACACTAGGTGTAGGCTATTTAGTATAGTTTTCCCAAGAAAAAATAATGGGATACTCAATGCCCTGCACGTGAAAAACCTAGCTATAAAACCCTTGAAAAGTGGTTGGAATTTCATTCTTCCAGGTTGCGGTTGAGACCCAACTTTATAGGTCTTTATCGACATGATGAAAACTTAGATTTCTAGGTCTTCGTCACGTGATGGAGACCCATATTGCCTAGATGATCCAATATCTCCATCTCCATGGAGATTGAATCTCTATATAGATGGAGATGGGTGAAGATCCCACACCTTTCAATTTTTACTTTTTTTTTTTTTTATTTAAATTAAAAATTTAATTCTTTTTAAAATATATATTTTTAATTTTTTTTTAAATCCATCATTGTGATGAATGATGTTGATTCTTTTTTTTTTTTTTGGTTTTTTTTTAAAAATATTTTTATTTCATAAAATTTCTACCGTCCATTTTAAGATGAACGATATAGATATTTTCTTTATATTTCTAAGTTTTTAAAATCTATTTTAAAATGAAAATGGAAAGAAACACTTTAAAAATATAAAACTACCCTTGTAGGTGTTAAAGTTGAATAACTTGGACTAACGTTAGGTAGTCAAATTGCCATTGAAGTATAAAGTTTACCTCGTTTATGAACAAATTCTAATTGCGTAGTTAATTGATAATTTGCTCTTTTTATTTTTGAAAGAAAATAATTTGCTCTTTTTAAACGTTCATACATGTTGTCTATCACAAAAATGGAAAGTTGAGATCATGAATCATTTTACTTAACTAACAATGGACAACATGGTGAACAGCATCTAGGTGTACTATTGGTTAAACCCGCATTATGACTGTATAATAATGCATTAGGTCCACATAAGCTGGTGTAGGTTTCCTAATGGGAAAAACTAATGGGATGCTCATGTGCCCTGCACGTGAAAAACCTAGCTATAAAACCCTCGAAAAGTGGCGGGAATTTCATTCTTCTGAGTTGCCCAAATCCCTCCAATTTGCGTACTCTTCAGTAGCAGAGCAATGAACAACAACGGCAGAGCAAGAAAACGGCCGCCGCCGGCGACTCCGACGCCGCCGCCCCCTCAGCAAGCTCCAGCGTCGAAAGCGCAAGCGCTTGTAGAGGAAGAATTCATGGACGAGGACGTCTTCCTGGACGAAACCCTGCTTGCAGAGGACGAAGAGTCCCTTATTCTCCGGGACATGAAGGAACGCCAAGCCCTCGCTTCTAGGCTCTCCCACTGGGCCCGCCCTCCCCTCTCCCCTGCCTACGTTGCCCAGTCGCAAAGCATCAGTCAGTTACTCCTTTTTGTTACTGCCATTTTAGGGTTTTTTTTAAAATTTTTTTTTTTAATATTTTCCGTTTCTATTGTGTTCAGTTTTCCAGCAATTGGATATCGATTACATTATCAGAGAATCTCATGGAGGATTGTTGCCTTATTCGTCTGGTCCGGCTGCCATCATACGAATTTTTGGGGTCACAAGAGAAGGTTGGATTTTACATTTCGATCTAAAAATGTGGCTTCATATTAGTTTTATTTGAATTTAATTGATTGTTGTGTTGGAAATTGTTTAGGAAATAGTGTTTGCTGCAATGTTCATGGATTTGAGCCGTATTTCTACATTAGCTGCCCTCCGGGAATGGGCCCAGATGATATCTCTCGTCTTCATAAAACTCTTGAGGTATTTGGTGTACCATAAGACTGTATTTTGTATTTGATCTATTTCGTGTAACTTTACTTGTTTTGTTGGTGCTGCTTCAGGGGAGGATGCAGGAGTCGAACAAGAGCAGTAAGGTGCCCCAATTTGTTCGACGAATTGAAATGGTGCAGAAAAGAAGCGTTATGTATTACCAACAACAAAAGTCTCAACCTTTTCTCAAGATTGTAGTTGCCTTGCCAACAATGGTGGCCAGTTGTCGTGGTATAATTCCTGTTGCTTATATTTTCTCTTTGATGTATTGTATTCGTCATGGATTGTCTTTATCTTGATTTATGTCGTTTTCATGTAATATTAGACCTTTTCAACTGATCTCGACTTTGGTTTACGTGCCAATGTTATGTCAAAAGCTGATAATGCAGTTAAGATGAGATGTGCTTATTTTCTGCTTGTTAGTAGTCTTAATAGTTCAATGATTTCTTGCTAAGAATTTTTTTTTTTTTTTTTATTGGTAGGAATTCTTGATAGAGGCATACAAATTGATGGCATTGGTATGAAGAGCTTCATGACATATGAAAGCAATGTTCTTTTCGCTCTTCGTTTCATGATTGATTGCAACATTGTTGGAGGAAATTGGATTGAAGTGCCTTTTGGAAGGTATAGGAAGGCAGCAAAGCTTTTGTCCTATTGCCAGCTGGAGATTGATTGTCTGTATCCTCATAATGAGAGGCCTTTGAGTCTCTATTAGATAAGTGTTTAATTTCTCCTCATGTGTCGCAAATTATTTCTTTAACTGTTCTTAGGTATTCAGAATTGGTTAGCCATCGCCCAGAAGGGGAATTCTCAAAAATGGCTCCATTTCGCATATTGAGTTTTGATATTGAGTGTGCTGGTCGTAAAGGTCATTTTCCTGAGCCTACCCATGACCCTGTTATCCAGGTACAGTTTGTGTTGTTATCTATCTGATAATTTCAGTCAAGCTATCTAGTTGCAGACTTGCAGTATAGTAGTCATTTTACTTTGCTGTTTCTGATGATGAATCATTTATTCTTTCTAGGTGGCTAATATAGTTACTTTGCAAGGAGAAAACCAGCCATTCATCCGAAATGTCATGACCCTTAAGTCATGCTCTCCAATCGTTGGTGTAGATGTGATGTCTTTTGATATGGAAAAAGAAGTTTTGCTAGCTTGGAGGGTATTAATATTGTTTTTAAAGAATTCTATTGTATGAATGCTTTTAGAATAAATGATGATATATAAGTACAATAATGATTTATTGCTTAATTAGTTTTCTTTATTGCTTGTCTAATAAGGAGTGAACTATATGTTTCTCCTCAAAGAAAACGCACTAATTAAAAGGAAAAAAAAAAAAAGAATGAAGAAGAAGAGTGAACTAGCTTACTTTTTAAAATATACCTTTATTTTTATTTTCAATAATTAAATTAATTTGCCACTGATTGGTCCCTTGTTTCTCTAATTAATAAGCTGAATCTCAGAACATCTTGCGTAATGATAATGAACAATAAAATATTGATTCCTATGATTATTTGGATCATTATTGCATTAAGAATGCTATTCACTCTCATACACTACTTTCATTCATTTAGGAATGATAAGGTCTAACAAGCACGTTTTGTTTGTAGGATTTTATCCGGGAAGTGGACCCTGATATTATAATTGGATATAATATCTGCAAGTTTGATTTGCCATATCTTATTGAGGTAGATGTATTCCAGTTCCCTGTAATATATGCATTTTATTTAAAAGGTTTCTACCTTATCTTTTTTCTCCCCCTGTTTCATGTCTGAGTGAGAACTACTATTATTTGTAGAGAGCTCAAACATTGGGAATCGCAGAATTTCCTATACTGGGCCGCATTAGGAACAGTAGGGTTCGGGTTAAAGATACTACTTTTTCTTCAAGGTCTGCATTGTGGATTACTATTTCTACTAAACTTTTGTTTTTGTTTTGTATACTATGTTTATAGCTCAGGTGGTGTTGATCACTTTAAATTTGACTTAGTGCTTTGGGATGATGAGTGAAAATTGCTTGACCTCATTTATACTTGTTTAATATCATATACAATTGCATGTCTCTGATGAGTGCTGTATGTTTGTTTAAGCATACAACATTTGTTGTGTGTGTGTGTGTGTGTGTGTGTTTCTATTGAGACATGTAACATTAAATAATTGAATTCAAAGGAATGTTTGGCATAATTCGATAACAAAAATAAGTGCATGATTTTCATAAAAATTTGACCTTTACCCTGCTTTTCCTGTTTAATGGTTTCTTAGATAAATATGCAATAGCATACATGGATAAATAATGAAGACAAGTTATTGCATTTTGCATGATACATCATAGGTATATTAATCTGATGGTTTTCATCCAAATTATCTTGTAGAATTGCTCATTATCTTAATTGGCTTATAAATTTTGTTTTGTATTTTAGACAAGTAGGAACAAGGGAAAGTAAAGAAGTTACTGTGGATGGGAGAGTTCAATTTGATTTGCTGCAGGTTTTGTACGCAAACCTTGTTGCTTAAATGAATTTTTCCCTTTTCAATAAGATGCAAATGAATCTACATTTAGTGATTTCTCGTCTTCTTTCTTTACAGGCAATGCAGCGAGATTATAAATTAAGTTCTTATTCGTTGAATGCTGTTTCTGCACATTTTCTTTCTGAGCAGGTAATTTTTAGGATTCTTATTCTAGATCATATGATTTATATATAGACAGAATTGAAGGTGAAATGTGTAGAAGCATTTGATTAGCTCTGGCAATTGTTTTCCTTGTCCTAAATTCCTATCTGCCCTTGCTCATTTTTGTTGCAGTTTTTCTCTTTAATTATTATTATTATTGTTGTTGTCAAATTTTACTTTTTATGTGTTTTTGAAAAGTGGTGTATATATTGGTGGATAGACTTACAACCTAAAAAACTATTGTATTGAGTTGTGGCGTTTATTGGTATATATACTCTTATCTTAGTTTTTATGTTTTCAATGAGATTCATCGCATCTTTCTTACTTCACATGTGGAACTCTCTAGCATTCTCCCCCCTCCCCCCCACATGTGAGCCCTTGTTGTCTTTAAACTTTATCATCCACTTGGCCCAGTCTCATTACGACGTCTGTCAAAGGCTCTTATGCAGTCATACTATATTAAATTTTTCTAATTGTGACCTTTTATTGCATTTTTAAGAAGTGGTGTACATATTGGTGGATGACCTTAAAACCCAAAAGGCTAATCTATTGGGTTAAGGCATCTATTGCTATATATTACCCTTCTCTTAGTTTTTATATTTTTAGTCTGAGATTTATTCCATCTTCATGCTTTACATATAGGGACTGTCTGACATTTATTATTTGTCTTGCACAGAAAGAGGATGTCCACCATTCAATAATATCTGACCTTCAAAATGGAAATGCAGAAACAAGGAGACGGCTTGCTGTATATTGTTTGAAGGTGTGTATTTTAGCCTCAATGTCTTGAATTGCTCTTTCTTCTTGCCTTTTTGTACCTATCCTGTTGTGCCAACTACAAATATAATATATGATTACCACACATTTAACAATAAACTGACTTAAAAAGTTGACTCGGTTTGACTCCAGCTTATGGCTTATGCAAGCCTGTCACTAATTTTAAGCAAAACGCTTACCACATATTAGGTCTACAAAGAATTTTTACGTTGCTGATTTGGAATAGGCTTATTCGGCTTCTCACCCACAGTTTTTGGCAATTATGGAATTATAATCATTAAGATGATTAGTGCATATGGTAGGCAATGAATACCATAACTAATTTGGCTGTTGGATAACTCTATAAACTAGTTTTAAATCTTCATTTTATTAATAGAAGATTCTACTCTCCCCTTTCTCCTTTTTTTTTTTTTTTTTTTTTTTTTTTTGAATTTAACATGGAAGATGCTAAGTAATCCCCAAGGCCAAAAGCTTTACCTTGTACATTGGAATAAAAAATAGTATTAAGTTCTAGTCGAAGACTAAAGTTCTGACCAAAAGATAAAATTCTAGCTTGGTCAGTAGCTTTAGGGAAAGTCTGCTCGATGCCAATATCTAAAAGAAACTTTGGAATGCTTTATCTTCCCAGGAGTGCCTTGCCTTAGCTTGGCAGCTTTGGAATAAACCATATAAGGCCTCCATACTTTGTTGGCAGAACCTTCTTCCTGAAGCAAAGGCTATTTCTTGAAACAAATCTTTCAATGGAGGAAGTCTAGAGTCTTGTGAGATGAAACAAATCTTTCAATGGAGGAAATCTAGAGTCTTGTGAGATCTTGCTAGGATTGTTACCTTTGAGGTTATTCAGAAGGAGAGGAATATTAGAATCCTCAATGATGCTAAAGGGAATGATGCAGAGAATTTATGGGAGAGAATTTCAGTTTTAGGCACCTCTTCAGGCTGTAGTTATGGATTTCAAGGATGTATCTCCAGGACAAGAAAACCCACTGTGGTCTAGCTTTGATCCTATGCAGACTTGTAGAAATAAAAGGATTCTCAGCCTGGGGTGTTTAGAAATCCATGTCAGGGTCCAATTGCTGGGACATTCAGGGTTCAGGTCCATATTTCTAGGAACTTGGTTCAGAGTCTTGGATGTCTATAATAATTTTAAAATCGTTGAAAAAAGAAGAAAACAAAGATCCAGGGGCTGTCCACTTCAAATCGATCATTGAAAACAATTTACTTCAAAGTTTAATGACCATTGGACAATGAAGAAAAAAGTGATTTACATTTTCCCCAATAACTCTTGCACATGACACACCAAGACAAAAGAAAACAAGAATCAAGATATCTCTATTGAATAACATTAAAAGTACTTTTGTTGCTATGAGCAATTAGCAAAACTAAGAACTTGATCTTGTTAGGTGCCTATGACTTCTAATTACACTAGCAGGATTAAACATGAATGAGATCCATCATGAATCAACCATTCGAAGAAAGACTTGCACGAAAAAATTCCATGGGAATCCAAGCTCCAAACTCTCCTATCTTCAACTCCCATATTGAAAGAAACACCATCAAAATATGAAACAAGAGAAGAAGATGCTTCAATCTCTCTATCATTCAAATTCCTAATTATTTCCTTGCTTGGAATGGATGCTTCATTTGCGTGTACTTTTCATACCTGAATTTCCTCACTTTTATGTCTTTATGCCCTATCCATAGAACTCCTTATGCTCCTTATTCGAGAGTTTGATGTAGTTGTCTCTAAGTTACTGATATAATTTTCTTCCAGTTACTGGTTTTATTTCTTTTGGTGTTTGGGAGGAAGTAACATACATTGCTTCTGATGCTTTTGGAAGTGATACTGAGGGAGCATATTAAATGTCTTCAGAGGATAAACAAGTAGTGTGTACATGAGACCCACTTGTCATTGACATCATTTTATAATATTCTTTGAGCATACTTTGGCTCTTCTTTCATCATTGTTGTTTCATTGTAAACTTGTTTCAAGTTCTTATGTCAAAATGTTTTCTAAGTTACATATATATAAAAAAATTCTATGATGTTGACTGGGTTAAAAAACACATATGTAATCATGATAATTTATTTTAGACAGGGCTTCTTTTTTATTATGATTTTTCTGCCTCACAGCTACGTTTCTTTCTTTTGAAATTTAAGTAGGCTGATACCATCCGTTTGCATTAGGCATTACATTGGTTTAGAATGATGCATTATTGCATTAAATTTATTTAGTTACAATGCATTATGAGTTACTTTAAACTACAAGCACGCTAGCAGCAAGAACCAGTTGAAAATCCTGTTTAATTTAATCAATGTACTCTTTTGAATTGCAGGATGCCTATCTTCCACAGAGGCTTTTAGAGAAACTAATGTTCATTTTCAACTATGTTGAGATGGCTCGTGTGACTGGTGTTCCAATCAGTTTTCTTCTTTCCAGGGGGCAAAGCATTAAGGTTGGATCTATATATTGAGTTTATAGGTTAGCTATAGATTTCCCAAGTTAATTGGCCTGCTAAACTCTAGGATTTTAATTCCATTTTTCAGGTGCTTTCACAACTTCTTAGAAAGGCAAAGCAGAAAGATCTTGTTATTCCAAATGTCAAACAGGCAGGATCTGAACAAGGAACGTATGAAGGTGCAACTGTAAGTTTTTTTTTTGTGTACTGCTATTATCATTAGGTACTGATTCAAGTTGTCCTCATGCATGCAATATATCAAAAATTGGTTGTGATTAATTTAGAGGGCCTCTAACCTTTGGTGAACTTGACTGATCAGTTTTTGGGATGTAAATTTGACTTAAAAATTTTTCTCTTTCTTTCTTTCCCTTTTTAGAGAAAGAAAGTGAACCATAAGATTTTGTTAGTGTAAGAGAGTACAGGAGTGGATAGCCAAAACTAGATCAAAGAGATGTCAAGTCTTTGAAGTTTCTGGTTTGTACAATATAGACCCATGTCCAAGCTAAGAACTTTTTTATATTTTGTATCTTTTTGTGTCGCTTACAGATTAGCATACTTATATGGGTCCTGCATATTGACGAAATTGTTTATACCAAGTACAATGGACTAGTTAATATTGTCATTGCACTCTCTGGGTCAACCTGTTGAAACTCATGGGCTCAAATATCGAGATTGAATCTGATCAAGTTAAGCTGGTGAGTTTGAGAGAGATCTGCTAACATGTTTGGTCTGTTCATGCACTCGTTGGCAGTAGTGCCAAGAAGCTGCCAATCTGTGCATTCTGTTTTTTTGAATTTGTTAAATATTTCATTCATTATCGTTTGCTGAAAAAGCAAAAGAAAAATGGTTGGAGCTTGCTGGAGTTATGCATCCTTGCCAGTTGGTACCTTTTGTTGATGAAAGTCAAGTTTAAAAACTTAACTAGAAAACTTAGGTATTGATTGGATAAATATATCTATATTTAATATTTAAATTTATTTTTTTATTGGATAAGTCAAATTCAAATTGTCATAAGTTTAATTACAAAAGAAGTAATACAGAAATATTAATAATTGATTTCATTGGAGAAGATGGATCATGGGTTGCTTAAAGACTACAAATTTTTTGATCATGATAAATGGGAGACCTAGGGGAAATTTTTGTGCTTCTAGAGGACTTAGGTAAGGAGATCCTCTTTCCTCTTTTTTGTTTATTCTTGTGGTGGATTGCTTGGGGAGGTTAATAGATAGAGCGACGGGGTATCATCTAATGTAGGGTTTTAGTGTGGGAAAGGAGAATGTTGTTGTTTCTCACTTGCAATTTGCCGATGATATTGTATTCTTCTCATCGGATAACGAAGAGAAATTTAGTTCATTGGTAGAGGTGATCTGTCTGTTTTGTTAGGTATCAAGACTTAAGGTAAATTTCGCCAAGAGCATTCTAGCGGGTATAAATTATGATGATAGGAAACTCGTTGATTTGGCCAATGCCTTCGGGTATGAGGTAAGTTATTGGTCCTTGAAATATTTAGGGTTGCTTTTGGGAGGTAACCCGAGATCTTTTGAGTTTTGGATTCTAATTGTGGAGAAAGTTGAGAGGAGATTAGAGGGATGAAAAACGCTTTCTTGTTTAGGGGGGGAATATTGGTGTTAATTCAAGCTGTGTTACAAAACATTCCCACTTATTTCTTTCCTTATTTAGAATTCCTTTAGGGGTGGTTAAGAGAGTTGAGAAGATTATGAAGAATTTTTTGTGGGATGGAAGTGGCGAAGGAAAGAAGGCTCATTTAATAAGTTGGGATGTTGTTTCTCTTCCTCGCGATAGAGGTGGTTTAGGGATTAAGAGTATTATGAAGAGGAATCTGGCCTTGCTTGGAAAATGGATGTGGAGGTTCCCTTTGGAACCTAATTCTTTGTGGCATAAAGTGATCAAAAGTAAGTATGAAATTCAAGGAAATGGATGAGACTCCAATGTGGTTCTCAAAGGTTTTAGTTGTTGTCCGTGGAAAGTAATCATGCAAGGCTTCCATAAATTCTTGGGTAATTTAAAGTTTGTAGTTGGAGACGGTTCTCAAACCCAATTATGGGAGGATTGTTGGTTGGATCCATTGCTTCTTCGTCTGAAATTTCCAAGACTATGTAAGCTTGCGTCTTCTCCAAGTGCTTCGGTTTCAAGTAGATGGATTATTCTTCTAGTCATAGAGAATGGTCTTTTGATTTTAGGAGGAATTTGAATGATAGGGAGATTGAAGAATTTTCCTATCTTATTTCCATTCTTGAAGGTGTTCCCATCAATTCAAGGATAGAAGATCAAAGAGGGTAGAGGTTGACTTCTAGTGCTATTTTTTCATGCAAGTCTTTTTTTGATAAGTTGGTTAAAGACAATTCTCTTGCAACGTTTGATTGCTAAGCTTATTTGGATGTTAAAGGTTTCGAATAAGGTCAAATTCTTGAAGTGGCTTATCGTTCATGGGAAACTAAGTACTTGTGTGGTTCTCCAAAATAGATTCCCTTGTATGTGTCCTTTCTCCTTATCAATGTGTAATGTGTAAAAGTTGTGGGGAGAGCTTGGATCATTTCTTTCTTCATTGTTCTGTTGTTGGAAATTTATGGAACAAATTGTTTTATTTAGTTTGTTTGAAGTGAGCAGCTCCTAAATCTCTTTGCTTTTTCATGTTGGAAGATTTTAAAGCTTTTAGAGGAGGTAGGAAGGCTAGTATTTTCTAGTATTGTGGAGTTTTCGCTATTTTCTGGGTTATATGGGAAGAAAGAAACAGAAGAATTTTTGAAGAAGTTGAAGAGGATGAAATTTTATAGGGGATAAAGTGTATTATTTGGTTTCTCTTTAGGCATCAACTAGCGATGATTTTAAAGATCTCTCTTTACTTTTTATTATACTTGATTGGAAGACGGCTATTTGTTGATTATTTGTTCCTTTCTTGTCATTTTTGTTTTCGTTTGTGCTTTTAGTGGACTGCTAGTTCACATTTGTACTTTCTTTTCCTTCTTTTTAATAAAATCTTTGTTTCTTATTAAAAAAAAAATGATTTCATTAGTATTAAAAATTGTAATAAATGCACACGCGTGCGCGCACACACACACACACACACACATATATATAAGTCAATCCCATAGCCACAATTTATGGATAATATTAGTGGTTAGGTAGGGTAACCAAACACTCACACACACACACAAAAGACAATTAATTCGGGAGTGCGACTCTTCTGTCTCTTGTACTAAGAGACTGCAACAACCATCTTCAGAGGATGCTGGCTTCCTCATAAGAAAAGGAAGCCAACAGGCCTACAAAGCCTCCTTGATGGAGGACATCGATGCTTCTTGTAGGAGGTAGCAAACTTCTCAAATGCTATTGCGGAGGCCACTGGCCTCCAGCAAGGAGGCTGTTGGTCTCCTCCAGCATGAAGCTGATTGGTCACCACTTCATTTTATAATTTTTATTTTCTATTCTTTAATTAAAAGAGAAGTATAATTGTTTTAATTTTATAGGGTATTGTTGTAATTTCTTATTTTCAGATGTAAAAGGTAAAAAAATCTGGCTTTTTGTTTCAGACATAAATATTTTAAATTCATAATGTAACTTTAGTGTACATTTGGTATACCTTGTCTATTGGCCAAAAGAGCTTTGTTAATCCCAAATGTTCTTTTATGTTTTATTTTTTAATTTTTTGTGTTGCTTGTTTGCTATCTCAGTACAGTTTTTGGAGAATTAAAAAAGTTGTTTACATATTAGGAGAAGCTTAAATTTTGTGCCTTTTTAGATACATTTTTTTTGAGCTTTCTTAAAACTGTCAAAAGAATTATCAATATTTTATTAATTATACCATACTTATTTCAAATAAAAAAATTTAATAAACCTATCCGGTCATAATTCTTATATATATATTTAACAAATTCACTATATAAAAGCCTTTTCAAAATTAAGCAACCAAACGAGTTACATGGTCGAACGAGCTATTTAATTGTCTACCAAATGATAAATAGTTTTTCTTTATAAACTCTATTTATAAAATGTTTACTTCTAAAAGAACTACTACTAAAAGCTCTACTCAAAGAAGCTCAACCAAATGTAGCCTTAAAATACTTAACAAGATAAAATATCTTAAATTAAGATTTAAGTGGTAATTAGAATGTTTTATTTATTTATTTATTTTTTATAAAAAACAGCTCCCTCCAATTGTACTCTATTTTATGATCAATAAGAACACCTGTCTATCTTAAAAAATTTAATGTCTTTTTTCACAAACATATTGCTTCTTGCATGGACTAGATCCTGGAGACTGTCTTTGTTTAGTGAATAATGTTTTTAATTGTTATGTCCTGAAGACTTTTTGGATGTTTCAATTCAGGTTTTGGAGGCCAGGGCAGGATTCTACCAGAAGCCAATTGCAACATTAGATTTTGCTTCATTGTATCCATCTATTATGATGGCATATAATTTATGTTACAGCACTCTAGTAATTCTTCTGATGACTATTTCTATTTGCTAGCTTTCTCTCTCTTTACTTGGTAACAACTGCAAAGCTCTTTGGCAAAGGTTTTATCTATGGTGATATTTGTGAAGGTGACACCTGAAGATGCTCGCAAACTCAATCTTCCTCCTGAATGTATCAACAAAACTCCATCCGGTGAAATATTTGTTAAATCAAGTCTGCAGAAGGTTAATTTACCTGTTATGACGATTTCTTTGTTCTTTAATTTCTTTCCTCAACATTTCTATTTAATAGAAGTGTTTGACATACTTTCAGGGTCTACTTCCTGAAATTCTTGAAGAACTATTAACTGCTCGTAAAAGAGCAAAAGCAGATTTGAAGGTACGTATCTTATCTCTTGCACTAGCTTTTTGCTCTTTCATTTCTTTTTTTTTTTTTTTTTTGATATCATTACATTATAAGGTGTTGTCAAGTCATCTACCTTTGAGCATGCTTTTTCACCACTAGGCCTCACTTTTTATATTATACTGTTTTAGGAAGCAAAAGATCCACTTGAGAAAGCTGTTCTAGATGGACGGCAGCTGGCTTTGAAGGTAAGCATCTCACTTGTCTTTATGATTCTATTTTATTTTTTTGATGTTGTGACTATCGTGTTGACAATTTAAAAATATTAATACCTTGTAAATATGCACTGTTCTTGATATATATATATATTTGTTTTTGTTCCAATTCCAGATAAGTGCAAATTCTGTATATGGATTTACGGGAGCTACTGTGGGTCAGTTACCATGTATAGAGATATCTTCAAGTGTTACAAGCTATGGTATTTTATCAAGCATGCATTGCTTACCATTATATGTCTAAAAGATTAGTTTTGTAGTCGTAGTTCAGTTTGGTCTAATATGCTGGTTACCTTTTTAAAGGTCGACAGATGATTGAGCACACCAAAAAACTTGTGGAAGATAAATTTACAATATTAGGGGGCTATGAACACAATGCAGAGGTACGTCACTGAAAAGTTTTATTTCTAACATGGCATTTAATAATCTGGTAGTCTGGTCTAGGCTATCTTAGGAATGGATAACATTGATTTGACATTTTCTCTTGGTATTTTAGTCATGCATTTAATTATTTTTGAAGAATGATTATAAATTTTAAATCTATTAAAAACAACTGATTGTTGGACTTTAAGCCTTTTCACATATCAATGCCCTTGCTATCGTCAATATCTCTTTTATTTGATAATTTCTTTTTCTAGTAAGTAAATGTTTTATACCAACTATCTGCAGAATGTATACTTACCCTTCTCTACATATTAACTTTTTTATGTGGACTCTTCACTTTAGCTAGGAGTACCAGAGTTGGATGCCACCATAATGGATACTGGTATGGCTGCTGGACTCTCCGTTTTAATGGAAAGTGAAGAGATTTGAGAGGAAAAGATGACTTCTTTTCTTATTCATAATGAGCAGAAAGCACAAACATATATACAAAGGCAGCACCACTAAATCTGCCAAAAACTAAGGGATGTGATTATCTACCTAATATAGATAACCATCCCACCAAACTAGTAATAATAAATGACGAGATTTGAAAAACTAAGTAATGAAATCCCATTATTCTAGACAACTCGTAGAACCTGGGACTCATTACAACATAATCTCAACAGAAAGTCTACAGTTTTTGAAGGGTACTGTGTCATACCTGATTAGTGCAAGAAAGGATGAAGTTCATAACAAAAGTAGCATGGATGTTTTTGTTTGTAGTCTGATTATATGAATTGATGTCAATGTCCTGTCACTCCATTAAGGTGTAGGGAAACTTCATGACAGATTATGAGATAGAAGAGTCATGAGTCATGACACACTTTAAACTGGAATGGATGGTTGCCAAATGTATTAGGGTAATCATATCCTCATGCTGCTGCTTACGTTATGTTCCAAATTTTATGCTTTGACCATTTTGTCACTCAATTATATGTTTAGGAGTCAACAATGTCATGGTCTGCTTTCATGTCCGCTTACATTGGTAGTTAGTCACCATAGATTCATGCTTGCTTGGCTTTAGTTTCCAGTGGTTTCTTAGTTTTTATCTAACTGGTGGGGTATAGTTGGCTAGCAGTTAGTTGTAGAAAATGGTAGATATTGGTGTTCCAATTATTGTTGTAGTAATCAACATTTTTACGTTTTTAATGTTATAGCGGTGTTCCAATTATTATTGTAGTAGTTAGCATTTTTATGATTTAAGGGTATGAATTCTTTTCTTCAGAAAAACTATGTTAGTGTTTTTGTGTTATTGGTTTTCTTCTTGAAAGTCATTTGAAGTGTGGTTCTCTCAAAACAGTCTGGTGGTTCTTTTGAATCTATCAAATGATATGTGATTTTACAAAGTGAATTTGTGATGAAATGATTTATTGGGATTGGTTGATCAAGGGAATCACTCTCGATAGGAAATCAACAAGACAAACATATGTTATTTTCTTTATATTCATACCTTTAAATACATAAAATACTAACTATTATAATAATAATCATAGCACTACTATTGACCAATTTCTACCACTTAACTCTTAACCGATTGCAGCTCTACTAGTTTGATAAAAAATACTATCCACAACTTCAAATTGAAGCCACGCAAACAATGATATGGGTGGATAAGTATGAAGTTAAATTTGCATGAATATAAGCCATGGACATTATTTACTTCTAAACATGTAACTGAGTGAATTGTTTTCAGTTCTCTATGTCTCTGGAGCACTTTCGATTGTATTTTGTTCATGTGAACTTGTTAGTTAACTAGAAGAATCAAATGTTTAAGCTAAGGGCCCAAATGATAATATGAAACTCTCTAACACACCTTGTCATGTGTAAAGTTTACGGGCATGCCACATGGCTTAAGCTCATACATAAGCACATAATTTTGTTTTGATAGGAAACAAAAACTTAATTTCATCAAAAAGAGATACAAACACATAATAAATTTAGATAATAGATAATGAATTCAAACATTATCATCTAGGAAGACTCGAACCCAAGCTTCTTGATATAATCAACTCTAATTCCCTATTAGTTGCTGTTAGACTAAGATGTTTAAGCTATCAAGAGCGAGCTCAAATAATTATATGAAAATCTAATAGAGCTCTTCAGAATACATTTTTATTTCGTATCTTCTTTATTATGGCAAATTGCAAGATATCTGCTTGTTCTTGCTCCTGAATTTGCTAAAATAAACTCATACCTTTTAATTTCAAATCTCACTACATTTTTCCTGAAGATATTTTAGATTTTAGGATAATACCCAAATATACATGTTCCATATATTCTATTTGTAAATTTAGTATTATTAAATTATTCATAATTTCATATATCTTAATCTTACTATACACAGTATGGTACATCACAGAGCATGAGGAAATCAATTCAGAATATGATTCACTATAAAAAAAAAAAAAACTTATGTCTATGGTTGTGATAGTACTTCATTACTTTGAGTTCATTAATGTTGTGTACGCAAAAACTCCTGTACTAGTTTCCATTCCCTGCTGCACGTGCATTGCGGATGATAGCTTTGCTTCTTTATTATCTTTATATATTGCTTTGACCAGAAAGGTACTTTTATAATCTCAGGTTATATATGGAGATACAGATTCTGTTATGGTGCAATTTGGTGTACCTTCCGTAGAAGAAGCAATGAAGCTGGGGAGAGAAGCTGCTGAGCATATCAGTGGAACTTTCATTAAAGTAAACATTTTCATATTTTACTTTAATCTTTACTCTTTAATACTTTTACGTCCCAGCATTCTTCTTGTTTCTGAGAGCAATAGAAATAATAAAATAAAATAAGTAGAATGAGTATTAGGAAATGTTTTTCATTAGCTATTTTATTAGCCATAAATTTGAAAGTTGCCAAATAGTTGAACTGAACTTGGATCTGCACTATTTCTTAACAAGGGGAAAATGGAGAAGTTTCTAATTTTCATATTGCAAATATTTTGTCTGAATCCAAGTTTATTCAAGTTGCCAAATTACATGGGTTCTTTGTCCAGACTCCCAAAATCTGTTGCATTGGTTAATTTCATTTTCTTGATATTTAGTGAGTTTTCAAATTCAATCATTTATGAGCCTTGTATCTTGAAATTTATTTGCATAGTTTTGTTCTGTAACCAATTTAGACTGCTTTTTCTTATTCTTAATCTTCATTCTGTTCCTGGACATGTATTGTGAAGCCAATCAAACTAGAGTTTGAGAAGGTTTATTATCCATATTTATTGATCAGCAAGAAAAGATATGCTGGTTTATTCTGGACAAATCCTGAAAAGTATGACAAAATGGATACTAAAGGTAAACAACAGAGCTTCTCTATGATATGATCTCGATACATTTTCCCGAAGTTGTGACTCATCATGATACTTATGGACAGGCATCGAAACAGTTCGCAGAGACAATTGTTTATTGGTCAAAAACCTAGTGAATGAGTGCCTTCACAAAATATTGATTGGCCGAGACATTCCTGGTGCAGTTCAGTATGTCAAGAATACTATTTCAGATCTTCTAATGAACCGCATGGATTTGTCACTTTTGGTGATTACTAAGGTCAGAGTAAATGCTTCTGTACATGGCTTTTTCATTTAATTCTTGTGTTTAATTTGAAAGTATACTGGTGCAGATCTGAATTTATATGAATATATTATGATTTGAATGCTATGTATCCACCCTTATGTAACAGGGTCTGACAAAGGCAGGAGATGATTACGACGTAAAAGCAGCTCATGTTGAGCTTGCCGAAAGGATGCGCAAGGTTGGTGTTGCTTCATTGACTCATTTATAAAATAGTTGATTATATAATTGATTGTATCTTCTTGTCACGTCTTCTCGTGCTGCTATGTAGTATCCCCAGTGTTTAAGGTATCTATGCGTCGCAATTTGGCTGCAGATAGGTAGATATGATTCAAGAGCAACTGTTTTCATTCAGACATGAAATTGGTTTTCTATCATATACATCTTTGTAGAAGCATGTCGTAGCCCCTCTATGCATTTCTTTGTTAAAACTATTTGGTTCCTTTGATTTTATTATGTTGCTGGCATGTGTGTGTTCACACTTATGTGCATTATTAGCTTGTTTGATGTCTTGTCCATAATTCTGAAGTTGCCAGTTTGTTGTGAAGTTGAAATTTTGATTTCTGGGCCAATCCATTGCTTCTGATGGAAAACAGAAGAACTTTATTGATGATGAAAAGACTACAAGTAGGAAATATCATCCTTTAGAAATACCAAAAAATAAGGGATTTCTTTGAGGTGTCAAATCTACAGTTGAAGGTTGTAATTTGATCCGTTTATATTATGAATATGGAAACCAAATCCAACCAAAACAAAATCAAGCAGAAACCCCGTTTAACATGTTCCCACAATATACAAAAGCGACCACCTGTTCATAGTTCAATCTTATAAAGAAGTGTATTTGGAATTTATTACATACGGTAGCCTATAACAATAGTAAGAAGCAAATTCTTTCCCATGAATAATTGGTGTTTTCATCTACTATCTTTAGAACATTCTACCATTTCTTTCTTGCCTAATAGCACACAATGAGGTTCCCTTTTGAAAGCATTAAGTGTTTTGCATTAACAAAACACTTTGAATTTGTGGCACATGACAAAACTCTATTTAAGTCAGTTCAAGTCTTACAGAGTCAATGAACTTCTCCAGTATTTTCATTTATTTACTGGTTTATAATTTCTAATCACGCAATTTTTTAGCTAGTCATTCTAAAACCTATGTATAGTCTGAACAACTGTTTGCAAACCCCATCTATTTTGATAATTAATAACAGGCCCCCTGACTTGTTTGTTAGTCTTTAATCATAAAATGGCACATTGTTGGTAGGATCAGCTGACTGGTATCCTCTTAATGCAGAGAGATCCAACTTAGAGAGGTCTGATTTTTAGCTCCATAGTGAGCTTTTTTTTTTTTCTTTTTTGTCACAGTTATATGACTGAGCAGAATATCAATAGAGCCATTATCTGATTTCCTTTTGCTTAACTCAGTTAATGACTGGAAGATGGGGATGAACTTGCCAAAGTATTCTGAAAGGATAAGGACCTGACCAAGTGTACTATTAAACATTGTCGGTTGTCCTATTATTTTATCATTGAAATAGTATCATGTGTAACATATGTTTGCATACATATACATGCAGGTAATTATGTACAAGATACACGCATATATTTTATAACATAAATCGAGCTATAGAATTTTTTACTTCTGTTACAATCGCTTGAATGGTTGAAGTTGTGCGATCATTGTACAAAATTATATTCATTATATTCTGGAATAATGTTTGAGGTTGTAATCAAGACCTGATACAAAAAATCAGATATTCTGCTATAGTTGCATCTGTTATAACATGCTGATAATGATGACCTTGATTAATTACCTTTCTTTTGTGGTAATTTGATAAGGTTTAATTTAATGAACGGTTCCTGGTTTGGTTTATTTTAATAAACAGTTCCTGGTTTATCTTTTTTGTTGGCTACTGTCAGACTAGTACCCAATTGTATAAATCTTTACTGCAGGACTACATTGTGTCACAGTTCTAGTGCGTTTGAGTTCCTTGTTATTTATACCTTGTTATTTATGTTATTTATGGAGTATAAGAATATGTTAACTTTGTAACTGACAGCGAGATGCTGCAACTGCTCCAAACATTGGGGATCGCGTACCTTATGTCATTATAAAAGCTGCAAAAGGTGCCAAGGTAATCTTTCTAATGTCCAATATATTTTGAAAATCCTATAGAAAATTAATTACTGTGCTGTATTCTGGTTGATCAAAATTAATCTGGACAATCATGATCAGGCTTATGAGAGGTCAGAGGATCCCATTTATGTGTTAGAAAACAACATACCAATAGACCCGCATTACTATCTTCGAAAATCAGATAAGCAAGGTTAGATAAGTGGATTCTCCTGTTTGATTTGTGATTCTTTAATTATTTATTCAATTGTTTTCCCTCAATTTACATGCCTGTTACGTTGTTCTCTTAACACGACAGCCGCTTTTAAGAATTTTTGAGCCCATTTTGAAGAATGCTAGCAAGGAACTTCTCCATGGAAGTCATACAAGATCTATTTCCATCTCCACTCCTTCAAACAGTGGCATAATGAAATTTGCTAAGAAACAACTGAGTTGCATTGGTTGCAAAGCCATTATTAGGTATGATTTATAGGTCTTCTTTTTGGTTTGCTAGCTTCTGTTTATATTTTGGATTGGATTATAGGATTATTTCATGGTCTAGATTGTGCTACTCTATGTCTATCTTCTCTGTGTGCACTAATACAGATAGATTGGAGTGAGGCAAGTTTTCAGTTTCTACTACAGCATTTTCTTCCCTTTCACATCTTTAATTTTTTTATTTTTGTAAGAAACAAAGACTTTATTAAATTCATGTCCGACACCTCCTTTTCCTTTTTATATTAGCCTTCTTTTGCCTGCAAATGGAGTACCTGCAGCTGCAACTGTAAATTTGAGTTTGTTGGCATGAAATTTTGGCTATGATTTCTAGATTGAATTTAACTATTGATGTTAGTCATTAAATTTTTCAAAGAAAAAGATCTCCAAAACCTGTCATATTCCAATTAAGGCTCTGCCTAAGTACAGCCTTTACTAGTTATAGAAATCTCATGCCATATTATTATTTTGGCTAGCAATGGAACTCTCTGCTCACACTGCAAGGGAAGAGAAGCAGATTTGTACTGCAAAACTGTTTCTCAAGGTAAGCTACTTTTTTTTTGTCCTTACTGTTGTCTTTCATGAGATGAACTTAAATTTTACTGGATGAACCTAATAGTTAATTGAATGGATGCAGTTGCAGCGGTAGAGGAGCTTTTTCAGAATCTGTGGGTCCAGTGTCAAGAGTGCCAGGGTTCTCTTCATCAGGATGTGCTTTGCACTAGGTTATATGGTTTCCTTACTCGTAAATAGTTTTATCATGAATGAAGCTAAATTGTTTTCAGTGTGCACATTCCCGGAAAATATTATGCAGTTGAGACCATGCATACCATAGAAGTAACTCCTTTGTGTGTACATCCATAGAAGTGCAATTTTTTTGGTGCTGTTTATAACGTTCATGGTTGTGAATACTTGTGATTTAGAATGGCAATCATTTTATTGCTGTCTCAGCAGCATTTTTTTTTTCCTTACTTTTTCTTTCTTTCCTTTATATGTTTCCTGTATATTATGTTTAAGCAATATTCTTTTTTTTTTTTTCCTTCCAGTCGGGACTGTCCAATATTTTATCGGAGAAAGAAGGCACAAAAAGACATGTCTGAAGCCCAGCAACAATTGAATCGGTGGGATTTCTGAGAATCTTATCAAGGTTTCCCCTCATTCCCCTTCCTATATTAGTCTTTGTAAGTTGAGTCTTCTGGTTGACACCTTTTAGCACATCAGAATATATACATACATAGGATAGGAGGGACTACCTGACTAATATACGAATATGTAATGATGATAAAATATGTTTCTAATTTTAAAACCAAATAATTTACAAAATGGTATTTTCCTATGAGTGCAGGTAAAGACAGATATGTCAAGCCTGTTTGGCTTTGACGTGGCTCATGCACAGCAATTTTGCCTCAGTGGCCTAAGTTGGGAAAGTTTTTACTGGGCTTAAGGGCGACGTTTGACAGTGGTTCGCTCATAGATTTGGAATTGGGAAGTTTAACTTGGATATAGATATTCTCTATGGGATCTCAATTCTATTCTGACATGTTAAAGCTCTAAACACCTGAATTTTGAATGTGTATGGCAGTGATTAACAAATGAAATGTTTATATGAATACAAGTCTTCTAGTGCAACATGGGTTCTGTAAATGTGTAGGATTAGGTATATTCCGGCATTGCCAGTGTTCTGTTAATATATTTTGTATGAGCAAATTCACCATATTACACATTACTAACCTAAGGTTTGTACGAGTTACTACATGTACGGATGGGTTTTTTTTTTTTTTCATCATTATCTGATACTAGGTCAAACAACTATTGAGACTAATTAGATGAGATTCTAAAGCACAGTTTGGATCTCTATTCTTATATATTAGGAGAGATCTGCCCACAACAGTTCAAATCTTTACTCCCAAAAGTTGGAAGAGATCTGTTCACATAAATGGTGGAAAGTGAAAGTTAAACCTACCACTTAAGAGATGAGATAGGTGGAAAATGATATACCACCAAATCATTCCACTTTTCTTAATGTATGAATGGTATTAGTTTATCCTCTCTTTTTGTTCCTCGACAAATCGGTTTCCATCGTTAACACAGGTTTGAAGGTCATGCATTTGGGCTTCTTTCACATTAGGATTACGGCACTTATTCACTAGGGTAATTACCAATGGTTATTAATAATTTGATTCTGGCATTATGTAACTAGAGAATCTAATTGTTGGAATTTGACTAATGCCGTCTATCCAATCATATTTCATTTGTAGGTATTCTTCTCATAACAACAAGATACGTGAATAAGTAAATGACAACATGATCTAATCATTTTGCATCACATACGTTTAATGCCAATCATTGCTGGTTAAAAACGATATACAAAAAAAAAAAAATATGCAACTGAAAATAAATATCAATATGCAATTTCATATGGTATGCAGCCTAGTAAATTTGCAAATATACAAACTTAAGACAATCATCTCATCCTCATGCTTCTATACTCAAACTTGAAATGATACAAGGATTTTGATACTGTCCCAGACAGTGAAGTAACATTCCAATCAAGTGTACAATCTCAAGCGCTGTGTTATGGGTTCTCTACATATTGGGCATGATGTAATCGCCGTGCCACAGTCCTTGCAAGTCTTCAGCAAGAAAATAAAAGAAAATAAATATGAATTGATACAATCTCCAGCCGGTCTAGGCAGTAAAAAATTGAGTATCACTTCTATTTCCAACATCACATCAATTAGGAGCACAGGATGAAAGCAAACCACATAGCTAAGTAGTCCAACCAAGATAGCAAACCACATCTGAGAATTGAATTTTGATAGTCTTACGATTTTAATGAGTCTTTATCTTGACGACATACAAACCTTTTTTAAAACACTGCAAATGTTTGACTAAACATTCAATTTCTTTCGCCTTATGGATGGCAATTGGAATTGCAACTCTTACTATTCAATCTCTGGTTTATTTCCATTTCTTCATCAAAGCAAAAACGATTCAAGTCGTTATTACACGATGAATCAACATTGTTACCAGTTTCTGGTTGATGTTTGTTACGTTAAGACAACTTATTGGAGCATCCAAATTGTTTGATAAAATTGACCCTCGTAATGTTGACTAGTTTATGGATCATTTACTCAAATATTAACTGAGCCCTTAACTTATTCAGAAAATAATAAATAAATAACTAAATCAATAAATCTAAACACTATAAAAATAGTACTTGGAAAAATACCTGACTATAACTGTCAGATATGGGAGTTATTTGAACCCAACTGACAAAAGTTATAGTCATCCACCCTTAGAAGTAAGGTTGCTTACAGCAGAAAATTTGATTAGGAAGGGCATTTTACCACCAGTTACTATTTGAAATGCAAAGGAAACAGCTGATCTTTTACTTCATGGCTCTAGCCAGTATAACATGGTCTATAAATTCTTATTAGTTTGAAAAGATTTCTTATGTCCAGCATGTTAGCAGGATCATCAAGCATATGTGGATTCTATGTATAAACTATAGGTAATGTTCACTAGACTGCTGTCCGCTGTGCTTGCTGTCCGTACAAGCTCTAAATCTCTTTCTAAGGTTTTTTTCCTACGTTTCTTTTCTTTAGTTTTTATTGTTATTATAATCAATTTTTTTCCTCAGGGCTTCTCCTGTTCCATATACACGGGAAGCATATATATATATATATATATTTTGGTGTTCTTTCACCAAAATTTACTGCTGAAAATCTTTTCCAATAATACATGTCAAAATAAGTAAATGTAGGCAATATAGTATGGTGTGAGTTTAATGAGAAGAGTTTTTCCTGTAATGTGATCTGAACACTCCATGCATATGTCATCATGACTATACTGCAATAAAACAAACTACAAGAGTAACTAAACTGAAATGTGCTTACCGTATGACCACAACCAAAAGCCATGTCCTTTGGATTTGTTAAGCAAATGGGGCACACCTTAGACAACAGAAGCAATATCTCAAAACCATATGCTCATGTGAATAGAAAAACTACAGTAAGAGGATTTGGGAAAAAAACAAAATACCAGTTCTGCTGGAGCTGTTGGCTCTACTGTCTCTAAAGTGGTCATGTGTTGAACGGGTTTAACTGCATTATCATGATCAATTACTTCACAAGGAGGTGGACGCGGGGTTGTGTGTGGACCAGCTACTAATTCTCCACTGCATAAGTAAAAGGGTTTAGAGTTTAAATTATTACTATGGGGTCATGCTATTGTACAAATATTGTGTAGGTACAGGGTTGGTTACTGATAATTGGATTCCAATCTACAAGTCCACATAAATTAAATGTTTAAGAATTAAAAAGGAAAAGTTAAAATGATGTGATAATTAATAACTCTTATAACCACCCTATAACTATACAGATCCTGCATAGTAAATGAATCCATTCCTATGAAACTGGACATTAATTGAAACAGCAGCTCCTGGCCTTACTGGACAGACTGAAGGCTTAGTGTGGCTTTGTATTGAAATGGAATTTCCATTAGGGCAGCAAGTGCGAATTCTGTTTCCTTCTTTGATGCGGCTGCGTTCTCAGACATTATCTTTGTAAAATTGACAAACTACAGAAAGAAAGAAAGTAGGCAGACAACGTTTTTATAAACTCAAAACTAAATAAATGAAATGAAACATTGCATAAAAAAATAAGTAGTACTAAAATTATAGTGCACAGTAATTTACAAACAGAGAAACAGGCACGGGTAAAATTAATTTAATGGAATATTCAAAGAAAAGAGAATGATCATGCACGCTCATTGACTGATTTACAGCTTTGAGAAGTCATATTTTCCAGACGAGGCAATCACAATCCAAATTCTTCTTTAGGCCAAGTCATCTTACCTGATATGTACAATTTGCATCATAAAATTGCAAATTAGACAGTCATCACCTATATGCAGCATTGCAACCCATCCCAACTGAGTAACAAGCTAATGTTTCAACATTTCACACAGAAATTCATTAAGAGTATACTACAGCATATTAGTGGCTTCCAAAATCTGAAATGGATTAATTTTGCTTTCTTCCTTTTTCTTTTTATTTTTTTGGGAAAGCAATCACATTTACAACACTCTTAATTCAGATAGGTGCAACAATTGTATTTAGTAAACGTCACTAAGATAAGAAGTCACAGCAGACACCTCATCAGTATCCAGAGTTTATCATATACCTGGAAGTTGTCAAATGAGCGTTGAGGAATATTATCATCAAATCGTTGCATCGCATCCCATGGTCCATCCCCCACCCCAACTAAAATTATTGAAAGAGGATAATGGCTGTTACAAAATTCCACTGATCAGGACAGCTAGAATTACACCTTTTTACGACTCAAGATTATAAATGGTATTGCTTTACCTAGCAGCCACTATGGAGTTTACGGTTGCCTGTTCTTGTGGAGTGAACCTTCCAGGCGGCATATCAGGATTCGTGGTGACCTATATTGATGAATAAACATTCAAAAGTTACAAGTTAACAATATAAAAAATTAGATGGATGGATCCATGATAATAGGATGACAGAAAACATGTTTTATGAACCTGGCCATCAGCAATAATGACTAGAACGTGATATTGCCGGTTGCTTGCCTCAACAATGTCAATTGCAGCATCAATAATTGGGGCAAATGAGGTTGGACCTATGAAGAATAGACAGACATGATCATAGTCATACATCCGCAGCATTGCCAATAAATTAAAGCCCAAAATGCAATCCACAAAGTGCATGGCTAAACAGCAAACATGACAACATGTAACAATGCTTAAGTTTTACGACCAATTTTTTTTATAAATTCTATATATAGATTGAACAATGATGATGCTGACAGAAAGCAGGACAAGCAGTCCACCAGAATAATCTGCAAAAGGATACAAAGTGTAATATCATGAATAACTGAAAAGGAATATATAATGTTCCTTATCTATCTGGAGAAATCAGAGTACAGCCAAAACTTACAAAAAATAATTGATCATTAACATTGAAAAACTATCCTAACACCCCTACTGAGCTTCAAATTGATGATAAAGAAAAAGGATCTTGGAGTTCCTTATTTAAGATATGCCCAGAGTGATGCTAAGAGTCAAATTCTATCATATTGATAAAATGCTTGTTTCCTATAAGAAAAATGACTCCATAGACAAAATTATTTTAGCAAACTATCAAACCCGATACTCTTCAGAAGATGGCTATGTCAACATTAAAAACTAATCGACATTGTTAGGGAGAAAATGTGAGATTTACACGATTCTCTTGATTCTAGAAAATGAAAGGTCTTTTGGTGAACAACACAAGATTATAGATGAAAATATTATTCCATGAACAAAGAGCATTGTTTTAAAAGGCGCGCCTGGGCGCCGGGCGACGCGAGTCGCCGTTCCGGCGCCTGAACACCGTCCAGGCGCAGCGCCCTCGAAGAGGCGCGCGCCTGGAGCGCCTAGGCGCAGTCGCGCAAGGCGCGCCTAGGCGCGCCTGGGCTGCATCAGGCGCCCTATAAGTGACAGCATTTTTTTTTTCTCTGCCATTTCCACCCTAACGGCCTAACCAGCCGCCTCCCTCTCTGTTCACGACCTCACCCCAACCTAAACCCACCCATTCTGTTGTCCGGCCGTTCTCCAGCCGCCATCCCCCCCGACCACCATTTCCGCCGCCTGTTGCAGCCCAGACACCCTTATAAGTGACTGCATTTTTTTTTTCTGCCATTTCTACTCTAACTAGCCTCCCTCTCTTCACGACCTCACCCCGACCCAAAGCCACCCATTCTGTCCTCCGGCCGTCTTCCAGCCGCCATCTCAAGTCCATTATTGTTAGTGAATGGCCGCCAAACAACCTTGAAACCAGCCTTCTTGTCGCCGATCCACTCCCCTCTCCTCACACCGGCGTTCCAGTCGCCGAAATCGGCGCTCCAACATGGCGGTTGGTTGACTGCAGACGGTGAGGAGAGCTGGAGAGAAAGAGGCAAGAAAGAAGAGGGTGAAGGAAAGGGAGGGTGAAGAAGAGAGAACTGACGGCTAGGGCTGTCTAACTTTAAATAGATATGTAGAAAATTGCAAATAACCCCCTAAGTTATGATAAAATATCCAATCAGAGCTAGAGAAAATTGTAAATAACTCCCTAAATTATTATTAAATATCCAATAAAATCCTCTAATTTGAATAATAAATAAAAAACCCATATAATTATATATACATATATAAAAAGACTCCAATTTTATAATTTTATAATATTTTAACTTTTTTTATAAAAAGTGCGCTTTGCCTCGAAAAGGCGCGCCTTGCGCCTTGCGCCTCAGGCTCCATGGCCCCTTTGCGCCTCGGTGCGCCTTGCGCCTTTTAAAACTATGACAAAGAGTGATTTTCGTAGGATTAATCAGTTTGTGAGAATCTATATCTTAGCAGTCACAAAGTCTGAGAATAGCTCCAGAAAATGAAATCAGAATCTCATTGGCCAAGGAAATTAAAAGTTATTTACATGCAAGTAAAACAAATTTTTAACAGCTTACAAGGTGCTCATAGCAATTAAAATATAATTAAATAAATGAGGGGAGATGTCAAGTACCTGACAATTTTAAGTATGGTACAATCTCTCTATAACGTGCAAGTACCTCCTCAAAACCATGGCAGGACCGACGATCAGGATAAAAGCTGAATACAGATTGATCACGCGTTGATGCTACCAAAGAAGATATAATTATATGGGCAATCCAGGAGAAAAAACTACATTATTTTTTACCAAACATAATGTTAAAACCAAACACTGACCATCACCAAATCCGAAACAAGGTATTAAATTATCTTCATCGAATGGAGACAAAGTACGACCAATGATAGAGATTGCTTGTTCATAAGGATTAGGGCTGCTACCAATGGCATGAAGGCTTTTCCTGTTGAATGAATGCCTGCCTACAATTGATAAATTAAATTACCTTTCTACAATCTATAGAAATTGTGATCCATTATATTTGATGGTGATAAAATGTCACCTGTCCACTCGTTACTCTTTGTGAAATCAATACCAAGTATTAAATTTGATGACTCAAGGCCAGCATCTCGTAGTGCAGAAATAACCTAGACATCCAAACAATATAATTCTTGTTATTCAGCATATTTCAATAACAGGATAAGCTAAACACCAAACATATTCAAAAACCCAAAATCCACGTTATTTCAGGTATCTCCTGGCAGTTGATGTCCACCCTTAATCATACATTATGATCTCCACAACTCATCAATTTGACAATAGTCAGAGACTGTGTCGGTATGATGATGGATACACCAAATGCAGAACAATTTCCCCATTTCAATCCGGCAACCTCCATTCTGCTCTACTATCTTAAACATCTGTAGCCTCTACCAGCCTTGTTCAATATGACAAGCTTTAATATGCTTACAAATATTTATTTGTGGACACTTAATGAAATGATGTATCACATAGAAATACAGTTCTTGTAACGTACCAACCCTTAATTCATTTTTCAAAACTTATCCACTCTTAAAATGAATAAAACCACAGAAGGACTCCCTCAATACAAAGCAAATGATTTTAATTTCACTTATTGACACTACTAAGTTTCTTCTAATTAAATGCAAAAGAAAAAAAAAAGAGAAGAGGAACCAGTTATAAAGCAGTTAACATTGGGATTTGATATGAGAGAAAAAAAAGAAAAAAAAAAACATATACAAGTCGATCTACAATTTTCTTAAACAATACCCTTTCTTCTTCAAGTCATGCATTCTTTTAGTGTGCTTACTCACCTCTGATATCTCAACTAGACTTACATTTGTGCCAATTCAAATGACCTATGCAAAAAGTAGTTAGCTTCATCTGCATCCTAATATAAAAATAAAAATTGTTCTCGTGGGCTCGTCTGTTTTCACTTTCCCAGTCTGGGCTTGTTTTCCAAATGAAGTTATCAATTATCTCTCATGTTATGATTCGTTTACATGCTATTAAATTCTAAACAGGCATCTTATAACCCAGAACCTTTTGCCATCAAGAACATCAAGAGCCAAATAGCAACTGATAAGCAAAACCTGATCCAAAGAGTTGAAATTGTCAGCTATGTATGAAGGATGGAGTGCATGTTGACGGTTATGTTCCACCGAACTGCTTGCATACGAAGTAGGCTGCTGCCGTGGATGTACATAGTTATGATCAGCCGAATATCCTGAATATGAAGCAGGTTGCTGTGGATGTTGATAGTTATGATTCATTGAACTTCCTGAATACCAATGTCGTTGATGATGCAGAAAATCGTCATGAGGATCGTCATTTGCTGATTCCGTATTCCCCATAGCTGAGGACTTTTACACACCTGCCATAAAAAAATCAACAATATACAGGCACAAAGAATCAACAAACAACAATCAAGTTAATACAATGATAGCTATCAATTTACTTGTAGTGAAAGTGTGAAACAAACAACATATCACCTAATTTCTTATAACCTCAAACAAACATTACATATATTCAATTGCAACTTCATTTTTTACCAGGAAAACGAGCTACTAAAGTAGACACATGTCTTCAAATATAACACCAAGACAACAAAGGTAATACACATACAACACCATCGATTCTTCCTAACTCATAAATATTAATTCTTCCCTCCTATCAAAAGTTGACCACCAACTATATATAATCAATATCCACCTATAACTAAAACAAACATAAACCCACCACTGAAAATCTTGTTGGATACTAGGATTCTTCAAAGACACAGAAAACAGACTTACCCTGTTCAAATAACAGGAGATTCAAAGCGATTCTACAGTTGCTTTTGTGTTGTCTGAGGCTAATATTTTACTAGAGATTGAAGAGACGAAAGAAAACAGACACTTCTTGCATACTTTATTAGAGATTGCAAAGATGACTTTTTAATGCGTGCACATCTTGCATACTTTTCTTTTCTTTTTTTTTTTTTTTTGAAACAACACATCTTGCATACTTTGTCTTGGTGGTCTTTGCTCACGGTCCAATCCAATGGCCGCCCATGTGTGTGTGTTTATTTTTTAAATATTTTATTATAATATTCTCTCGACATTTTATATCGGCTCATAATTCAAATATTTGTAACTTGCTTCAAAATTTAAAAAATTTTATCTATATTCATTATATAGCAGAAGGTTGTATAAAAGACAAATTTGAAGACAAATTTCCTATCAAATTTAAAGACAAACTGAAAGTGATTTTATATTTATTTTAATAGTCATTATCATTTTCCTATTTTACGTTTGATAAATCGTTACTTTCTCACTTTATGTTTGAACAAATATTAAAATACTTTTTGTTATTATATTTATGTTAAAAAAGTGATGTTCTGATATCATCAACTTTTTAAAATGATAAATTTAATCTTTATTTAGATTTTAATATTATTTTAATTAATTTGATATTAAATAAAGTGAAGGTTAAATTTATTTTTTTAAAAAGTTGATAGTGTTAGAACATAACTTTTTTAATATCAATGTAACAGCATGAAGTATTTTGATGTTTTCTCAAATATTAAAGTAAAAAATGATGATTCCTTAAACGTCAAAGGAAAAAAAATGATAATAACTCATGTGTTTGAGTACTTTTGATTTTATTTACCCCAACTCACCTTTATATTGCATTTGAGTACCATTTTATTATCTTCAAAATCTTTAAATAGTCAAAATTTAGATAATAATATAATATTTAAAAATTTATTATTCAAATAATATGATAATTTAATATATATATATAAATAATGGTTATATCATCAATATGTCATCTTATAAATATTGTGCTCCTCCAAATCAATTTATCAATTCATTTAACAAATAATCTTAATAAAATTTTAGAAATTGTAACATAATGTTAAAATTATATCTATTTTGTTATGCATGACCTACAATTTAAAAACAAAACACATGCAGTTATATAAAAATAGCTATTACAAAAAGTAAGTGTAAAACTAAATAGAAGGTTCAAAAATTTCGATAGAACATCTCTGTAAAAGTGCACCTAAATGAACTTTTCTAGTACTTCTGATATTTAAATTGTAGTTTGTATATATAGAACACAGGAAATATAGGTTTTTTTTTTTTTTAAATGTACTATATAAATATATTTTGAAAATAAAGTGCATTGCCTAATGAGGTCTTATGGTTTTAAAAATAAATAAAAGATCCCTACACTTATGTACACATGAAAAAACCTCTAATTATTTTGTGATTTTTTAAGGTTTTGATTGCTTTTTGATCAATTTCAGTATTACAATATAATTAAAAACAAAAAAAGTGCGTTGATGAACGATTTTTTTGTTCGATAAATCTTTCTAGAGAGTGTTTGTCTGCTACCATTTCTTTTTTTTTTTTTTTGAACAAATTGTCGGTTACCAATTTGTTGAGAGTAGCGTGTAAATTTAGCTTGACTAGTTTATAAAAGTTGAGGATCCTCGCAATCACAAACAATTATTCTGTCTGGAATGTCATATCATCTAACATGCTACACGCACTAATTCTGCCTAAAATTGGTGTAACTCCACATGCTTTTTCATTTTATATTTATTTTAGGAGAAATTTCAATTTAATCTCTAAAGTTTAACGAAATATTATTTTTTTACTTACTTATAAGTTTTAAATACCCATCATCCTTAATATTTTAAAAATTTATCAATTTAGTTTTTCTAACCAAAAAACTATCAATTAACTGTTAGAGAATATGTACAAAGACTAAAATACCCTAAATCATTTTATTTTTATTTTAATTGAATTAAAAAAATGAAAAAAAAAAACTAAAAAATAAAGTTTTAATCAAAATCAAATTAAATATAAAGAACTATATATATAATTAATAAGAAAAAAAAAAACAAAATGTCCTTCAATAGATCTCTAATCTCCACGGCTGGAGTCCAGAGATTTCTAAAAGATATCCTATCCTTTAAGGAGGAGATGCGATTGATAGACCCCTTTTCCTAGACGATCTGCCGACACCCTACGGTGACCCTATAGCTAGCCCTTGCGCTCAACTAAAAGATCTCCACAGAGTTAAGCCGTGTTCTTTTTGAAATCTTTTCGAAAACAGTGGAAACGCGGGAAAATTTTTCATTTTTATTTCAAACCTTTGCAAAACATTTTATAAAAATTTGAGCAGCATTCCGTTTGTTTTTCGGACTTTGCCACACTTCTAAAATATTACAAATCAATTTTCTCAAACTACAAAGCCTCAGGCTTTCATTTTTCAATACAACCACAACCATAATTTCACATTTCAATTTATAAACTCATTATCAACAAAATTATATGTCATGTATCAATTTACTCCAAAAACGCAATTTAAATCCACAAAAGGATATTTACAAAACCATGTAGAGGTAAAAAAAATATACAATATCTTTTAAAGTCGAACAAAAATAAGAGTAGATAATCACATGAGCACTATTGTCGCGACTGTCTGGTATCTTCTCGGGGTAATCCGCAGTTATGGTACCTGTGCCTGGGGAGGTTTATTTGAAAAAAATACAGAAAACGTTTGGTGAGTTTTGAAAGCTCAGTGAGTGTCATATAATATATTTAAAACCATATTTTCATAAAAGTCTCCTTAAAACGGTTTTAATAATTCGAATCAAATCCATTTATTTTAAATTGAGTTTCGTGCATTAATATTATAAAGAGCAAAATGCACAAAACCCCCCTGAGGTAAGCCTTTAAAGACACATAGTCAATGTTTGGGTTTTATAACAGCTTAGCTTCTAACCGTTTATGATTGTTAGTCCACGTTAGTCTAACGAAGGGTAATTTCATCATTGTGCTTGGAAAACCAGCTTTGCAAGGAATAGCTGTGACATGTCACTCACATTAAATGCAAATCAGATTTTGTTTGAATAAAAAAGAATAAAAAATTAACAAAAAGGAAATGAAAAGACACGAACTCATCCATTTGACATGTACCAGACCATTCACTTGACATGTACCATACCATTCACTGTTTGATGGCTGAGTGCTTTCCATTTCTTATGACCTAACCTAAAGAAAAACTCTTACCAACTTTAGACCAAAGCAAAACCCAATCGACTTTCTCCTTCGTTGGATTTAGTTGATCATATTGTGTCAACCATGGAGGAAAACGATTGTTCAGCTTGCAGTATGAGCGAAAGGTACATTTTTTTTTCTTGAAAACCAATGGGTGTTGTTGGGCTTGTAGTACGTGATGGGTCGCTTCATTTTTGGAAAAAATGTTACTAATAAGTTGTTTTTATGAGTAGTAAGCTTTCAAACTATTAATTTTCGACATGCAAGTTGTTTTTTTTATTTTTTTTTCAATAAGCATGTTGTTTTTATTTTCTGCTTGTATGATTTTGTATGATTTTTTTATGAAGAAAAAAAAAAACTTTTCCTTGTTCAGTTTGTATTACAAAGAAAACATTGATATTGATTTGGAAAGGAAAAAAAGTTAATCATTTGTGACTTCAAAAACTTGGACATGGAAAAAAATTGTTCTTTTTGTTCATTTTGATGAATTTTTTATCATTCCTTTGTTTGTTATGATGTATGTTTTGGTTTGTCTATGTCGAGGTATGTATTTATTGGTTTGTTATGTATGGAATGTTTATGTTACTATTACTGTTGAAGGTGTTTTATATCATTCCTTTTATGTTACTGTTGAAAGTGGCTAGTATGTATACTCTTGAAATATATTGTTTGGTTATTGTGATTGCCTTTTTTTGTTGCAGGAATTTCAAAATTTATATAAGTGCCACCTTCTTAGGTAGAACTTTTGAAATTGGGTGGTGTATTGCAGATGAAATGAACTTGAAATTTATTTGAGATAGTATCATGTTAGAATGTTTAGGTGTTGAAACTATAATAGGGGAGCGATTTTACCAAGAGGTTCGTATTTCATGGTTGAATGAGGTTATCGTAGTAGAAAATGAGAGGGATTTAATGGATGTGATGACTGAGTTTAAGGTTAGGAGAGTTAATAGGATGCATTTTAATATTGACTACCTCCCCTTACAAACCATGTACCCTGATCCACATCATCAACCCAACCCAAACAGTCAGCCCAACATGAACACTCAACCCAACACAAACACTAAAGCCAACCCAACTCTACCTAACAATCAAGCCAACATAAACACTGAAGCCAATCCAACTCCACCTGATAATCAGCCTAACCCATCACTAAATAGCCAACTAAACCAGCCCAACTCGATTTATGATTCAGAAAGTGTTCCAACTGAGGAAAGATATGGTTCTGAGAGCGAGGACAATGCATATTCACCATCTACTGAGGGTGATAAGAATAATGATGATGATATGGAGTTTGATGGTAGGGAAAAGGATGTGGAGTTGAGTGAAGATGACCATAATAGTAGTGGCGTAGAATATGAAAATGTTGGCTAACCCATAGGTGAGAAAGATTACCTATCAGATGTTAATGAAGAGTGCCCACTTTTGGTCAGTAGTAGTGATGCGGAGGATGGTTATAAAGGAACTGTTGGAGTAGCTTTTGCAGTAGGAGAAGATGGGAAAATTAGGTTGCAAATGGGACAACTGTTTATGAATTTTAGACATTTCAGAGATGTGATAGTAGATTATGCAATCCAAGAGGGTTTTAGATTGGAAAGATTGAAAAATGAGAAGAGGAGAATAGTACGTCGGTGTAAAACAGTAGGTTGTCCCTAGAGAGTCTGTGGGTCTCCAACAATTGATAGGATCACCTATCAATTGAAATCCATTACTGATTACCATACTTGTCTCTCTCTTACTAAAAACAACCAAGTAACTAGCAATTGGATTGGGAAGACTTTTGAGAGAGAGATCAAGCAAAACCCTTCCATTAGTGTTGGTGTGTTAGGAGATAGGTAATGAAGATCATAAGAAGAGTTTTGTCCTTAGGAAATGTGGGGTACAGGTGCCAGCATACACACTGCACAGGGCTAGGAGTTTTGCCTTGAATATAGGTAATGAAGATCATAAGAAGAGTTTTAACAAGATACATAGATATGGGTATGTTCTTAGGCATACAAACCTTGGGACATCTGCCTTTGTTTCTGCTTGTAGAGTAAATCCTGACCCAAATGTCCCAGCCCATTTTCAGAGATTTTTCCTCAGCTTTTATTATCAAAAAATGGGATTTTTAGGAGGGTGTAGACCATTCATAGGATTAGATGGATGCCACTTAAAAAGGCCTTATGGTGGGATACTTTTGTCAGCTATAGCTATGGATGCTAATTTCGGTGCCTATCCTTTAGCAATTAGGGTGTGTGAGGTTGAAAATAGAGACACATGGACTTGGTTCCTTAGGTTGTTATATGATCACATTGGTCAGTATGACAATAGAACCATTTGTTTCATGTTTGACCGTCAAAAGGGTATAGAACTAGCTTTAGATGATTGTTGGCCAAACCATCGAAATAGATTTTGTGGTTGGCATATTAGGCAGAATATGTTGAGCAAATACCAACTTGACTATTTGAAGGATTTGTATTGGCCAGCTGCTAGGAGTTCTAATAAGACTGTTTTCACTCAAGCAATGGAAAATATCAAAGCTCAATCACCTGGGGCCCATGATTAGCCCATGATTATTTAATGAGAATACCCTTACACTTATGGAGTATTCATGAGTTTGATACCTACACCAAAACTGATCACATAACTAATAACATTGTAGAGAGTTTTAATAGCTGGTTGAATAAGTCTAGAGAACTGCCAATACTGACAATGTTGGAAACAATTTGAAAGATGTTCATGTATTGCATCCGAGAGCGTTATGAGAAGGCACTTATTTAGGAATGTGATATACCTCCTAAAGTTAATAGGTTGTGTAAAAAAAACCAACAACTAGCTAGGTATTTCGATCCTCTCAGATGTGGGGAATGGGAGTTTGAGGTGGTTGATCACACTAGGCAATTTGTTGTGCTTTTGGATCAAAGAATGTGTGGTTGTGGCCAGTGGGGGGTCACTGGGGTTCCTTGTAAACATGCCATGGCATGTATTACAAGGATTAGAGGTGAGGTTGAATCATACCTTCATGATTACAATAAGAAACCAACTTACATAAATACCTATAGCCATTTTATGCATGCCATTCCAGATGAGGGATTGTGGCCTCAAGTTGACTCAACAAGACTGCTGCCACCACTGAAGACAAGGAGGAAAGGTAGACCAAAAAAGTCAAGAAAAAGAGGGGCCACTAAACCTGCACCAGTGAAAAGATCAATAGGTGTGAGGTGTAGTGTTTGTCAACAAGTTGGGCATAACGTAAGGAGCTGCAAAGCAAAGGGTCTTTCAACTGGAAAAAGAAAATATGACCAAGTATTTACAAACTCATTCATTGTAATTGCATGCTTTGTTATGGGTTTACACATTGATTTATTTAACTTGTAATTGTAGGCTTTCACCTCAACTGCATTACCAGGTCTTTCAACTAGCAAAAGGAAACAAAATCAAGTATGTTATCTTTTATTATTTTTAACAAACAAGTTGACAGTTAGATAATAAACACTGTAAATTTATGCAGGCATGTACCTCTTCTGCTACACTGTCTACTTCAACTACCACAATCACTAGGTTAAGAAGTCGATTTCAGGTTTGTTTTGTTTTCGATTTGGTTGCTGTATTTTTTTTTTTTAACATTCTAATTTGATTGATGATTATTGATGTTTCTCATTCATATAGCAAACCACATCATCTACTGCACCACCATCGCATGTGCTTTCGTTCATAACTCAAGGTTCACAAAATCCTTCACAAGTTACTGTAACGCCAACTGGACCTTCATCGTCTCAATCATCACAGCCTTTTCAACTCCACCAGTCTTAACCTCATCAACCTTGAACAAGTATGAACAAGATGTTTTGTTTCTGTTGTGCTTGTTGTGTTTTTTGGTGCACCAAATCTGTTTTTTGGTGCATAATTTGTTATAATATTTCTATCAGTTAGGCTACCTCATCACCCTAAATTGTCATGCTATTGGTTGTTGCACAAGTTATGCTTTTGGTGGTTTTTGCTTGGTTGCTGCACTGTTATGCTTTTGGTTGTTGCAGCGGTTATGCTTTTGGTTGTTTTTGGCAACTTATGTAGTTGTTTGCATGTTTTTATCATGCAAAGCAGTATATATGTTTTTGTTTGCATGTTTTATATCATGCACAACAAAAGAATTCTTGTGCAGTTAAGTTATACTAATACAAATGTTGTACAGACTTGTTTAAACTTTTGTTGTTAATGCATAACTTCATTACTCAGTTGTGAATATCATTTCTATTTCAGCATTACAATCATAGTTACAACCTTTCTAATACCTACCCATTATTACTGTAAGCATGGTTACAAAACTGAAAATTAAAGTAGCGATGTTGATGAGTCCATGATTGTGTAGTTGTGCTTCTATCTACTCCAATTTCCTTTCCATATGGCTACTCATGCATCGTAACTCCTCTTCGAGTGCATAACCATGGTTTTTGTTTACATTTTGCATCTCACTTACTGATTCATCCTCTCCTTGCGTCTTCATTTGATATTCTTCATTATTGGGTGTCCAAAATGAATAGTAGTTGCATTTCCCATGCTCACATCTGAAAAACAATTTGTTAGGATTTCTTTGCGATTCTGAAATTTTAACCGATGCCTTTCTTCCTCAAAAACATCTTCCATTCCTGAACTTGATAATGCCTCCATTCACTCCACTATTGCTATCACAAGACACATCCATCACCTTGTGGAATGATTGATAATAAATTGATTATGATGAGTGAATCAGTAAGTGTAACAAGTTTGGAGAGAAATAATATTTGCAGCAAATTGATTTTTGAAAGAAGGCAAAAACAGGAAAAAAAAAAAAAAAAAAGAAGAAGAAGAAGCAATTTCATGGGCAAACAAAAACTTGAAGTTAAATTAATTCACCAAAGATGAAGAAAATTTTAATGCACAACTTCTAGCCTTCATCAGGCTTATATATGCCAAACAAAAGCAATATGACCGTTGGCCATTTCCAATGGGCCAAAAATTTCTTCCCCTTCATTATTATTAATTTTTTTTCCAATCATTTCTTCAATTGAGAATGGCAAAAAGGTTAAAAAAATTTAAACAAACCTAGTACAGATGGAGGCTAAAGCATCCATTTACTTCCCCTCATTTCTATAAATTTTTTTGTCTTTATTCATGGGTAAGTTGGCAATTTACATTAATTTAAACTGATAAGGGCATTTCCGTCTTTTTATCCAATGACACGGTCAACAGTTAGAAATCACACACTTTGACCGTTAAGTTGGGGGTTAAGCTGTTATAAAACCCAAACATTGACTATGTGTCTTTAAAGGCTTACCTCAGGGGGGTTTTGTGCATTTTGCTCTATTATAAAATACATATTACACGGTTTTCAATTTCATAAATGGATCTACTATGGTTGCGGGGTTTTTATTCTAAAAACTTTTCCTTTTTATTAAACCAATTGGTTCGACTCCTCTCGTAGGTGTTCTGCCAACTAGTCCGGCTCCCACCAACCTTTAGTGACCCGTGCCACATGACACCCTAGTATGAAGCAGGATCCTGAATCGCTCTCTATCCTATTCAAATAGTGGAATACCGTATCGCTACAAAGCAGAACTTTGTCTCGCTCAGGTATAAGCTAGCTAATAATATACCCTTTACATACATTGGACTATTCTCTTGGACATCTAACTGACACGACTACTTGCGAGTACCTCTCGCGGTTAGTATAGTTAGTGACGTACTGACACTACCGACTCTACCAATGCGTGCTTCGGGTACTCAACCCAAACCGGTAATATTCTGATACTCTTTAGGTAAGTCATAGGTTTTACTTTTCACCTTTTTAAAACTAAAATCCATTTTATATATACAATACAAAACAAGAAATCATCGTTTTAACGAATATAGAAAAACTATTACCCGTTACCATGCAACTTATCATTTAAATCATATTTTGATTTTACCAAAACATTCAAACATGCATGAAACATTCATCCATAATTCAAATCAACACAAAACTCATTAAAAATCATTTTGACACTCACCTTAACTAACGATCACTTCCAAATAACTTTCCGGAAGGCTCCAAGATGCACCCTATTGCTCTTCCTTTACTCCACCGGCTTGCTCGTCACCTACACAACATATATATTCATAAAATTTACGTTCGTGTCAACTTCTGGAAACTCAAAATAACTAAAATTATGCAATCGCCCATAAGTGACTCTTTTTACGCGTAAACCTCCCTTTTCGTTCCTTTATCGATTCTAGGGTTTCGAACTTAGTTTCCTTCTCCTGGAACCTATTTACTATCACTTAGGGACGTTTTGGCACTAACAAAATTGCGTTTGGAGATGCGAAATGAAAATTATCCGATTTCGACCCCTTTTGGCCGAACACTATTCACAACCCTACTCGGGGCTTTTCTTCGTTCCGTTTTCACTCCGAACATCTTCCCAACTCGCCCTCTAGTCGGTCCTAGTGTCCATACAAAAGGAAAAGGTCATCAGGTAAGTTAAGCTAAAAATGCGTTATTTTCTTTACTAATTTTGAATTCTAAATTTAATCTTCGACTTTTAATAATCTTAATACGCCTAATTAAACTCATTAGAATCATCCGAACACTCAACGGACGCATGATGGGTCAATTTATGGAATTGCCCTTCAAACTAGTTTAGTGCGCAGTTTGATTCCTCTTTAATTTTTGATATTTCCTTAGTTTCTAAGCTCCTAATAAACATTAATTCACTTATTTTTACTCAAAACCAAACAACAAACAAATCGAAATAAAATCCATTTCAAATCAACTTAATCACCAATAAAATCATCAACTTCAAGCTTAAACAACTCACTCCTTTTCCTCTTCGCATTGAATTCGTTTTGGGGTTGATTTTGGGGTGGTTTTTGGACTGATTTTGGTGACAGATCTGGTGCGAAAATGGATGGGTTTTGGTTGGATCTTTCTCTCTTCCTTCTCCTCTCTTCCTTTCTCTTTCTCCCTCTCGACCTACCTCGGTTTCGTCATCGATCTTCATTGGTTTCGTCGTTGATCTGCCGCCAGTTCTGCACGCGTGGAGGACTGGTTTGACTTCATTTCAGCTCGATCTTGGTAAGCTTGGCATCGGGTTCGGCTAGAGCAACTCATCGGCTTCAGTCCTTCGTGATCGGCAGTTTGGTTCGGGTCGAGTTCTGCGACTGGGCCTGGTCGACATCAGCTCCTTGTCGTTTCTACTGTCGAGTTCGACGAGGTCTAGTTGGGTAAGCGTCGATTTTAGGCGGTGATTATGGCTGGTCCGACGAGCTCAGTTGACGTCTCATTCTTCTTCTTCTTCTTTCTCTTCTTCTTTTCTTACTCGCACGACACACTCTCTCTCTAATTTCTGCTCACTGTTCTCTTTTTGTTTGTGATTTAAATTTCACTTTTTGGCTTCATGTTTTCCTCCCCGATCAACTTTAAAAATGACGCTCACATCTTGAAAAAATTTCATTCTCCTCTCTTAGCTGTTAACTCAATTTTACTTTGACCATACTTATTAAATCTTATCTTCATTTTAGTCCCTTGTCACATTAAATAATTACTCGATTTCGTTCACCATTTTACCTTTTTGTTTAATCTTCGATTGAGTTTAAATTGATCTATAAGGGTTCCCTATAACCTTAAGCGCTTCAATGGACCATTTAGGATCTTTAATAGTTATTTATGACTATTTCTAGGAAACCCGAAAAATTAAAGTAGAGAGTTTATAATTTCTCTCATTCTTATAAAAATTTCGTCCTCGAAATTAAATTACATACCTTACTAAAAAAGATACGGATATTGTGCATGCATCTGCTCTTCATGCTCCCATGTAGCTTCCTCGGATTCGTGATTCCTCCATAAAACTTTAATCAATGGTATCACTTTGCAGCGCAACACTTGTTTTCTACGATCCACTAGAACTGGACGGACATGAAATGCTGTTACTAATGCTCCTGAGTCCGTTGTCTCCAATCTGACGCCTTCTGATCTCAACTCCACTAGTAAGGATAGATACTCCGCCTTTAGCTAAGCTAATGAATGGGTAGACTTGCGACTCAAGGTGTCTGCCACTACATTCGCCTTGCCTGGATGGTACTCTATGGTGCAGTCATAATCTTTGATGAGCTCAATCCATCGTCTCTGCCTCATATTGAGCTCATTCTGAGTAAACAAGTATTGCAAGCTCTTGTAATGCGTGAAGATCCTGAAGGATACACCACAGAGATGATGCCTTCATATCCTCAAAGCGAACACTACTGCTGTGAGTTCAAGGTAGTGTGTCGGGTAGTTCTTCTCATGATTCTTCAACTGTCGCGATGCATACGCTACTACCCTGTCATTCTGCATCAACACACACCCTAAACCCTGCCTTAAAGCGTCGCAGTACACAATGAAACCATCCTCCCCTGACGGAAGGGTAAGGATTAGTGCCGAGGTTAACTTATGCTTCAACTCATCAAAGCTATATTGACATGCGTTTGACCATACAAACTTTTCATCTTTTCTCGTCAGTTTGGTAAGCGGGGCTACTATCTTCAAAAACCTTTCTACGAACTTTCTATAATAGCTTACCAGTCCCAAAAAGCTCCTAACCTCAATCACATTCGTGGGTGCTTTCCAACTTAGGATTGCTTCTATCTTCTGGGGATCCACACTCAACCCGTCAACTAATATCACATGTCCTAAGAAAACAATTCGATCCAGCCAAAACTGACACTTACTAAACTTCGTGTATAGTTGGTGCTTTCTTAGGGTCTGCAAGACTATCTTAAGATGTTCTGCATGCTCCTTTGGACTACTGGAATACACCAAGATATCATCAATGAATACAATCACAAATCTATCCAGATATGGCCGAAACATCCTATTCATCAAATCTATAAATGCAGTCGGAGCATTCGTTAACCCGAATGACATCGCCAAGAACTCATAATGGCCATACCGGGTCTTGAAAGCAATCTTCGGAACATCCTCTGCATGAACTTTCAGCTGATGATAACCTGACATCAAGTCCATCTTAGAATACACTCTGGATCTCTATAGTTGATCAAATAGATCATCAACCTCGAGAGCGAGTACAGATTCTATATCGTCACCTTGTTCAACTGTCGGTAATTAATGAACAACCTTAAACTCTTGTCCTTCTTCTTTACAAAAAGCACCGGAGCACCCCACGGAGACGTACTCGGCTTCACAAATCCTTTGTCCAGCAACTTTTCCATCTGGACTTTCAACTCTCTCAACTCTGTTGGAGCCATCCTGAATGGGGTAATAGAAATTGGTTTGGTTCCTGGAACCAAGTCTATCTCAAATTATATCTCCTATCTGGTGGCAATCCTAGGAGATCCTTCGGGAACACATCTAGGAACTCTCAGACCACCGAAATCTCTTCGGGGCGAATCTTACTCATTTCTGTCTCAATCATATACGCTAAATACCCTTGACAACCCCTACGAAGCATCCTACTGGCTGTAATCACGGTGATCAGACTGGTAGCAATCGCCTTTCGTACCCCACGGAACATTATCTCTGGTTCCCTTGATCGGGGTAACTTAGCTTCTTTCCTATAACAGTCCACTATGACTCTATACTTGGATAACCAATCCATCCCTGAAATAACATCGAAATCTTGTATGCCTGATACAATTAAATCTGTCGAAAACTTTCTCTCATCAATCACAATCTTCTCGTCTCTAATCACTCTGTCTATTGTCAATGAGTTTCAGATTGAGATGGATACTAGTATACTACTATCCAATGATAGAACTAGTGCATTCACTTTTGTCGAAAATGACATGGATACGAAGGAATGTATAGCTCCTAGGTTAACCAATACATAAGCAAAATGATCAAAAATCGAGATCATACCTGTGACAACCTCTGGAGCTACATCGACCTCCTGTTGGGTGACCGCAAAGACACGAGCTTGGGTATAAGGTCTACTAGTCTGAGCTACTGAAGTAGACGTCCCTTTGCTTATCGCATCTTTGGTAGAGACTGAGGTACCCCGTCCTCTCATCTAGAAGGTCCGTGCTTGACTGTGAGAGGGCTGTGGCTGAAGATCCAACCTTTGAACTAGAAGTGATCAACTGTGGGCACTCTCATACGAATTGTCCTTCCTGCCCATAATGATAGCATCTGCGACTACTAGTCTTGTATATGTACTCTCCCCTGTGTCTCTTCTCGTAGGTACTACACTTTGGGATAGCACATTTGGTATTACGGGATCCTTTTGAAGCCACTGGTGGTTTGAATGATCCTTGTCTGGAGGATGCCCCACCGCTCATCCTCCTACCATTTATCCATCTGGGCTTCTGATCATTCTTTGCCATCTTGCTCGATCCCACTTGCGGTTGATTGGTGCTACTACGCTTGCTTCCTGACTTTCTGCTTTATTCATTTCTCTCTACCTTCAGTGTCGTCTCTACTAGTCTACCATATCGATCCTTCGGGGCCAATGAGAGGTGGACTTTTAGATCTGGATGTAAACTTGCGAAGAATCTCTTGCTCTTTTGTTCTTCGTTCTTTACAATCAAAAGGACTACTCGAATCAGCTCGAAAAACCCCTTTTCATAATCCGCTACGGACATAGATCCCTGCTCTAGACTGAAGAACTCATTTGACTGCGCATCTTGGTACGACTGAGGGTAAAAATTCTCTTTATACTCCCTCTCAAATACCGCCTAGGAAATCCTCTTCGGGTGTCGTCTCTCTAGGGCCTCCTACCAGTCTCAGGCCCTATCCTCTATTATTCTTATTCTTTTTCTTCTACTTTTCTTCCTCGCGCAACACACTCTCTCTCTGATTTCTGCTCACTGTTCTCTTTTTATTTGTGATTTAAATTTCACATTTTGGCTTCATGTTTTCCTCCCCAATCAACTTGAAAAATGATGCTTACGTCCTGAAAAAATTTCATTCTCCTCCCTTAGCTTTTAACTCAATTTTACTTTGACCATAATTATTAAATCTTATCTTCATTTTAATCCCTTGTCACATTAAATAATTACTCAATTTTGTTCACTATTTTACCATTTCGTTTAATCTAAAATCGAGTTTAAATTGATCTCTAAGGGTTCCTTATAATCTTAAGTGCTTTAATGGACCATTTAGGGTCTCTAATAGTTATTTAGGGACTATTTCTGGGCAACCTAAAAAATTAAATTAGAGGGTTTACAACAACCATGATGAAGGATGTCACCAATAATGAAGGAGGAGGAGAAAGATTTGAGGATGTTGTCGATGATGAAGAAGCAAAGAATAATTTGACAATGTTGCCTGCGACAAAGAAGCAGGAGAAAAACAATTTAAGGTTGTTGTTGGCGATGAAGAAGCAAAATAGGAACATTTTCAGATGTTATTGGTGATGAAGGAGATGGAGGAGAAGAATAGAGATAGAGATGTTTTAGGTAGTCCCCATCAACAACAGATGTCGATCTAGGTTTAACCCAAGTCGCGACGACTTAGGCTTAAACCTAGATCGATACCATCCATCCTCTTCTATCTCTTGTTGTCCGAGGCACTACTAATGCCATTGAATCTCCATCTCTTTCTCTACTAGAACCCTACCTTTTTTGTCTCTCTCGCCAACTCCTTCCCATAACCTTTCCTTTGTCAAAACCATAGAAATAACCACATCACCATAACAACCACACAAACAACCACTTTTCCATTGTTTTTTTTTTATGTTATTTTTAGTTCAATTTTTTTCTTTTGTTTCTGGTGCTTTTTTTATGTTATTGTTTTTGGTTTTTGTTTTGTGAAGAAAGAGTTTTCACACTAGATTAATATGGAAGTTCTTCCATCTAGTCTTCTAGGTTCTTCAATCGTTTTTCATTTTTTGTTTTTGTTTTTCTTCTTTGATGAAGATCTGATAGATGACATCTAGATATGTCTCAGTTTTGTTTATTGTGTTTGGGACTTCTTGAAAATTTGGTAAATGATACTCGAATGTTTTGAATCTAAAGAACAAAACCATTTTTTTTCATTTTTGTTTGATTTTTTTTTTTTTTAAATTTAAATTCTTTAAAAAAAAATTTGGTAATCAATTTTTTTAATTTTTAAAACTTCAGTTTATTTTTCAATTTAAGTTTTTATCATTAAATCTCTACCATCCATCACAACTTTGATGGATGGTGAAGATCTTTTTTTTTTTTTTTATTACTTTAAAATTGTCAATGGAATAAAAAGATTAAAATACTCTTCAAACCATTAAGTTTTGACTAACGGTGAACTGACAAAAGGTTTAAATTGATGAATTTTTTAAACATTATAAATGATGAGTATTAAAATGCATAAGTGAGTAAAAAATAATATTTTCCTAAACATTAGGGACTGAATTAAAATTTTTCCTTTCTTTTATAAGTTTTGCATAAGAATCTCTCTCTCTCTCTCTCTCTCTCTCTCTCTCTCTCTCTCTCTCTCTCTCTCTCTCTCTCTGTGTATATATATATATATATATATATGGAGGAGAAATTGCACAAACAACCCCTGTTGTTAATCATCCACTAATAAGTGTTAGATAGTCAAAGTCAAATATATGAAATAACCAAAATGCCCTTTAAAAGTCAAACTCAAGCAAATTAAAAAAGGGTGAATTTTAAAACACCTCCTAACTTTTGCCTAAAAGAAAACACCATAACCTTTCAAAAATACCCATTTTCCACCCTGTTATTACACTTTATGTTTGAAAAGTTGACTCTAAGCACTAAATGACTTCTTTGCCTCGATTTAAACTTAACTGAAATTAAATAAAATAAATAAAAATTTTATTAATCAGATCTCCACCATCCATTTTTAAAATGGATTGTGGAGATTAATTTGAAAAAAAAAATCATCTTAAAAGTTTTTAAAAAAAAAAATTAAAAAGAAAATTAGGGGTGGAGATCCAACCGTCCATTGAAATATGGAGACCAAACATCATCTTCATCAGCAATCAAACCCATCCAAAAATATCATCTTCAAGCACATCTAGACCTAACATCATCACTCATTTGTAATAATCCAAGCTCATCATCAATCAATCATCCATTGTAAAAGCCCCAAACATCTTCGAACATAAACAAAAAAAAATATATATATATATATATATATATATCAAAAGAATCTAGGTTTAAAAGAATCATCAAAAAATCAGTGAACCTAAAATCTGGGTTTAAATTAAACCTAGACAAAATTTGGGTTCCATGAATTGAGAATCTGAATTCGAACCCAAATGTCAGGGTTTTTGGAATCCAGATGAACGAGAAGAAGAAGAAGAGGAGGAGAAGAAAAATAGAAGAAAAAGAAAAAAAGAAGATGAAGATGAGAAGGTGAGAAGATGAAAGAGAGTGGATCAATGTGGGGTTTGGTCGAGAGGGTGCTGGTCGTTGTGAGAGGGGGTAGTAATGGAGGTCTAGTAGAGGATGGTGGAGAGAGAGAGAGATGGCTTGAAAACATTGAGGTTTTTATTATTTTCTTATTGACTCATCCTTAATTGAAGGTTTTATTTACCGTCTTAGCCTTTACCCACTAACGACAATCACTTTTTCAAATCGAAAGTGTAACGGCAAGGTGGAAAATGTGAATTTCGAAATATTGGGGTGGTTTTTTTTTTTTTTTAGGCAAAAGTTGGAGGGGTTTTTAGAATTCACCCTAAAACAAAACAATCTTATTATTTTTAATTTAAATAATAAATATATATATTTTTTAATTTAGTAATTAAAAAAAAAGGTTGGAGGTTATAACCTCTCTCCACGACCTCCACTCCACTAGTGGAGAACTATCTAGTCTCCATCACGCGATGGAGACAAGATGGTGGTCTCCATACGACGGAGACTAAAGATCTGATTTCCGTCTCTAATAGCATTCTAACGATTTGATTGTTAAAATTCCACCGAAGATGGAGATCTCCCACTGGGTGGAGATCCAATCCCAAATTAGATCTCCAATTTTTTTTTTCAAAAATAATTGTTTTATCAATAATAATATTTAGTATTTATAAATGGACCATTTTACCCCTAATTATTTGGGTTTAACAACAAGTGTTTTGTTAATAGCAGTAAGTGTTTGTGTCACACTTTTGAAAGAATAAGGTAATTTGTTGTAATTATGACCAATCTTCCCATAATGGTGCAATTTCATCTAACTTCAATGGACGTTTGTATATATATATATATATATATATTTTTATTGTATATATATATGAACTATCAAAAGTTAAAATACTGAAAACATGTACTTTCACCTTATATAAATCCAATTGCTTGGATAATATACACTAATAATTTTGTTCATTTAACTAAATATAAATTACATAAATAAGATGATTTTCATAGTTTACATAAAGGTTAAAATTTTTCATGTATTTGAGTTGTCCCATTTCATGTGGTATCTAAAAAACATTATATAATTATAACTTTCTTTTAAAAAAAAAAAGAAAGAAAAAAGAAAAATCATGTATCAAAATTAAGTTAGTCAAGAGATTTGTCCTACTCTCGAGCTGCTAACTCACAAGCGCACGAGGTCGTGATAAATAATTTAGTGATGCATGAGTATCGTTTTCACGGAGATGTGTGAATTGGTCAGCAAACTTGTTCTAGTAAAAAATAAGCAAGTAAAAGGTGTTGGCATTCCAATTTCCATTTAATTATAGAACTTAGTTATTATCACATAAGAATCCTATTGGTTGCATATTTCGATAGTTGATTCGCGATAACCTACTATTGGTTGCATATGTTGATAGCCGATTATCACGAATGCTCTCTTACATTCTCTTTTGAGACACGCACAAACATATCCTCATCTAACGAAACCTATCTCTCAATAGTCATGCATTAAATAAGGGCTCATTAGGCTTAAGATACCAATAATGACTACGAAGGAGGGTTAGCATAGACAACTAGCTACACCTACGATAGACATTTCGTCGAACATATTGTGTGTATCCCTTTTAGGTCTCAACACACGAGCTTCAAATAACATATATGGTGGCTAATCACATATAAGCATTAAGTTCTAAAATATTTACTCAACATATATGTAACAATAAGTCAAACATTTTATCGAGCATGTTATAGGCATCTTCCTTTGATATCAACCCACAACCTCAAATGTTGCAATAATTAAGTCCTAAAATACCTACTAGCATACATGAAGCAATAAATAGACTCCAAGCAATAACCCAAAAAATAAAAATAAAAATAAAAGAAAATTTCATTTCATAAGCATCCATCATCATCCCAACACAAAATACAGTATATAAAAAAATTGGAAAAGTTAACAATTACAAAAGACAAGTTTAGTTTTACGATCGTTGATTACACCATAGAACTCTCCTCTCTCAAGCTTGAACCTTTTCCTTCTTTTCTCCCCTCTTATAAAGTATTCTCTCCAAAAGGTGGGTGAAGATGATGTCATGGTAGTGGTGATTCGGAAAGTGGCAATAAAAGTGGAGGATGAATAAGAATCAAAAGGGTGGAGAAGGATCACTAGGGCTCTATCTTCAACCCTTTTAGTACTTTTCAATTCCCATTTTAAGTAATAAACGTCGCAAGTACAGGAATTGTATAGATGTCATATAACGGTTGCAAGATCGTCTCTATAAGGATGTGAGAATCGATTATCAAACTAATTCTAGATAAAAATAGATAAATAAAAACAAGTATGCTTGGATTCCTAATTTCACTTAAATATAGAAATTAATTATCAAAACATCGAAAATTTATCGATTATGTTTTTCACTAGTTTATCACTAATCCTTTCAATACATCTCTTCCGATAATGTATTGAACATACTTTCGTCCATTGTTACCTATCTTTCGATGGCTATCGAATGAATGAAAGATCATAAGGTTCAAGATAATCTACTACGTAAGTCGAATTAGAATTTTTATGAGATACTTGGTTGTCACTTAAGCACTCACGGTGACTTGGCTATCACACAGTGGCTTATTTCCTTTTCCTAACCTAGTGTAGGCATTTTATTAAGCACTTTGTAAACCCTCGATTTATATTTATGGTTTCCCTAATAATAGTCCCTAAATGATATTTGGAGACTCTAAATGATCAATAAAAGTGTTTGAGAATGTAGAAAAATTTTAGAGATTGATTGAACCCGAATCGATAAATAAATAAAAGGGTAAATTGGTCATTTCCATTAGAGTCTTTATGAGTTAATAAGACAAGGGACTACATTGAAATAAGTAAATTATATTTGGGGTCAAATTAGAATTAAGCAAAATTCAATGATGAAACCAAATTTTCAAGGACACAATTGTCATTTTTGGAAAAGTTCAAAATATATACATTGACTTATGCATTCTCACAGTCCAAAACAAGAAGCAAAACGTGAAACCAAAGAAAGACTGTGAGGGAGAGTGAGAGGATTCGGCCAAAGCAAGAGCAAAAGGTGATCAAGTAGTTTCAATCAATTTTCAACCTCCAAACCAAGAGTTCATGTTATTCTAAGCTAGAGAACCAAGTTTAGAGAAAGAATCAAACCAAAGAGGTCAGTTTCATGACTTTGAACCCATTTGAATGATGTTAGGAATTGATGATTTTGTTGCTTTTGATGGGAGTTTTCATTTAGATTATGATTTGAGTTTAAAGAGACTTAAAACAAGATAAAATCTAGTGAAGCTATTCAAGTTTGATGAGTTAGGGTTATGTAGGAAAAACCCTAAAGTTTGAATTGAGATTTACTTGATTGAAATATGTTATTTGTTAGGTGTTTGATGAAATGCCTAAGTGAATTAACATGGAAAAATTGAATAAAATGAACTTCATATATATAAGGGCATGAAAGGCCTATAGGGAGGGGTATGTAATCCCAATGAAATTTAATGGTTTTAAGTATGATTCCATGTTGAATTTATGTTAGAGAAACCTATGATAACCTTATGAAAGTGTTAGAAACTGAATTAGACAACATTCACACACTATAGTCTATAAGAAGGGTATTAGTGGTTATCATGTAATACCACTTTCCCTATGTATTTAAATGCATTGAATGAGTATAATTGAGTGTGAATAACACTAAGAAAAAGAGAATTGAGATTATAAATGAAAAATGACAAAGTTGTCCCATAAATTAGTGGCGAAAAAAGAGGTATTTTAGCTAGAAACCTTCACTCGATGGTCGTTTCTTTTCTGTTTGACTTTTGGACCGACCTAAGTGCGAGTTAAGGAGAAGAATGGAGCAAGAATTGAGGAAACAAAATCAATGGGGAAGTCCTCATATACCATTCGGCCAAAGGGTGTCCAAAATGGGTGATTTTCGTTTCGAGCTTCAGAAAATTATTTCGGGTATATTGGAGATGTTTCTAGGTGAGAATAAGTAAGATTCATGTAAAGAAAATGGAATTTTAAAGCTTTGGTTAAGTTGAAACCGAGAAGAAAAGTTTGTAGGCGAAATAGCCTTCCATAGGGTTAATCGAGTTAGAAGTTAAACAATGAGTTTTGTGAAGTTAAAATTAGCCTATTCTAAGCTAGAATGTGATGTATAGGTGAGGAGGAAGCAAGCGGAGCATGGCAAGACCTATTAAAGAGCCTTAAACCAAGCTTGAGATTCAAGTGAGTGCTACATTTGCTTTGAAGTGTTTGTAATTAGTTTTGTAAAGCATTGGTTGATTGAAAAGCTTTAAGAAAAGTTTTTATGAGATTCAAGCTTAAAAGCTCTAGTTTGTGACTTTTAAAAGTTCAGACATTTTAGCCTTTTTGCCCTTAGCAAAGATGTTTGAGTGCTTATTGCACTCAAAAATGAGTTTTAGTGTTTATTGCACTTAAAAATCAGATTTTTGGTGCTTTACGCGCCCAGAAAAGAGATTTTGTATTTATTGCACTAGAAAGTTAAAGCAAAAAGATTTTCAAAGGCCATAAGTATACCCTCAGGATTTCATTTTAAGATTTAGACCTGACTGATATATCTCACTTAGTATGACAAAAATCTGGGGGGATGCGTCACTAACTTGAGGGGAAATCGAGTCTATCGTGTCACCTTTACTTGTGTGGGATATTATCTTGCGCTATAGTTAGCGATGCAGAATTCTGCATGTAGTCGTGAGATATCTCAGATAAAGTCATGGTTGGTGTCAGTTTAAAATCGCCACATGACATTGCCATAACGAGCGGCGTTAGTTAGTCGCCGTGTGATCAGATTATTTAGGAGTACGAAAGATACTTTTAGAAAGTACAACAAGTATGTGAGATATTGAAAGTAAACAAAAGCATTTTTGAGTTTTATTACAAGTAATGAAATTGTTTAGCATTTTGCATGCTTTTAAATTTATAAGCTGTATATGCATTTTGATGCACATATGAGTTTACAACTTATATATTTATGCTTTGCATTTAAATGAGCTTTAAATTTGAGAATGTTTATGAAATAGAATTTACTTCCAAAAAGTTTTTAAGGAGTTATTTTCAAAAAATAAATATTTTAATGAGAAAAGAATTACAAGCACTCACATTTTTTTTGTTTTATTCCTAAAAACCTCCTCAGGTGTTGATATGCGATGCAGAATTCCGCATGTAGTAGTGAGATATCTCAGATAAAGTCACGGTTGGTGTCAGTTCAAAATCGCCACATGACATTGCCATAACGAGCGGCGTTAGTTAGTCGCCGTGTGATCAGATTATTTAGGAGTACGAAAGATACTTTTAGAAAGTACAACAAGTATGTGAGATATTGAAAGTAAACAAAAGCATTTTTGAGTTTTATTACAAGTAATGAAATTGTTTAGCATTTTGTATGCTTTTAAATTTATAAGCTTTATCTGCATTTTGGTGCACATATGAGTTTACAACTTATATATTTATGCTTTGCATTTAAATGAGCTTTAAATTTGAGAATGTTTATGAAATAGAATTTACTTCCAAAAAGTTTTTAAGGAGTTATTTTCAAAAAATAAATATTTTAATGAGAAAAGAATTACAAGCACTCACATTTTTTTGTTTTATTCCTAAAAACCTCTTCAGGTGTTGATATGGGTGACCGAGAAGAGAGAACTCCTCTGGAAGAATAGGTGGGCATGACATGACAATGCTTCTATATAGTTCATATTTTTGCATATTTTGTAGTTTTAAAGAAAATGTTTGTAAATATATTCTTTTGAGATGTAAATGAGTGGTTCATGAAGTTAAAGTTTAGTTTTTAAACTATTGTGTAAGTTTGCAAATGGATTGCTTTTTAAATTCATGCTTTTCATTTTGATGAAATAAAACTGTGTTTGAAATAAATGCTTGTGGCCAAGAAGTTAGGTTATGGATGAGAAAATAGTTGGAAGTGTAAATTGCTTTTACAGGTTTTTGACAATATTAATAATGCAGTCATTATACTGCTAGATTTTTAGTTTTATAAAATGATTTGGGTTTTCAATTTGAAAGGGACTTTTAGTTTTTAAAACGAAACTAACCTGACTATTTTAGAAAAGAAAGTTGATTAAAGAAGTTTAAGAGCAAAAGTTTTAAGAGTTCGCTCCGCGAATTTCTCTTAACCCTTCTAGTAGAGTTAGGAGGGATCCATTGGGGTGTCAAGCGAAGCCTACCGGATAAGAGTTTAGAGAGATCCGAATTGGGTTGCGTCACACTTTGTCTGCTATTCTTTCCCCATCTCAATACACAAACTCAAATCATGCATATAGTGGTCAATTATATGCAAACATTAAGTTCTAAAATCTCTACTCGATATAGACAACATCCCAAAACAAATGACAATAAACACTGTTAACATTAAAAATATATATCCATCATTATCCCAACATAACATGAAATTTATGGCTACATACAATGGAAATAATTACAAGAAACACAAAAGAAGTTAAAGAAACAACCATCCTCTCTCTTCTAAGTTTGAAACCATTGTGTCATCTTCTTCGCTCATGTCATACTTTCTCTCCAAATTATGGGTGTAAGATGTTGGTGGGTGTTGTTTTGAAGGTGAAATGAAAGTGTGTGAGGTGAGAATCAAGGGTGAGAGAAGAGGCATGAGAGTCCCATTCTCAGACCCTCAAAAGTCACTCCAAAATGTGAGGTTTGGTGTTCTTAAATACCAAGAAAGTTAAGGCATGAAATTGATAACTGAAAAGTTGAACATGCCCTTAAATGTGTGTGGCGCTACTTGATGAAAAGGCATGTAATTGGGCATGCTGTCGAACTGCAAAAAAGTTGGATGTGCACTGGTGTAGAGGCTTCTGAACGAGTGAGCGCACAGCTGTGTGCGTCGGTAGAGACATCAGTAGGCTAGCGCACTGATGTAGGCGTTTCTTGAAGAGGAGGCGTGCAGCTAAGCCCTCAAAGTTGGAGTTTGATGAGGGACGCGTTTCCTGGCTCGCAGCTTGGTGCAGAAGTGAGCAGGTAAGCGTGCTTAGGTGTGCAGTGTTGTGAAGGCGCACTGGTGTAGGGGCTGGTTGGTGAGGGTGCATGCAAGTAAGCTCGTTGGACTAGAAGCAATTAGTTGTATTTTATGCGTTTCACTTAATGGCAATTGCTTGCTAGATGTATTGTTCTCGTCACTTTTCTGCCTTAAATTCTTCACTTCGAATTTGAACCAAACCTTCGAGTTTATCATGTGCACGCCACTTTCGAATTTATTTTCTGAAACAAACTAACAAACACATTAAACGTGTTAAAATTCACTTGAAAATCAAGCAAAAAACTAAGGTTTGGAGAAGAAAATTAAGTATCAAAATGGTGTGATCAAGTCCTTCCAAGTTGTGGGAATTGACGGTAAATGCTCCTTCTATAAACTCTCAAAATTAAGGTTTGAAAATTGGGCTGAAAGGACGATTTTACCTCTCTATCACGACTTGCATAACAAAATGCACCTTGCGATGCAAGTCATGTCTGTCTTGAGAAAATGATCACTCTTAGAATGTGGGTCGCACCTCGCTATGCAAGTAGCGTTCATCTAGAGTTGAAAGTCACTTGATGGGTCACTGGATGCACAACTTATTGCATCCAACGATGCTCTCAGTTTGGAAATTGCTAGAACGGGTTGTGAGGTGCACGTCGTGTTACACCTTATGTCCTTCTTTGACTTTGATTTTTTTTAAGATTTGACATTCTTTCCATTTTAACCCGAATTGTATCCAAAATTGCTTCAAGTCTCTAAGACTTATTCACCTGCACAAAAACAAGTACAAAAGCATCAAAAACACCCGTAATTTGCTCAAGTAATCATCACAAAAGATAAGATTAGAGGCATGAAATCGTTCCATATTTTAGCCTAATCAAGATTCAATCACGATGTTAAGTTAATCCCCTGTCACAAACATGATGTGTTTTAGGTAGTTAACTTATTAGATGTCTATTCAATTCTAATAATACATGCACATTAAAAACGATGGAGCCAAGAATTTTATTTTTGGGGCCTAAACCAAAAATAAATATTCAAGTTAATATAAAATAAATATGGTCAATATGATATGTTGGAGATTTTATGGATTGATTTTTAGGCACTGGAATGTTAATATCGTTTTTCAGAGATTCCATAGACAAATTTTCGAAAGCTCAAATGTGAATATTATTTGTTGGAGACTTTGTGGATTGATTTTCAAAATTGAAATATTAATATTAGATGTTGCTAAAGAAGAGTGGACTGATGAGGTCTTAATTCTTTTGTAAAATCCATCAATTATCAACTCAAATAAAATTTATATAACGTATTTTATATATTTAAACAGTCATACTATTCATAACATCTTTCTAACCAATGTAATACATAATTTAATAGTTAAGCTTAAACCTTAAAAAATTAATTATATATATAACACAAATTTAAATGAAAAACAAACACAAAATAAGTTTAATTGATGTAATTAATGCATAACATTTAAAATATCATTAATAATTACTATATACCATCCATCGGTGGCAAAAACGTTAATTTAACTTGACAATGTCATCACCACAAAACGAAAAAAGGAAAAAAAAAAAAAAGAAGGAAACATACGTATCTTCTAATAATTTAATTTTATAGTATTTATATCTTACCAAATTAACTTATAATAACTCGAAACAAATTTAAATAAATAAATATTTAAAAAATAAGTTTATCGAATTACATGACTAATCTAACAAAATAAATATATATATTAATACTAAGAGGGGTAAATTTTGTCTCATTCCTTAAATAGAATGAATAAATTATTTTATTATATTATATTATTAAAATAATAATAAAATTAATGTAAAAAAATAAGAATATATAGGGAAAAGATAACAATTTCCTAAATTATATTGGAAGTGGATTAAATTATAGGGAAAAGATAATAATTGGAGGGGATAGTATTGTATGCATTACATGCCATGATAAAATCATACCATGGATTTTTAGTTGTTGGGCCCCTATCGACCTTATCTCAATTAAAACACAAAAAATAATTTGGAGGGGAAACTGTTGTACTTGTAACTATTGCATGGCATGCTACAATTATAGGATAAACAATTGTTGGACTTTTAGTGGCTGTGGGCCATGGCCCCTGTGGTCCCCTCCACCGTTCGCCATTGCAAATTAATTATAGAACAAATTGCACAAATCTCCCAGAGGTTTTACGAAATTACACAAAAATAATAATATTTGAGTAACTTTTACTAACCTCTCCTAAGATTTTAAAAACTCAGTATAAATCTCTCTTACCATCAATTAACCATGGTAAATTTATACGGCCAATGGTCGAAGTTACAAAAAGACTAAAATACATTTCAAATCAAATTTAAAATCAATGTTTTGCTTTTTTATAATTTAAAATTAATATAATATTTTTCTAATTTAATTAAAAAAATAAAAAAATTAAAATTAATATAATATATATTCATGTATTTTTAATTTAATATGTAAAAAAAATTTAAGTTAATTAAAAAACAAAAATAATATTAAAAAAATAAAAATAAAACACCTAATCTCCATGGGAGACCAAGAGCCTAGTCCATGGAGCCCAAAACCTGGTCTCCACTCTGAAAACTAGGTCTCAAGCGATGGAGACCAAACTAGTCTCCATCGTCGGAGATGCGATGGAGATCGTGTCTCCATCACATCTCTAGCGATGAAGACTAGATTTGGTCTCCAATAATGGAGACCAAAGGGTCTCCATTGTCGGAGACCAATCTCCGACGGTGTAGACCATTGGAGATGGCGATGCCATTTCCATTTAAAAAAAAAAAATTGCATAAACTTTATTTTATTTTATTCTTTTTTTATTTGGGAGATGTTTGGTTTGATATGAATGTTTAATTTGGGTGATGTTGGTTTGATAAAAATGATGAAGATGATGATTTTGATGAATATAGAAGATGAAACTGGAGATAAGAAAGATGATAAGAGGTATAAGATGAGGGAGATATTTTTTTTTAATATTATATTATTATTTTAGGAATTAAAAATATTATTTTTAATTAAAATATTTATTAGCTATGAATTGACCATTTTACCCTTCATAATTTGGATTTAACGGTGGTTAACTAATGGTTGATTGACGGTAGAGGGAGTTTGTATTGAATTTTTGGAACCTTAGAGAAGATCAGTGCGAGTTATCCAAACATTATCAATTTTTGTGCAATTTTACCAAATCTCAGAGAGGTTTGTACAATTTGCCCTTAATTATAATATATCATTATCAAAGGTTGATTGAACTATACTTAAACTTTACTAGCTAAATTTAAGATACCAAATAACACTTCAAATTTTTCATAAAGTTAACTTTATCTACTTTTTTTTTAACATCGATAATGTATAAAGTAAGTTTAAGAAAAAAAAAAAATAATAATGCATAAAAGCATAACTTTAGGTTTCAAAGCCACCATTTTCATAGATGCTAGTGGAGGAGATGACAATGGCGCCTCCAATTTGTTTCTTTCTCTTTCTTTCCATAAGTTTGGTAGCCATTTTTTAGCTTTTAAAAGAAAAATTACCCTTAATGTACCTAAAACTTTAATATTCACAAGTATATCCAACCTTTTGGTTTATTTGTAGTATTCTCCCCTAAACTAACGGTTGACTAAGGAGTCGTTTGTTTTTTTGTCTGAAGACTAAATAGTGCTGCTAAAAACTGAAGATTGAATAGTGACTGAAACCTAAAATTTGAATGATATATTTATTCTTTTTTTCCTTACATCTGAATGTATAATAATCTTGTTTATTTTTTAAAATTAAAATTGTTTGAAGACTAGTAATTTGACATTTATATCATTTGACTATTAGTTGTTATGTAACTTCACTTAATATAATACAAACAATTAAAATAAATTATTTAGTAAATACTAAAACACTTTTATGTATATATTAATAATATTTTTATTCATAATTAAAATATAATTAATTATTATAGTAAAGTATTTTTTTTTTAAATTATACATACATAAATAAATTATTATAGTAAAGTAAATTAAATAAAAATAAACAAAATGATATTAAATTGAATTACTATTGTTATATATTTAAATAAAAATAACAATAAAAGGAATATCAGTAAAATAAATCTGTACAATATAAAATTAGAAAAAAATTGAAAATATGTTTGTTAAAATATTAAAAGAAATTTATATAATGTAAAATTATGATAAACTTATAAATATATTATTTTGGGGTTCAACCTAGATCTCTCTTTTTTTTAAAAAAAAAAAAATTGTTTTGTTTTAATTCAACTTTAATTTTTTTCTTTAATTTTGATTTTTTTTTTTTTTTTAAAATGTTGTTCAAACCATTTTTTTTTTCTTTTCCAATTTTCTTTTGTTTGAAGATGAAGATGAATCTTCATCTTTTATATTTAGATTTATTATTTTCTTTTTTTTTTTTAGTTTTGGTTTTTGATTTTTTTTCTTCAAATTAATCTCCACTATCCATCTGCAGATGGATGGTGGAGATCTCATTAAATTTATTTAAAGTTTTTTAAATTTATCTTAAAAGAAAAATTAAAAATGAATTTATTCAGGGATAATTTCGTCTTTCAATATTATTTACATAGTCAAATATATTTATTAACAGTCAAAGTCAGTCAACCGTTAGTTTAAGGGATGACGCTACAAATAAAATAAAAAGTTGTATGCGCCTGTAATATTAAAGTTCCAGGTAGATTGGAAGCAATTCTCTCGTTTTTTAAGGGAATTTTGGATCTTTTATTCTTGTGTAAATAACACAATACCTCTTTGAGGTTGGTTCTTCTAGACTTATAATCAACCCAATACCTCCATAAAGTTTGCCTTGTAATGCTTAAAGTCATCTTTATCTTTTAATGACACTAAGCTCTCATAATATTAGCCAAAGTTAGTCATCTTTAACATGCTTAGAGGTAATTTTATCATTTCATTTTACTTTTTATATTTTAAAGTTAAAAGATGAGAAATGACTTTTTTCTTCTAAAATAGGCGATTTTATAAAAAATTTAAAAATAAATAAATAAATTCAAATGGAATTCTTAACTTTCATAATGGACAATAAAGATTATAATTAATAAAAATGTCACTAAATAACACTTTTGAAGAGTAAGTTAATATTTGAGTCTCATTTTAATGCTTTTAACATTTGAGTCACGAAGGGTTTTTTTTTGGACAACATTGTCTTTTGAAAAAAAAGAAAGAAAAAAAACACTACTCAATCTCTTGAACCTCTTTTACCATCAGAATTTTTCTCTGTTCTCCAACGAATGTCCTCCCTTCTCCATTTGACATCTCTCTTCTTCTTCTTCTTCTTCTTTATTCTTGTTTCTTCTTTTTCTTCAATGCAGATTTGCATTTCTATAGTGGGTCATGGTAGGTTGTCTACCATGAGTCATGATGTCACACCTGCCATTAGTAATGACAAATGAATTAGCCGTATCGTGACTTACGATAACTTCTTGCTACCTTATGTTGTGGCTTACTATAGAAATGCATATCTATATTTGTAGACCTACATTTTTTTGATGAGAAACATCACTCCTTGTTGAAGATTGAACAAAAGAAAAAGAAAGAAAAAAAGAAGGTCCATCCTGTCAAGACAGCTTTCCAAGCTCTTTCATCAATTGATTTGATAAACGCTCTCATTCTGGCTTTCTAATATGGATATTTGGATCCATCAAGCAAAAGAGGTTGAGAGATTGAAGCACTTTCTGATAAGGCTGCTATGCTGCAAAGAAAATGGATTAAAAATTTCCAAATATCTCAATAAGTAATTTCTAGTGACAACTGATTAACGGTTATTATAACATTTAAATAAGAACTTGACATAACCAAATAATTATGCATGTTGTAACATCACAAACACATAAGTTGTAACAGAATAAACTGAAGACATAAACATTTTTAACTTGGTTCGATTTTATTCTATATCCACGAAGTCATGCGTAGAGTTATTAACTTATTAATGAACTTTTGAATAATACAATCACTCCTTGAATTACTTAACTAAGATTCCCTCCTAAAATTGACGCAAGACTTGTATGAGTACACCAATCAAGTTTATGTGAGATTCCCTCATCTTCAATGGTCTTCGACTTCTTAAACTCCCTTCAAAAGTTTGAAACCTACCTTCTCCTGAAGACCTAATAGCTTATTCTCCCAATAAGCTTTTGTTACAAACTTGACGAAGCAAGCTCACACTTCCCAAGTCCAAAAATCAACTTAGAGAACAGTCTCTCTAAGGTTTATATAAACACTCTCTTTCTAGCCATTAACCTTGAAAAGAAACTTCAAAAAATTAGTTGCATAAAATAAATTTTCCATAAATCAGAAAATAAAATTTCCTAAAAAATAGTGAAATATATATTATTTTTTAGTTTTGACCAAATCTCTTAACCGAATTTGGTGCAAAAGATGTCTTGATTCATGTTGCACTTTTATATATAATTAAGCTGTTCAATTTATAACTTACAAAATAGGCAAAGCTTATCTTCAAAACAAAAAGATTGTTGTCAAAGAAGAAAGTCAAAAAATATTTTGTTCCATTTAACATATATCTTAACAATTCCTTAAAGATATATAATGAACATAAATATTTTTCTTGGCAAATAATTAGGATTAATCTTAATATCAATCAAATCCCATAAATCACGAAACAAAGTAAAACCATGAAAGGTGTTCTGAATTTCACTATCAGATTTGCGGACTTCAGTTATTATAACAACTCTTAGTGGAGTTGTTGTAACAACTACTAAAGAGTTTTAATAATTGAGTGTCAGCAAGCACCTGTTCCTATTAAATTTTAAACCAAGAGTTTGCTGCACCAATGTCATATGGTGCCAGCACCTGGCATGAAAGATTCGAGATTTAAATTTAAGAATGAGGCCACTGGAAGAGGTAAGGGACGACGATTGCAACTTTAGCAGCATGAGTGGGTAAGCCTACGATCAAACACATTGTATGCTACAACTTGACTTCATAATAAATTTTCTTTGAGAATGGACAAGCTGTTTCGTGGTTTTTTTTCGTTTGGATTTTCCACAAAAAATTTTTCCACGTAAAATTTATGGTATGCACTTGGGGATAATTTACTTTATGTTGTGGATGTGCTTTATTACTTTGATTGATAGGATTGCTATTTGATTTATATGTTACCAGTGCAAAGAATTTTAACATAAGATTTTGTCTAACAGCAAGTTGCAATCATTCTTTACATCGCATGTGATGATTTACAAAGTCCTAGATGTGTTCTTTCTAATGGGACCAATTGCGTTATAAACGGATATGTGTGATGCACATACGAGCATCATAAATAAGGCGGGATAAGTTTTATACGAAACATGACATCAAATTAAATTAAAAACAAATCATCGTACATATACTCAATGAAATATTGTAGAGAGATGTGCCATAAATAATCATTCTTGCATATATTTTAATCAATTCCTAACCATTAGGATTTCTACTAGAAACAATCTCAACCAAGCATTGACACCAATGTTGGAAGTAAATGCATAAAACACTTTGATTTCCTACCTCGACTACTTAGATGGATTGAGGTGGCATTTTGGATCTTCAAGATTGAATTACCAGTCGGATAATAATTAGAATGAAAACTTATCTTAGATCAACCATGCAAGTACCCCTTTACTCAGTTGTCGAAAAAAGCTACATAAGAAAATAACAGTGTTTTATATTTTTGTTCGCTTTTCTGTATTGATGGCATGTTGGAATTCGTATAGCAACATAAGCTCTATAGAGATGAAGAGTTCTACTTCTATTATTTGCTTTTCCAGTTAAACATCAAATAGAATTATCTATATTAATAATGCTTAGCCTTATTAATAACAAATTCAAAAGCTTGTTAACAAAACAACGAAAAAAAAAAAATATCTTTATCTTAAACTATCCGGCAATCATCAAGTTGTTAACCACTGAGTTGTTCATCTATAATTATCCACTTATTACTACTAATTTTATGCACCACTTGGACGTACAAGTTAATGTTCGAATTAACACAACAGTTAACATCATCAATGACTGAATTGAAGCATCGAGTATCGAGCTCCTTAATGTATTTGTGGGTAAGATTGTGTGAACCTTTTCTATATATGGATTATTCGAATGCTAGGAAAGTTTGGTGCTTGATCAATATACTTAACAAGTTGTGTCCTTTGATGGATGATTGAATGTGTTAAACGAGTTTCAAAATAGGAATCGATTGATTAGCGGTGTTTTAATCTTTTCTGAGGTTATTAAGATATCTTAGATGGTATTACACAGCAAAAGAGATCAAGTACTTTGAAGTACGCATCCAATGATATAGCTACTCTCACAAAATGTTAGGAGGCCTTACACACTTGAAGTTTTGAAACCAACCACAAGTGGAAGTAAATGAAATGTATAATGCTACACTTTTAAAAAATTTACCTAATAATTTTATTCAAATTATGTGGTAAACGAATTTGAAGCTATCGCATTAATTTTAAGATGATAAATTGATAATGTAATAATTATATATAAACTTACTATATAATTTATGTAATGAATTTGAACAAATTTTTTGTTAGTATAGTATTATTCAAATAAAATTTAGCCAAAAATAAGCTGTTGGGGCAATGGGCTGACAGTTCATAAGTATTGGGCCAATTGCAAGTATTTTGGATTGGATCTCTTTGTAACATTGTTGAGTGGCCATATTGGCACCCCTAAGACCATATATGCACCCATTTCTGCATGTTCATCCCATTAATTTTTCTTTTTTAAATTAGTAAAAATTTATAATCACACCCCATAAATTATTTATATATCATTTTCTTCTTTCTAATATCCACCGTCATTATCATCATACTTTCTATTACTTTTTTTTTTTTTGAAAAACCGGCCTCTTTCCAAAATTTCTTTATTAATAGCATAAACCCAAAACAATACAAATAGCTTCATATTTTTCATTACAAACAGTACAACCCTTTTATCTTCTTTATTAACATACAAATCAATTAATTGCAATAGACAAATTGATGATGATATAGTACTGGATATACAATAACTCAATCAATAAATTAATGGAATCATTCCTATCCTAAAATAGTAAAATATATTCTTTCTGTTATGTATCTCATACCTAAATTATTATTACAAAAAAAAAAAAAAAAGGAATTCTATACAACTCCTAAATTCTGCACAACTCATAAAACGCAGAAAAATGTTAAAAAGCTAAAAAAAAATAAAAAAAAATACAAGCTTAACAATAGTCTAACAAATCAAAATGAAAAACTCCACAATGAAAGACCAGCATCATTGGCCACTTCAGCCCAGTTGGTGTGGTCATCAGTGGCGAACTTAAAAAATTTGTCTAGGAGAACCCATAAATAAAATAATAAAAATATATTAAATGCAAATGTTTTTATATCGAAAATTTGTTAATATTTAAGTAGATATAATTTGATATTATTTACTTAAAATTTATTAATTTAAACAAGACACAAATCATATATATTCATTAGAAAACATAATTTTAATTTAATTTTATAACAAAAAAATATATTTATAATGAGCAATAATAAATTTATATAATGAAAATTTATTGATACATATTATAAGTCATATTATAAATCTCTTGAACTTCTAATTTTTATTAATTCTAAATAAAATAAAATTATAAAGTAAATAAAAATATATATATATATAAAACAAATTGAATCATATGACAACTTATGGATATTTTTAATGTAATAATTTAAATTTTAAGATTTTGAGGGTTATTGATGAGAAGTTAATTATATTAAGAATAATAATAATAAACAACTACCAAAAGGAACGAGGTAGAGACACGGCACATATCCAGATAAAAGAAAACTTCCAACACTTCTTTAATAATGTAAACCGCTTTTAAAATAAAATAATAATAATAATAATAATTAATAACAAGAAATAATACTAATACCATCATTTAACAATGGTCAGCGTACTGTGTACAACACACACAAATTAATGCACTGCAGTGCATACAACAGACTGCACAGTGACAGTGCACAATTTATTTTTTTGAAAAGCTGAACTTGTCAATGTTTTTTTCAAATTCTACGGGAAGCACGTGTCCTCCTGACCCAACGTGGGTCCGCCACCGGTGGTCATGATCTCCCATGACAAGTAGTGGTAAAGACATTAACAACTGACAAGCCTTCTGTCATGTTAGCAAGCAAACCAGGCATTTCAAACACTGCCTCGTCATCCATGAAGGCTCCATTTTCAGGCACAAACTTATTCGCTACTTCATAGCCGCAGCAGCTAACTTGAGGAGAAGCCTTGGAAACATTTTCTTCATCAGAAACTAACCTGTCGTCGACTTCGGCTTCGGAAACATCATCGAGCCTGATCCCATCAACCTTTATTGAGGATTATGTTGGGACTTTAAAAATAATTATATTTTGGGGTGTATATACAGATTTAGAGGGGTGGAAATATCACCACTCAACATTATTTGGGCCGTTTGTTCATTTAATGACGAACTTAAGTTATTTGGACCGAGTAGGAAGTTGTGAGAGTAAACGAGTTGGAAAACTATGAAGCTAAAGCCGAATTAGTAAACCAAAACAATAGGACATGTTTCTATATCGTTTCATTCAATAAAATAGAATTAAATAACTTCAACCATTTTTTCCTTTAAAAAAACAAAAAAGAAAGGAAAAAGAATAACTTCAACAATTCACAATTGTTCCTTACAATTTCCAATACTTGATAATCTTGAATAATTACTTTTGTTGGTCATAGTTAAATCTAAAGAACATTTAAAGAGATTTTGATTTATTTTTCTTTGATTTATCGATAGATTCAAAGCTTTTAATATAATATTGTAATTTCCCCAATCTAGCATACGATTCAAGTATAAATTCATTAAAAGAAAATCATATATTACAACAATAACTAGATAGTTCATCAATTTTTTTTTTAACCAATTACGAGTTTAAAAAATTATTATAATTGTAATCAATATATTACATATAGGTATAAGCATATTGACCAATGTGGCTTCCAAGTTGTTTCCAGAACGTATAGCATACAAATTAGTTAATTAAGACACAGGATTCCCAAGTAATAATTGGAGAAAATGTCGAAATTTCAAAGATATATAGATGGTCCCAGAAAGTCATATAAATGAATTTGTAGCCTCATAAATCTGCCATATCTTGAGGGAGCTTTTGAACATATATCAGTCCCCATCCAATGTTTTTTTTTCAACGACAGAAAACACTGCTTACTAGTTGTCTAGGGTCTTCCTCTCTCACATACATAGGTTTTCCATGCACATGAAAATTGTGACAGTGGCATCTCCTAAAAATAGTCAGTTATAGTTAAGTGCATAAATCAGTATTTTTCATAGCTTTTTGAAAATAAATTATAGAAATTAAATCTGGTGGGCTGATCATACACACAAATTCAGTGAAGGTTGACAAAAAGAATTTAAATTCTTAAAATTTGCGGAATAGCTTTCACACATAACAATTAATACAATACCAATTTTATGTGTTCAGAGTTGAACGGTTTGGATGTGCTGCCTTGCAACTTGGACTATGGGCTACGTAATCTAAATTGCCATGCAACCTAATTATTTAAATAAGAAAATAGTGCAAACTATTGGCACGTAAAATAAAGTGTGTGTACATCTCTATGGGGTCATCTTGAATATATCTAAGGTATACATACACTTAAAAAAAAAAAGAAGTAATTTCATTCTAAAATTACTGATTACAATTTATTATATGTCTATTATATTTGATTACAAGTAAATATGTTTGATTATAATCATTAAATGTGATTGATAGTATTACATTTACTGATTGTAAACAAATATGTTTATTTGTAATAAAGTATAATAGATATATAATAAATTACAATTAGCAATTTTAGAATACAATCACTTATTTTTTTCGTCAAATGTGTCTATAAGCTAGATGTATGCTAGAATATACTTATATTATTATTATTATATGTGAAGGGAATTATACATATTTTTTTCCTTTCTGGTTGGGAATATGTGTTATTATATAGGAATAATAATTGGAAAAGTATGGATGATGTTATAAATTCAAAAAAATAAAATAAAGATTGAGTAGATGTAGGACAATATATGTGATTGATATTACATGGGATATAATAATAGATAAACAAACTAACTAACATGAAATAATGGAAGTAAACAAAATATGATGAGAAAGAAATGAGAGAGTAGAAAAGAATGGGAGAGTATAAGAGAATAGGAGAGTACTTTGTCTTTCCCTGATCTTGGAAAAGCAAAACTAACTTAACTTTTCAAATGACATACACACCTATATATAGGCAAAAGAAGCACCGATCAAATAATAATAAAAAATTGATTTGCTAGTGGAGGTTGTAAATCCATAATTATCACATGACACTCCCCCTGGGATTTAATCCATAATTATCACATGACATTTTCCCTTAGATTTACACCTCTTAAGATAAACTGTCTTATTAAAAACTTTGTCAGTAAAACCTAATAGGATAAAACTTGGTCGAAGGAAAAAAAGAGTGCAGTATACAAAAATAAAAAAGAGATTATATGCTCCTCCTAATGAAAGATGATATGCTCCCCTTGATGAAATTTCTGCTAATTTAACTATCTAGTCTGGAGAGTCGACACATTCCGATGCCATGTACCAATTTTTTAAATGTTGATGTTGGCAGAGTTTTCATAAATAAATATGCTAGAATGTTGGTAGAGCGTACTTGTTTCATATCAATCTGTTTACTCTCTTGAAGCTTGTGAGTATAAAAGAACTTTGGTGAGATAAGCTTAGTTTTATCTCCTTTGATGTATCCTCCCCTGACTTAAGCAATACAAGCTGCATTATTTTCGTGAATTATTGTTGGCCCTTTTGTGGTTTGAAAGAGTCCACAAGTATTTTTTGTATGATGAAAGACTGATCTCAACTATACACACTCTCGACTTGCCTCATGAAGTGCTAAAATTTTAGAATGATTACAAGATGCAGCAACAAGAGTTTTTTCATAGAACGCTAAGAGATTTTTGTGTCATTGTACATAAAAACATATTTAGTTTGTGAACGTGCCTTGTGTGGATCAAAACAATATCCTGCGTCAGTATAACCAATTAAACCTACACCATTAATAGATTTTAAATAGAATAACCCCAAATATGTTGTTCCATAAAGATAACGAAAAACATGTTTGATTCCATTTCAGTGACACCGTGTTGGTTCAGAGCTGAACCTAATCAATAGATTTACAGAAAAAGCAATATTAGGCCTAGTACATTGTGCTAAATATAATAAAGCACCAATTGCACTAAGATATGATATTTTTGGACTAAGTATTTGTTCATTATCTTTTTTTGAGTCGAAATAGATCATTTTCAAGATCAAGAGATCGAACAACCATAGAGGTACTCAAGGGATGAGCTTTATATATACTGAAACGTTTTAAGATTTTTTCAATATACGCTCTTTGATGGAAAATACTCCATGTGGTTTATGCTCGATCTCTAGGCCAAGACAATAGTTTGTTTTTGCCCTAAGTCTTTTATCTCAAATTCTTTTTTGAAATATTCAGCAGTTCTTAAGAGCTCTTCATGAGTCTCAATTAAATTAATGTCATCGACAGATGCTACTATAATGGCGAATCCTGATCCTGATTTTCTCATAAACACACATGGACATATAAGATCATTGATATATTCTTCTTTGATCAAATATTCGCTCAAGCGATTATACCACATCTTTTCAAATTGTTTTAATCCATGCAATAATCATTGCAACTTTATTGATTATAATCCACAAAGTTTTGAATTATATGCTTCAGGCATTTTCAATCTTTCAAGGATTTTCATGTAGATACTAGTATCAAATGAACCATACAAATATGCAATTATCACATCTATTAAATACATTTTCAAGTCTTTCTGCTATTGCCAAACTAATTAAAAATTTGAATGTAATTGTGTCCATCACGAATGAATATGTTTCATCATAGTCAATTCCAAGTCTTTGTGAGAAACCTTGTGTGACTAATCGTGCCTTGTATCTTACTATTTCATTTTTCTCATTATTTTTCCGAACAAATACTCATTTGTATCCAACTGGTTTAACACCTTTAGGTGTTTGAACTATGGGTCCAAATACATTTCGTCTGCCCAATGAAAGTAATTATGTTTTAATTGCTTCTTTTCATTTAGGCCAATCATATCATTTTCTACATTCATCAATAGTATGTGGTTTACAATCATCATTCATGATTTCAATAGCTACTACATAAGAGAACATGCCACTAATGATCATTTCTTCACAGTTCCATTTTTCTTTTACATAATTTATCAAAATTTCTTCATTTCTTGATTCTCGTATTTGTTCAAATGTTTGTCTTTTTTCAAGGGATTTGACCAATTCCATGGTTTGCAAAAATCTTCAGAGGCTATTGTCTTTTTCAAGGACATGTCTTAGGATAAAATGGATTTATTAATAACTTTAGTATTGTTTTCAACAAGATCATGATCTTTCATTTTGCGTTTCCATGGAACACTATCATTTGAGCCAAGTGGCCTACCATGTTTTTTTATGCATAATAGGTGAATTATTTGCTACTGTTTGTTTCGATTGTTCAATAGGCATAATCACCTGAGCTAGCATATTGGCAGTAGATATACAAGATTTGGTTACCCTTATTGTATCTATAAATACATCTGGTATCTGATTAGCAATCACTTGTAATTGTATTATTCTTCGTACTTCATTTTCAGATGATTAGTGCAAAGGTCCAAATGAGACAAAGTATCTAGATTTCATAAAAGTTAATACTTTCCTATAAAAGGAGTTTCCTTTTCTTCTAGTTGTAAGAACAAATTTTCATTGAAATGATAATCTGCAAAACGTGCAATGAAAATGTTTCCCATAAGGGCTCAAGATATTAAATAATAGAAGGTGAATTAAAGCCAACATAAATCCCTAAACGATGTTGGGGTCCCATCTTAGACCTTTGTGATGGTGCAATAGATACATATACAACACGACCAAATATTCTTAAGTGAGATATATTGGGTTGATAACCAAGCACAAGTTATAATAGGGAATACTGATGATATATAGTAGGTCAGAGGTGAACTAACACAGCAACGTGTAGTGTGACATGACCCCACATAGATATTGGTAATTGCGCTTGTAAAATTAAAGTTTGAGCAATTACTTGGAGGCATTTGATAAATGACTCCAGCCAAACCATTTTGAGTGTGAACATGTGGAACCGAATGCTCGATATCAATTCCAATGGACATGCAGTATTCATCAAATGTCTTTGATGTAAATTCACCAACATTATCTAAGTGAATTGTTTTAATTGAGTAATCTGGAAATTATACTCATAATTTAATAATTTGTGTAAGAAGTCTAGCAAATGCAACATTACGAGTTGATGATAAACAAATATGTGACTATCGTACAAATGCATAAATTAAAATCATAAAATAACGAACTGATCCACTTGATTTATGAATAGGTCTACATATGTCCCCTTGAATTCTTTGTAAAAATAATGGGGATTCAAAATTAATTTTAGAAGAGAATGGTTTAATCACTAATTTTCCTTGCGAGCAAGCAGTGCAAAATTCTTTTTATACAATAAAATCCTTTTAATGCTTTAATGGATGTCCATTAGAGTTTTCAATGATCCTACGCATTATAGTAGACCCTGGGTGACCAAGGCGATTACGTCAAAATTGAAGAATTTTAGGGTATGAAAATTTCTGATTTATAACCATGTAAGTCTCAATAGGAGTTATGACTGTATAGTATAAGCCAGATGAGAGAGCATGAAACTTTTCTAAAATGATCTTCTGTCTTGAGACAACGGATGTAATATATAAATATTCCATGTTATATTCACTTACAATCTCAATATGGTATCCATTATTGCGTATATCTTTAAAACTAAACAAGTTTCTTCTAGAATTGCTTGAATATAATGCGTCATGGATACATATTTTAGTCTCATTTGCTAATAAGATTATGGCTTTCCCATGATCCTCAATTAAGTCTACAGGACCTGATATAGTGTTTACCTTAACATTATATTGCGTCAAAGTTAAGAAATACTTTTTATAACGAAGGATAGAATGTGTGGTTGTACTATTAATCAAGCATATGTCTTCGCCTTTTTCTTTGAGAATAAATAGTCCATCCATATCCTTTTCATTTAAACGAAAATCCATATTGGTCATTGAAAGAACTAAAAACACTGAATACAAAAGTACATCTGACTTGATACAAAAAGAAGCAAAAAAAAAGTAAGAGATTGTCATGTCCCAATTGGTACGGGCATTCTCATCACCATTTTGCACAATAAGATGATTATTTTGTTCTGCAACATGCAAACACGAGATTAGTTCTGAATATTTTTAAAATCAACGTTCTCGATATTATTGTTGTAAGAGCATATTTGAGGCATCGAATGTCAAAAACATTTTTTCTAACATGTCTTGTTCAGTTACTGCTTTACCACACAATTTTAATTGTGAGGTTATGTTGAATAAAGCAGAGTTATATTCAGCAACTATTTTGAAGTCTTGTAACCTCAGGTGGATTCATTCATATTTAGCCTTTGAGAGGAATACATCCCTCTGGTGGTCAAACCTGTCCTTTAAGTTGTTCCATAAGGCTAAGGGATCATTCATCGTAAGATACTTGGCCTTAAGGTTTTCGTATAGGTGGTGTAAGAGAAATATAATAGCTTTTGCCTTTTTCTGTAAAGTCGTTTCATTTCCCTTTTTAATTGTATCATACAACCGCATTGTCTGCAAATGCATCTCAGCATCCAAGATCCAAGAAAGGTAGTTTTTCCTCGAGATATCAAAAGTAATGAACTACAAATTCTTGAGATTTGACATATTTTAGTAGTTATATTTACCATAAAAACATAATAATTAGTTTTAAGTACAAATAAAAATAAATAAACATATTAATAAGAATCACAAATGGAGTTACATACGTAAAGATGATGGATAACGTCATGTGAGAGAATAATTAAAGATTACAATAAAATTAATCAATAGGCATAGTCGTACATATAATATATGACAACAACAATAGATAAAATGGAATAGTAAAATATATATTGCATGATAATAACGATAAATAAAGTTAGTATTGTAAACCCTCATTCACATACATGACTAGATAGATAGAAGTAGCCAAGTTAAGTCGAGAGCATAGAGTGAGATAAACAAATCTTTTATCATGTTCAATAAAGAGATGAAGGAGATTAAGAAACAAGTGACTAATACCAAATTTAAGTCTTTAAATTGTGTGGAGAACTTAATAAAAGTCATGGAATATGATTTTAGAACAAGTTCCAAGAAGAGACATTATAGTCATTTTCATTGAAGTTAAGTAGGATAACGTAATAAAAAGAAAAAGGTGTTAAGGACCAAATTGTAAGAAATTAAGACTTTTCATGGTCAAGAGCAATTTTAAAAGGTTTAGGGTCATAGTATAATATCAAAAGGTGATCAAATGAGTCAAAGGAGCCTTGTCTATAATCAAACACTTAGTCATTTTAGGTGAGAAAGACATACATACGGGATCAAAAAGAAACCAAAGGAAGTTATGGCAACTAAGAGGAAAGGAAGAGATCAAAAGTGATCAAGGTTGGTTTCAATCAATTTTCATATTCTAATCAATCAATCAAGCTTTCCTAAGCTAAGAAATCAAACTTGAGCAAGAATCAAAGTCAATCAAGGTTAGTTTACTCATTTTAAGCTTGTTGTTGTGATATTGGAGTTGGTTATTTTGATGATGTTTGAATGGGTTTTGATGTGAGGTTTTTACCCATGTTAAGAGATGATTTATTTGAGACTTGAAAGCATGTGAAAGATGGCACGTAAACCTACTAAAATTGATGAGCTAGGGTTGGCATGAGACAAATTTTAAATTGATTTTAGATTGGAAATCATTGGAATGAGATGTAGATTAGATGTTTGACAAAATGTCTAAAAGAACTAGTATGTAAATCTTGAAAGAAATGAACCTAGGGTATGTTAGTGCTTGTAAGGCCCTATGAAAAGGTATGAGAAACCAATGAAATGGAAGTGTTTTAAGCATGAGTTTAGGTTAGTTAAGTGATAAATAAACTTATAGAAATGTTAAAATTTCATTGGAAGCTATTCCATTGTAATGCATTGTAAAGTACCTAGGAAAGACATATTTAGTTGTCATCGAAAACCACTTCTTTTATGGGTTCGATTGATTTGTATGGATAGGTTTGAGTACGTATAACACTATGAAAGGAAGAGTTAAGTTTTAGAATGAAATGGGTGAAAAAGCCCCTTAAAAAGTGATCGTAAAGTGGTGTTTTTGGCCCAAATCACCCATCAAACGATATCGAAATTCAACGAAATTTTACGGGTGACCACATTGGGAGATAAGAAGAGTGTGGGAGAAAGAATTGGAGCAAAAGCATGCACGGTTTGGGCTGTGCATCACATTTGGGTTTGAGGGATCAAAAACTGACCATTTTGAGTTCCAAGCTTCAATTTATGATGGGAAGCATATGAGGACGTTCCTTGATGTATATAAGAAGGGTTTGTGCAAAGAAATTAGGAATTTGGAGCATATATCAAAGAAAAATTGAAAGGAGAAGCTACTAGTGTAGAGAGAATTTTATAGAGTTAGTGTAGTTAGGTGCATTTTAGTGCATTTTTGCATTGTATATTGAGCACATTCTAAGTGTGCTTATCATGTGTAGTTGAGGAGCATCCGACCGGATCACGAGAGGGCTTTTGAAGCTCATCCGAGTTAAGCCCAAGCTTAAGGTGAGTGCACTTTCAAAGAGTTTTCTAAAGTGATTTTATGCTTTTGCATTGATAAGCTAGATTTTATGTTTTTGCATGTATAAGTTCTTATATTTAAATACAAGTATTGTATTTGTAAAGTAAACGAGTCCAAAGACTCAAGTTTAAAGCTTTCAAGTTAAAGTGTTTGTGCTTGTGCACCAAGTATAAAGATTTGTAAGGCATAGCATTAGAGAAAAACAAGTTTTCAAAGGCTATAAGTACCCATCAGTTTATCGAGTTTAGACCCGTACGGTATATCCCACTTAGTAAGGCAATGGTTGGGGAAACGAGTCACTAACTAAGTGATTAGAGTTATGAGTGAGTGTGTCGCCCCTACTTTATGGGATATGGTCTCGCACTACGGTTAGTGATGCAAAAATTCCGCACATAGTTGCTGAGAGGTCTCAGAGAGTTGGTTGTGGTGGATGTCAAATACATCGCCTTGTGACCTACCACACCTACGACCTTAGCTAAGTCGCCGTGTGGTCAAGAGATTAGGGTTACGAATAGTGTTTTTATAAAGTTCAGTTATTTTTAAGCATGTTCAAATTTATGCTTTACCAGTTTACTATTCGTTGTTTATATTGATGCTATGCAATTGAATGAAAATTATACTTTAAATATCTTTTAAGAAATAAGAACTTTTATTAACGTTTTTTAAGGAGGAAGTTTTCAAAAAGTAAGGTTAAGTTTATATACTATTACACTCATTGAGCTTTATAGCTCACTCTTCAAATTGTTTATAAAAACCTCCTCAGGTACTCGTGTGGGTGAAGACTAGTGAAGCCTCCCTCCTTCGTATTCAAGTGGGCGTAAGTGTTGGCATTTGCTTCTTGAAGAATGTAATAAGCATATTTTGGGTCTTTTGTATATTGCATATATTTGTATATTTTGCATAAAAGGGTGACATCTTTTGAGTTGTGTAAAAGTGCATCATTTGGTGCTTAAAAAATCAAGCTTGCTAGATTGAAAAGTGCATGTTTAGATCTTGTCTTTGAAGGTCTTCAAATTTTTGTGTTTATGTTGATAAACTGGATTGCGAGAAGTTGGGTTGGATTGTGATTATAGTTTGAAGTGTCCAAATTGATTTTTAGGTTTTTGATTTATCCAAATTGCAGCCGCTATGCTGCCGGTTTTGAGCTTTAAAAATGACTAAATGAATAGTATCAAACCAACTTAAACCCTTTCAACTTTAAGGTTTAAAAGATTAAGCTTCCGCTAAAGTTAAGTTTTAAGTTAAGAGGGTTCGCTCCTCGAATGTCTTCTTCCCCATCAAGATGGGCTTAGAGGGATTCGTTGGGGTGCCCTAGCGTATCCTTCGAATAGGAGTCTAGTGGCGGTCCGAATTGGGCGTCTCAAGTATAATAATCGAGTTGGTAGAACTGTACATTGATTAGGTTGATATAGCCAAATTTTTTAGTTAGAAATTGGGTTGGCATAGCCAAATTTTTTAGATAAAATATCGTGCTGATAACATGTTATACAATCAATAAAATGTTTATAAATAAAATGAAATAAAGAATGAGTAGACCTAGGAGAATATATGTGATTGATAATATATGGGATATAATAACAGATAAATAAATAAAAAAATATGAAATAATGAAAGTAAATAAAATATGAAAAGAAAGGGATGAAAGAGTAGAAAAGAATGAGAAGGTATAAGAAAATAGGAGAGTACTTTGTCTTTGACTGATCTTCGAAAAGCAAAACTATCTTAACTTTTCAAATGACATTTACGCCTTTACATAGGTAAAGGAAGCATCGGTCAAATAAAAAAAAAAAAAAAAACTTCATTTTAATCCATAAGGTTTTGCAAAATATCAAAATTTTAAGTATCTATTGGAAACAACTCTTTTAATCCCAAACTTTTCCAAAACTCTTCAAAATAGTCCAAACCGTCAGTCAACTAACAGTTAACAATGACAGATAGTTTTGATAAGAAGGGCAAGACGGTCTTTTCGTATAAAATGTTAAAGACATGACACATGTACGGTTATGATTTTAAAATATTTAAAAAAATCGATAAATAAAAAGATTTTAATAAATAACTTAATTTTTTTTTAAAAAAATTCATTTTCTTCACTAACAAAATCGCCATTCATCATCAACCTTCATCATCAACACAAATCAGTCCTGAATCATCATTATCAACATAAACAAAAACTCTTCTTCGTCACCAAAACAACCAAAGAAAACAACAGCTACCATACAATCACACCTAAAAATCCAAACAATCTGGTTCGTCGATCTGGTTCGAACCAGATCGTCGATCTGGTTGACACCATCTGATCGACGATCTGGTTCACACCAGATCGTCGATCTAGTGACGATCTGGGTGCGACGAACTAGATGTTGATCTAGTGCGACGAACTAGATAGTCGCACCTGTCGATCTGGTGCGACGATCTAGTTCGTCGCACCAGATCGATGAACTGGAAGTGCGACGATCTGGTTCGTCGCACCAGATCGATTCATCAGCTCATTGATCTAGTTCGGACAAGATCGTCACCAAATCTAGAAGTACGACGATCTAGTTCAAACCAGATCGTCACCAGATCTGGTGCATCGGTCGAACCAGATCGACGCACCAGATCGTCGATCGTTGCCCCTGTCATTGTTTTTTTTTTTTTTAATTTTCTCTTGCAATCTCAAGGGAGAGAGAATGAAAAGAAAATATTCTTTTTCTACCATTTGTTTTTTTGTTTTGATTCTTATTTAATTAAAAAAATAATCATATTTAAAAAAATAATAATTATATATAAACGTGTCGATTTTTTATTGGATGAAAAATATATAATATTTTGATTTCATTGGGGTCAAAACGGTTATTTTAAGTGATGAGGGTAATTAAGTCTTTTGAATTTTTCTGTTTGGTTTGATCATTAGTTGACTGACGGTTTGGACTATTTTGAAGAGTTTTAGAAAAGTTAAGGATTAAAAGAGTTATTTTCAATAAATATTTAAAATTTTGATATTTCATGAAACCTTAAGGACTCAAATGAAGTTTTCCCTAAAAAAAAATAGTTTGTTTGTGGGCGTGGTAAATCCACAATTACCACATAATAGATGATTGAACATTGTAGCTAATTAATGAGGATGACCGAGTGGTGGTGGGGCAAACTGGACCCATAGATGGAACTGATTTCACGTGCATGGCACATGGTAAACTACAAACTTCATGCCTAAGTAGTGGGGACAAGACGTTGAAAAAGACATGAAGAACAAAATTGTAGTAAGAAGAAGAGAGGGTGGTCGTGTCGGAAGAGAATTAGAAGATCATCAGCCCACGTGAACTAGGGACGTAGCATTGGGCCTACCCTAGCCTCCTTAAATAATTTTATATTATATTCATTTTTTTTTTTTTTGTTGGGAAATGACAGTTACTCTAAATTTGGCAAATGGGTGCTGTTCGTTTCTCTTACCTTTCTCTCATTTCACTTTCTTTTTCTCTTTTTAATTTCGCTCCCTTTCCTGTCTTGGAATTTTCTTTTTTTCCCTCACACAAATACTATCAACCTCTAATGTCTATATCTCCAGTTTTATCACTTAATTTTATTGCCAGTCATGGCTCTCAAGTGGTATTTATTTTATATTATATTTATTTTTTATTTTATAAATATATATTTTATTTATTAATTCTTTTAATATAAATTTTTTATTTATATTTATATTTTTACTCAAATATTATACATGTAATAACTTCATAAAAATTTAACTTAAATTTTTCATACTTAACCTCTTTTATCATAATTTACATAATATATTATTTAAATTTAATATTTTTGATGTTTTTCATAATATATTTTTTAATTTAAAGTATCATAGTAATTATGAACTATAATTATTAAAATATAGATTTTCTATATTTAAATTAATATAGATAATTTAACTTCGTAAAATATTATATATTTTATAAATAAAAATATAAATATAGACAATTATATTTATATTTTTATTCAAATATTATATATATGATAACTTCGTAAAATTTAACTTAAATTTTTCATATTTTACCTCTTTCATCATAATTTACATGATATATTAATTAAATTTAATATTTTAGATGTTTTTCGTAATATGCTCTTTAATTTAAAATATTATAGTAATTATGAACTATGATTATTAAAATATAGATCGTTTATATTTAAAAAATAATTATTGATGTTATAGTATTAATTATAATTCATATTTGATAAATTTGATTGGTTTAACGTAATACTAAATTTTAAGATATAAAATTTATTATATCTTATTTAATTAAATATGTTTAAATTTTTTAATTTATAAAATATTTTTATATCGATAAAATTGATTAAAATAATTTATTCTAATCAGTTATGATATAAAATCCTCACTAAGTCCTGACATGAACCCGCTTCATCATATGTTTTGTTGGTTGGTCCATTGGACAAATCAAGCTCTCTCTAGCTCTACCTGCCAGTTTTCGAAGAATTGTTGGCGTTTGTGTTCGCGTTCGTGTTCGTGTCCGAGATGTGTTGGATGTGATCAATGTCGGGCCAAGGACACTTTTGTCTTTTTCTCAAGTCTTTCCACGCTGTCTTTTTCGATGATTTTCTAGCACTTTCGTCCAAATTTTCCAATTAATATATTCGATTTTTTATTTTTCAAGTAAATTAATATATTCCATTTAATTCATATATTAGATACATATCTCATAATTAGTCCTTTATTTGGTATATTTAATCACATGACAACTATTTGTAACTATTATTCATAATATTCTTTAAAAAAAATACTATTATTCATGATATATGACCATATTAGATTGTAACTTGTAAATAATGTAAAAGAAGTAATGTTACGTTCCTCTCAAATTTACTCAAATTCAATGTCAAATTAATATGATAATTATAAATCAATTTATTACATTATTTAGGATAAAATTTTGGAATAACTTTTTGAAAACTACAGTGTTATTCATTTGAAAATAGAAAGTGAGGTTTATAATTTATTATTTATTTTTAATTTTTTATAACACTCTTATAAGGGTGAATTTTGATATTTCCACCAAATCATTATTTTGACTTTTAACCATATATATAAATTGAAAAACAAAAACTCTTTTTTTTTTTTCTTCAAGATAAGGTTTATCTTTCAAAATTATACTATAATCATTAAAATTTATTATTCAACTATTAATTAAATTTTGATATATTTTTGCTTTATGAATGATTTTATAATCAGGTATATCTGATTTTAAAACGTAAGTATTAATAAATCAAATTTATCAATTACATTCTTTCTTCTAAAACAAATTTTCTCTTCTATTTAATTCAAATGTATTGAATGAATTTCATTGATTGGTCATTACTTTTTAAAATCAGGTATACCTGATTTTAAAAATCTCTCTTTACTTGATTATTTGTTAGATAAGGAAACTAACACAGTTGCATCTAGTAAATTTTGTTCTTGTTTTCATATTAAAAATGATTAATTACTCATGGTAAGTTTTGATATTTTGTAAGAAATAAATGATTAATTTAAAAATTTGTAAAGTGGAAATAAGGAGAAATTGGTTGTAAAAACAACTTTTTTGGTAAAGTTGCTACCTTATAAAATCTCTTAAAATTTGATAGGAAACCAATCATTGTAAGTTGGCAAAATAAACAAAACCAATTGAATATCTAATTATTTTATTCGAACCATCATTATTATTATTATTATTTGAAATTTAGCCTAAACAAGTAAGTAAACAAGATTGCAACGTTCCATATGTGAGGAGTACTAGATTTTTTTTTTTTTTTTGGTATATTTATTTGAGAGGAAAAGACTTAATTGTACAACCCAAGGAGTAGACAAGTGAGATGGAATGTCATACTCACCAGACTCCCAAGCAAGAGTACCAGATCTTACTGATACACATGATCCAATTAATTTAATTAACAAAATACACACATAATCCAACTTCTAAATTTGATGTTAGGGTTCAATTTTTTGATTAAGCATTGCCAAAGGAAATAAAGACATGAGACAAAATATGCATGCATTCCAAGGTGATTGAAGCCAAAAACAATAATTTCCTCAGTTCCAATGCCTGTTTGTCAAACTCAACACAAGAAAGCATGTGACTGATCTTTGCCTCACACTAGGCCAAAATTGTAAGGCAATTTTATTTATTATATTCTCACGAACCCTATATCTACATGTGTTTAATTTCGTATTGTTTAATATATTAGTTTTGCTACAAATGGCTGTTAGTGCCAATGGCACCCAACCCATGAGACTTTGACCCATTTCGATCAAACATTTATGGTTCGATCTATATCCAGGATCCTTGAGTTAAGAGTAATTTTCTCATACGATGTGAAAATTTTTCCCTTTTTTAGGAGCTTTAGTTTCGGACCGTATTTCAGAAACCTTGATCAAGAATGTCCAACAAATTATATAGTATATAATATACTCGTGATGTATGTAATAAATCACAGAATATATATATTTGTTTTACTATGTTAACTTAAAATCATGCAACATAAATTAGAGGAAATTTTTTAAAGTGGAATATTAAAATCTAATGTAATATGATAGATCTCAATTTGATTTTGATTTGAAAGCTTTTAAGAAGAATGAAAAGAAAATTCTCATAAATAACATTAAGAAGTCCGAATTTGGAGATTAGAACCAAAAAACTTAATTAAGGAATTTTTAACATCCCCGAACTACTGTTAGTTCATGTGAAAACAATAGTTCACAAAAATAGTTTGTGTATTGTTAGAAAAATAAATAAATCTCTCCAAGAAAATAATAAACAAAACATTAAAAAAAAAAAAGGTTTGCTCAATTTAAGCAATTAGAAAAAACACTTTAAACAAAGAAAAAAAAAAAAAAGTCTAGCATGAAACATCTGAAGTGATGGTTGACAATATTCTGAGCCCAATATTTTTCTTAACATACCACCACACCTTTCCCCTAAAAAAATAAAAGCCCACAACTCATAGTAATGATACATTTGAGATTTTTGACAAAATTAAAATTATATATCAATAATTCTTGAGATTATGAAGATACTTGACATTTATCATCTTAAGGTGTTATCTAATAATCAAGTGAAAAAAAAAAAATGTCAGAAGTCTTCTCGTGTCTTCTCTCTTTAGAGAATTCTAGAGAGAGAAAACTATAGAAGTTTCTAGTTTCTGGGTTGATTTGAGCCTTTTGACGTGAGTTTTCCAGATCTCTTTGCCTTTTCTTCCTTTTCCCAACTTCTTCTTCTAGTTTTAGGGTTAAGGATTGGATCTAGATGATATTTGGATCCATTTATTAAAAATCGATTCAAAATTGTGTTTTGGTTCTTCATGTTTTAGGCTGAAGTTTAGCAGTCTTCTCAAGCTTCTTAACGACTAGCAGTAGCTTTGAAACTTGGATTAAATCAGATGGATTATGACGTAGCAATCAAGGATCTTAAAGGCTTGATTATGGTGGCTATCTCCAAGCCAATGCAGAGTATCTCTCTACTTTGCTTTAAGAGGAAGACTTCTTTTGGTAAGCCGTTTCCAAATCTAGGTAGTTGTATTTTGAAGCTGTTGTCGTTAATGTTTTGGGGAGGATGTTACTTGTTGTTCCTTTTGTATATTGTTTTTATGTTTACTAGTGATTTTAGTGCTTTATGTGGGTTGGCTGGATTTTAGAAGTGTTAAGCCATTTCTAGATTTAGGAATCATTTGACATTTCATCTGACCACCCTAGCTTTCTCCTCTCTTGAGGATTTGTGATGGTGTAAATGCTTTTAATATTTGTGTTCGCAACTTTTATTGGGTGTTAATGAAAATTAGTTTATTTCACCCAAAAAAAAAAGGTAAAAAAGTGTTATGAAATAATTAAGGGTATTTTTTGAAAGTGGTTTTAATTAAAAAAATTTATAAAAATACTTGTACAATCATATCACCACAATTGAGAAAAACATATAAGTCACATAGATACTTCGGTTCCTACCAATAAAGCAAAATACTATACTTCTAATTGTTTTATTATCTATTGATACATAATCACCCATTAAATGGATAAGAAGGGGGTTAAATCATAAACAATATAGTTTTCAGTTGAATTAGAGGAATAAATAGAATAGATTGAGGGGAAATTTTCACTTTTTTATAAAAATTTGTTTTTAGCCTCCTTAAACAAACTATTTTCATCATATACTCAAGTTTATCAAACTACTCTTAAAATATAAAACACACTTACTGATCGAGTTTTAATGGATCGATTTTTAAGTGGACTTAAAAATCGATTCTATCCACTTATCATCTTGACGTTGCATCTTACTGGAATTCTTTATTTTCAACTTAAATCCAACCAGAACCTAACCCAAAACATCAATACCCTACATTCAAAACATAAAAAAATTGAAAAATCACAAAAAAAAAAAAAAAAAAAACTCAATAACTAGTTTTTAAGTGACATAAAAACTGGTACAACGTATTTGTCGTCTTCATCACCAAAAACCTTCATTTTTAAGTTGAATTAAACTAAATCTAACCAAGTCTAACCTTACATATCAATACCCAACATCTAAAACAAAAACAAAAAAAAATACCCTCGAAAAATCACCAAAAAAAAAAAAAAAACTCAAAAAATCCCAACAAAACTCAAACAATCAAACGAAAAAAATTCAAAGATCTCATACTATGAGTAATGGAGGAGGACAAGGTATATAGAGACAATTTGGATAATTTAGGTATATAATGCAATTAAATTGTTTGAGAAGTTAAAAATAATTTTTTTTAAAAAAAAGTGAGTAAAAACACGTTTTCTTAAAAAGTAGGTAAAAACAAATTTTACTTTTTTAGAATAGTCATTTTTTGTAATTTTCACCGGATTGAGAGCATGTTAGTCAATATTTTGTCTTCTTTAATAGTCATTTAATGGTTAATTAACATACTTTAGTATCGTATACCCAAATAATTGATCACGAAAATAATGAAATAAGTGTAAACAAACAAATTATAAAGCCAAATACTTGGAAATTAAGTTTGGTACTAATTTTATCTTTCATTTCTTAACAATTAAGATCATCTAAAATTTTCTGGCATTTTTAAGAGAATTAAATTAAAATTGTTAATGTCCATGATGAGACCCATGAAGGTTAGCTCAACCCTAGATATGCTTATAACTTTCTTTCATTATGCAGCTTTGGCCATAACATCCATGTTCGATCTCATTTTGATTCGTAGTTTTTTCTTATGGTTAGTTGATACATAGGGCTATATTTTTTAAAAAAGAAATTTCAAAAAACCGTTGACGTATGAAAATATCTTATTTTATCACCTACTATTTAATTTTTATTCGAAATCCCCCTTTTGTTATTCACTTAATGGAAAAGTTAGCCAAAAGATAAAAAGACTTTTTTAACTTTGAGATTTTTATTAAAAATATAATAATTATAAAACAAAAAAAATAAATTAATAAAAACTTATCTTCATTGTCCATCTTGTAGATGGATGATGGAGATCAACACACTAAATTAACAAATAAAAATTTTATAAAAACAAAACATAAAAAATATTTTAAAATAAAAAATTATAAATTAATAAAATATCAACATATCCATTTAAAAAATAAAAAAATTAATAAAAATAAAAAATGAAGATCTATTGAATCTCCACCATCCATTCGTAAGATGGATGATGGAGATCGGCCCACTAAATTAAAAAAAATAATTAATTAAAAAAAAAAACTTGTGAACACCATACCCAACCATAATCATCATCAATTATCAATAGCAAACACCATTGATCACATACCCCAACATTGCAAACACCATCAATGCCATCCAGAACACCATAAAACACAATTTATCACCCATTGAGAAAAAAAAAAAAAACCATCAAACACCATCCATCACCAAGCTCGAACATTATAGCATAAAAAAAAAAAAACCCCCACAAAACGACAACAGAATGGGTTTTGGGTCTCCATCTTGGAGACCTAGAACTAGTGGTCTCCAATGGTGGAGAGCATTGGTTCTAGGTCTTCGCTATTGGACACCACTTGGGTCTCCAGTGGTGGAGACATTATGGAGACCTACACCATTGAAGACCTACTTGGGTAATGGTGGAGACCACTATGCTTTTAAAATTCCACTACCACACCACCATTCACAGATGGATAGAGATAGAGATAGAAGGGGATTGCTGGAGATAGAGAGAGAAAAGAGGAGACAGAGAGTGCAAGAGAGAGAGTTGAGAGAAAAAAATAATCTTATATATGTCTATATTTATTTTTCAATAAAAATATCTTTTGTAATGATTTTATATTTAATATTATCTTTTATATTATTATTAATTTTTTATGGTTTTTTCCTTTTTATCCTTGAAGTCAAATGATTAACCATATAAAACTAACAGAAGTGGATCAAAAAGATAGACGAAGTTATCAATCGATTTGGTCCATGAAAGAGAAGATCAACTTACCAGTAGATAAAGTTGGTTAGATAGCTAGGTAGGGGGTGTTACAAATGCTATTTGTAATCCATTTATTACTAGTGGATTTTAGTTGAAAGTGGTTCGAGAGGGTTCTATTCCCATGATTTTTACTATTTAGGGTTTTCCACATTAAAATTGTTATGCACACTTTTCTTGTTATTGTTGTTGTTGTTGTTTTCTCATCTCCATTATTTTTTATTTTTAAAAAATTTTTTCCATTGCGTGTTAAATTTAATAAAAGAGAAAAATTGTAATAATTTATTCACTCGGTTACTTTAATGTTCAATTTGGGACTTTCACAAACCAAATAAGAAACTCATGCATCTTTAAAATCTCTCTTATTTGAACTTCCTTATACTAATAAGTGGTTTAATTTGCTTGAAGTAAAAACAATTTCTTAAATGTTCCTTCTTCAAAGGCTGAAAAAATATTGATACTTCTATTTGCATTAATTATTATGATTTACTTGTAGATTCTAGTTTGATTTCACAACAAGATCATATGGTCACCAAAATTCTGCATATTCTTAAACTGAAATTGACATCCATGTATTTTGTATAAAAGATGGCAATTGTAAGTTCAACATTTTGTAATTGGCCTATTTCATACCAAAATACTTTTATATGTATTCATTAGTTTCATAGGTTTTGGGGTTAGTACTTAAAGATGAAAGAGTGAAAATTCAAGCTTAAAAAGACAAGACATCAAAGTTGAAAATGGTTAGCTAGACTCAACGATGCAAGCTCTTGTTTGATAACGATCAATCATGGTTTGATGGGCCCAATCAATTCTAGGGTTGCATTCATGTCATTTTTTATGTTATTAATATCCTATGATCATAAGCATGTAGTTTTGTGACTTATACGTGTGCATTCATTACATATGTTGTGTGTTTGCATGTTTTTCATAAAATTCAAATTTGAGGGTCTAAAAGAAATGGGCATTTTCCATTTTGATAAATTATTTTAGAAAGATGGGTTTTATGAAAAATGTAGTCCTAGATTTTAGCTAAACATAAGAAAAATCACTAGTCAAACCGGGTTGAACGAGGAAGTTATGAGCAATTTTGTATTGTCCCACAAAGTTGTCGACATCAATAGGAAGACCGCTCAAGTGGCCTTCCAGTGGTGGACCGAAATCTATTTAAAGGGAACACTTTTATATAATAATTTTAACATCAAGGAACTAAGCTAATTGATTTAAAAGAAAAAAAAGAAACTAAGCTATATGAAATTTTCTTTATAATGTTTACTTCAATTGCTAGAAAGACGTTATATGAAATAAAAATAGTTAAAATACATAACCAGTAGAAGATATGTAGTCTTACTTTTTATAAGATAGTAATATAAAATTTTTTAAAAATAACATTCTTGATACAAGTATAAAAACAAAAACATATCAATTGTGAGTTGATTGTGCATTAACTCCCTCTTTAGTAAGAGAAGTTCAAATTTTATATTACTAAAAAAAAATTAATTTGGGGATATATCAATGTGTCTTTTGTGATGGAAGTTACTAATCAGATTGCAAATAAATATATATAATTAAACTACATACATTTATTACGAAAGTTACTAATCAAGTTACACTTGTAGCTTTTAATCTAATAAATGTATGTGAATTTATAACAAAGTAAATAAAACAAAAATTAAAGATAAAAACAATCATAGTTTATATGAGTTTTTTATTTCTGAATTTATTATAGAAAATAGTTTATGTAAAATAAAAATAATTCACTCACCAATAATCATGAGTAAACTAAGACCTATTAGGATTAAACATTATTATATGTTTTATTCTCAATAATTGCATAAATATGATATAGTTTGTGATAAAAAAAATAATTCGAAATGAGTTTAATAATTAACAAAGTTAAAATGTTTCAAATTTGAAGATCAATTTGTAATAATAATAATAATAATAATAAATGATATGTTTGGATAGGGGAATGGATTAAAAAAAAGAGAGAGAGAAAAAAGAAAAAAGCATGGGAAGGGATTGAAAAACAAATGAGAAAAACAAGGAAAGGGCTTTCCTAGGGCAAGGGATTTGGCAAGAAAGAAAAGAAGAGAAAAAGGCTTGGGAAGGGATTGAAAAACAAATACGAAAAAGGGAAGGGATTGAGATTTGAGAAAGAAAGAAAAAGAAAAGAAAAGAAAGGAATAAAAAAGAAAGGCATGGGAAGGGATTGAAAAACAAATGAGAAAAAGCAAGGAAATGAGGCAAAGAAGGAGATTAAACCCTGATTAAGGAAGAAGGAAATGCAAGACTTATGGCATCAATGCTTTGCTATGTTTGTGATTGTAGCATTTCATTTATATATTAATATATCTAATGACTTAAAAAAATGAGTAAAAGCTGTTTTGATGGGGATTGAATCATGGACGTGGTAGGTAACAACAAAGAAGAACAACTCCTCTCCATTAGTGCCATTCTAGTTTAATAAAAGGCTTTATCATTTTATTTATATATTTAAACATCTAATGACTAACATCATAAGTTTAATCAATTTTCAAAAATTTCAAAAAGGGTGGGGGGGTGGGGCACGGCAGGTGGTAGAGGGGGGTGGGTAGGGGAAGGGGGCGGCACTTGCTCCTCCTAACCCTAAACTAGGTCTGCCCCTGTGACCTTTTAAAATGATCCAGAGGTTGTAATAGCCCCATGCATGGATCTTGTCGATTTAGTCTTTGTTTGCTTTGTTCACTTCCTATTTACTCTTAGACTTTTCATATGACTAAAACACATCAAGGAAAGGATAAATATGTCCACAATAAGTTTAATCATGACTTAATTTAAGACTTTCCAAATTACTTTCCTTTGAACATTAATTCCTTTGAACATTAAGTCTTTCTTCTAATTAGAATAGGACTTTGATATAGGAAAATTTTCTAATTTGTTTTAAGCTTTCCTAAATAGTTGTTCTAACCTAATTTAAAGTCTAACTTTGTATTAGAAAAGGTTTCCTATTTGGGAACATCATTATTAAATTACTTTTATGTCTAAATTACTACATCGTATAAAGGTATTTATTTCTCATCAAAATTTACAGCACTTATTATTTATTTATTTATTCTTCGAGAGCTTTGTGTGAGTTTTTCTTAATTCCTAAGTCTATAATTTTTGTGTGAGTGCTTGCATTGTACCTAAGTTACATGATCAAGCATTCTGCTTGTCTTGCATATATCTTTCTATGTGTGCATCGTCCTTGATTGATGATTAACTTGAGGCCTTATTTCTTATGCAAGAAGCAGTAGGGAGGATTCAACAAGCTTGGGCATGAGTTAAGATAGCAAGTTCAAGACGACGTAGTGGATTTGGAAGATACATAACAGTGACTACTATTAGGTAGAGAGAGATTAGTAATCTAGGCAAGATAGATAGAGTTGTTTTTTCAAGTTCGTGGAGAGTGAGATTGAGTGACTACTATTAGGTAGAGAGAGATTAGTTGTCTAGGCTAGGGGTTGCAACAAAAAATAATCTATCTAATGATAGTGAGGTTCGGTTTTAAAAGTGGCTAGATCATTGTCTAGTGCCATTGTTTTCACCTTATTGGACTTATCATGTAAAAATCAATCCTTGTGCACGAGTTTTTTCTCTCTTCTCTTTTAGTTTTGTTTGATTTTTACAATGTGCATATGACCAAGATAAAAGAGATCTTTTAATTAACCTATTTACCTCCCTCTAGTTTAATTATTATGTTCGTCAAGGACTTTCAATAACGTCTGAATTCACCACTCATGACCAAACGATGACTCATTTGGCAACCAATGATGCATGTGAATTGGCCAATGCCCTCGTTGTTGACTTCGTATTTATTACAACACTAGGTTTACCAACTTTCCAAAATGCAAACATAAAAAGCAATAATTTTGAATCTTAATTGAAGCCCATCTAATGCATGATCAAAGGTTGCTTCATGCTTTCTTATTTAAATGACTATGCTTTTATCATTACAATGGCGCTCATATATTACCACTCAAACTGAAGACTCTAAAATAACTTTCAAGGACCACCATTCAATTGAAGCCGTGTAAGATGAGCTTCATGCACTCCAGGACAACAACATTTGGGAATTAGTTCCTCGATCTCATTGAGTGAATGAAGTTGGTTCAAAATGATTCTTTCATTTTAAAACGACAAAAGATTGGTTGATTAATCAGTGTAAAACTCTGTTAGTTACACATGGATACATTCAAGTTTTTGGGTTCCACTATGATGGGACTTTCAACCTAGTGGTCAAATCAATGACACTTCGATTGGTACTCTATTTTTATCTCTTTCTCAATAAGGAAAAAAATAATAATAACTTGATATGAAGAATGTCTTTCTCCATGGTCACCTTAAGAAAACAGTTTATCTAGAGTAGCTGCCCATGTTTACAAACTTTAAACGTCCTAATCCTCTGCATACGTTAAAGAAGTTCTTGTACAAGTTCAAACAAGCACCTAGTGCTTAGTTTGATCTTCTTTTATAGTATTTATTTTAACTTTATTGAAACAAGGCAGATTCATCTCGCTTTGTTTTTCAAATTGCTTATATCACTGTTTTTCTACTAATCTAAATGGAAGTTATTCCACTTGTTGGCCAAAATGATGATTTATTCAAAACTTAATTATGCAACTTAGTGAAGAATTTACAATTAAGAATTTTGTAACATTAAACTATTTTCTTGGTGTTGAAATCTAATGATATGTCGGTGGCGTTTTATTCTCTCAACAAAACTATTATTAAGATATCTTACACAGAACACAAATGCTTGAGAGTACTAGCTTTTGATATAAAAGGAAAAAATATATATATCAATTGTTTAGATAATGACCCCATGAATGTCTTGGATTTTTTAAGTATATTATGAGTTTCTTTAAATACTTTACATTTACATGGTTCGACATAATTCATGTTGTCAGTGGGGTTTGTCAATCTTTTAGCAATCCTATGGTTCATTTAAAGGTAGTAAGACAAATTTTGATTTATCTTAAAGGCACTTAGGGTTTTGAAGTTCCTTATACCTTTTTAAGTTTAGCCTCTACATATCTATACATTTAGTGATGTTGATTGGGATACATGTGCACCCACAAGGCGATGTACAACTGCTATTATGTATTTTTTAAACCTAACTGTATTTCATGCGTTAAAAACAACCAAAAATTGTTTGTTCAAGCTTTAAAGTCAAGTATCGCTCCATGACATCTACAATTATTGAATTTGTTGTTTCCTTTGATCTGAGCGTTGTCACATTCTATGTATAAAACAAATTTATAGTTGAATATCCTTACACAATTTCTATTGATCATTCGCTAAGGCAGATGAATAAGAGTTCAAGGGAAAATCTTCAAGAATCCTTAAGAATATGAGAATATGAAGACATGATTGAAGGTACGAAGACAAAACATAAATAAATAAATAAATAAAAATAAAAAATAAAAAAGAAAGGAGAGCCAGAAACTTGATGCAATTTTATTCCCTGCTCAATTCTAACTTTGTTTGTGAACGTGGATAAATACACATTATTTAGTATCTCAAAAAAAAAAAAAAAAAAAACAAACACATTATTTAGTAGATCATTCTAGGAGGCCTATCACGTACTGTTTATCTTTGTTGGAACTGATTGCATGTTTAAGGTCTATTTCTTGCTTGATATACTGGCTTTGTTTGAATATTTTCAGCAGTACATGATTTTTATAATCATTTGTCTCAGTCATATATAATAATACAATCGACTTGATTAATAATCACTGACGTAGCTAGGACTAGATCTCAAGATGGGTTAATTTTTTTTTTTTTTTTTTAAATAAACTTCTATGGTACATAAATATTTTATAAATTGAAAAATATAGATATATCTAATTAGAAGAGATATAATAAGTCTTACCCCACAAACTTCAAAATATAAATATATATGCTAAAAAAATTGAATAAAATATGAAAGGAAAATGAAATATAAGTAAAATCAAACATTAGTTAATCAAAATATAAAGATATTTAAATAATTAAACATATCAATAGTGAATTATGACAAAATAACACTATGATATCAATAATCTTTTTTTAAATATAGATAATATCCATTTTGATCATTATAATTACTACCACACTTCAAATTAAAGAGTGAATTAGAAAAAATGTCAAAAGATATTAAATTCAAGTAATATATTATTCAAATAATATTATGCTAAAAAAAATATATAAAAAAACTTAAGTCAAATTTCGTATTTAATGTAAGAAACAAAATTATACATATGCAAAATATAAACAGAAATATAAATATAAATAATAAAATATAAGATTTAATAGGTTTGGAACAAATATATATTTACTTTGATAGCAAAAGCATTAATACATAGAAAATATGTATTAATAAATTTTAAAATAAACATAATTTTATAACTCAAAATGTATTAATAAATTTTATAAATATAATTTTTTTTAAAGGCTGGGCCAAGCCTACCCTAGCCACAAGCTACGTCCCTGTTAATGATTGTTAGACAATTATTTGCGAGTTTGTCTTGAATGTTCTTTTGGTGATGTTCTTTATTCTATCATGACTATCTTTAATAGTTAAGATTTATTTTATGTGCTGGAAAATACACATTTGATTGTGTTTGAAATACAATATTGCACATAAAATATTCTCCCTTACGTGAAATTTTTCCAAGTAAAATATACTGTATATAACGTTGCATATGAAGTGTTTTCATCTAAATAGTTTCAAAAAATAAAAACATTTTATATAGGTAAAACATTTCACGTAAAACATTTCAAGAAGCTAAAAATGACTAATAATGATAGAAGTTACTTCGAGATTAAAATCAAATAATTTTTATTTTCGGATCACGAAACATGTGATCCAAAAATAAAAATTACAAATGGAATAGTTATTACCAAAAGTGAAATATGTACATAAAAACAAAGCCTTCATGATTAATAATAATAATATATTCAGTCATTAATCATTCTTTTATAGAAATTTTTGTTAAAGTTGAGATCGTAGAAGTGCAGGTGTCTGTTGCAATCAATGAATAAGATGTGTTTTACTATTTAATTGTTAATAACATATAAAATAAATAAATAAAGTAAGTAACAGTAGAAGGGACAATAAAAGGATAGAGACTGATGGACAAATACACATATAGTATTTTGAACCAACTTGTCTCATTTCCAGAGAGAAAGTGACCAAATAGGTTAAAGGGCGTCCACTCGTCTCTGTTGTTGGCTCCCTAGTAATCCAGGTCGGCCTTGGCCTTTTTTTCTCTTCACACTTGAAGGTACATCATGTTTTGCTTCAAAATTCACTAATTTCTACATCTTCTCTCTCTATATATAGCTTAAGTGACTCATTCTAACTAGTTATAAAATTCTTAAAGCTCTGTGTTTGTATGTGTACAAATAGGTATCTTGAGGCTTGTTGGAAATGTCGTCCCTTCTAATAAACGCATCAACAAATTCAAGTACTCTTGTTTCTGGACCTCCATTAATGGAGCGACAAAAGGATGATGATGATCAAAAGGGGGTCATTGCTTTTGACTCCTCAAAGTTGCGAAAGCAACCCAACTTGCCAACCGAGTTCATTTGGCCACAGAGCGACTTAATTCATGATCACTGCATTCACCAAGAAGAACTCAACGAGCCCTTGATAGACCTTGAAGGGTTCATGAGGGGTGACAAGAAGGCCACCTTCCAAGCCTCCGAGCTTGTTCGGATGGCTTGTCTGAACCATGGTTTCTTTCAGGTGATCAACCACGGTGTTGATGCAAGTCTCATTCATGCAGCACATGAAGAAATTGATGCTGTCTTCAAACTGCCTCTTGACAAGAAGCTCACCATTCCCCGAAAGCCCGGTTCCGTTTCGGGTTACTCCGGTGCCCATGCCCATCGCTTTTCATCTAAGCTTCCATGGAAAGAGACATTTTCTTTTCTTTACCATGACAACGGCTCGGAGCTCGTTGTTGTTGAATACTTCAATTCTGTTCTAGGACAAGATTTTGAACAAACCGGGTAAGTTTAATCAAAATTACTTTCAAAAGTCACCTATTTTCAAAGCCACTCCCACTTGTTAATCAATAATCACATCTTGAGTTATTGCAACAACTGTTACATTACATTTCTAGCCCAAGTTATTTTCCATTCAAAAGGTTTTAAAAATCATATAAGTTTTCCTTGCTTTAAATTAATTACTTCGGACTTTTTCCGGTCCCATCATTATATATACCTATATATACACTGTTAATGTGTCAAAAAATCTCAAAAAATATTAAACGTGGCATCTTTGAGTCATAATTTAATTAGCGGCTTAAGCTTTTGAGCCGTTGAATGATTGATAGCATAGTACTATAATCATAAAATTTCGGGTTTAAGTCTTTCATTCTATCATTTCACTAAATGTCTTAATTTCTGAATTGTTGATCATATTTTGCATGATAGCGTTGAATTTGCACTAATTTGAAGGATGATTGTTGTAGGTGGGTTTATCAGAAGTACTGTGAAGCAATGAAGAAACTATCTGGTTTAATTTTCGAGCTATTGGCAATAAGCTTGGGGGTTGAAGATGGTCTGCACTATAAGAAATATTTTGAAGATGGACACTCAATAATGAGGTGCAATTATTATCCTCCATGCAATAATTCAGGGCTGGCCCTAGGCACAGGCCCTCATTGCGACCCAACTTCCTTAACAATTCTTCACCAAGACCAAGTAGGAGGCCTTGAAGTTTTTGCCAATAACAAGTGGCAAGCAGTCCGGCCTCAACCAGATGCGCTTGTCATCAATATTGGTGACACCTTCATGGTATTTTCCCTTAACTCACCCCTTTTTTATTTTTTTTATTAATCTTTATCTCTTTTTTATTTTTTTATTTTTATAGGGTCTGTTAACATTTGCAGTGCCAATGAAAAATATACTTTACATTAATTCTTCAAGTATCAGAAATGGCTGGATTCAAATCAGATTTTTGTTCTTTGTTAGAATATCAAATTATTGATTAAATATAATTTTAACATCTACAATTAGAATAGTTCACTTTATTATAATATATATTAGTATGGGGAGTTTTAGCAGATTATATATTTAGTGAGCTTCTTAATTTATTGTATATGTGTTGTGTTGGAATGAGACAGCATTAATAAAATCTTTTTTGGGATTTAGACACCAATATAAGCTTTCAGAAGTGACATAAATATTGGGCTAAACTCATTTAAAAAATTATATCCCAATCGTTTTCGATGGTAGATCTTCCAAAATTCTACTAAAATATTTGTTTTTTATTTTTTTATTTTTTATTTGAAACAATCTTCGAGATTCGTGTGAAACAAATATCCAATGGTCATAAAGTGTTTCCGTAAAACAGATGTCACACGTGGGACCTGTAGCTCAAAACCAACGACACGACACTTGGAAATAAAATAAACTTGGAACTTATTCACCAGCTAAGTGGAACAGTCGAAAACCCTAATGAAACAAGTAAAATATGTTAAACTTTTATATTTTGTTTATTTTTAGGATTGTCATACTGTTGAGGGTAATCTGAGATAGACGATGATGAATAGGGTTGAAACATGTAACTGTTATATTTTCAACCAAAAATTTATCTCATCTTTTTTACTTCATCCTTAAAAATCTCTTGTACTTCTGTTTACATGTGAACTTAGACTGGTATAACGTTTGTTATCCAATTTTTTTTTTTTTTTTAATGTCATTTTGACCTTTTTTAGTTGCCATGTTTTGGCAAAGCTTGGACCAACCTCATTAGAACCTTTGTCACAAACTCTAGTGCAATGTCAACTTCATAAGTCTTGCATTTTTTATGTATTTTTGAGAAGAGTGGTATATATATTAAAACAATAGACTTATAATCCCAAAAAAAACTAGTTTTTTTCTTTTTTCTCTCTCAACGAAAAAAAAAACTAGTTTTTTAGGCTGTAAATATTTACCAAAATATATAAAAAGAACTAGCGTGAATTTGACATGGTATCCAAAGTTGACACATGAGCGTGAAAAATATCTTTTTAAATTTTAATATTTTGGCCAATTCATTTTACCATGTAGATATCTGAAAGACGTACATTAAAATAATTTATAATGAATATATATATATATGGGGATGCAATTAATGAGTAAACGTGGACGTGTTTGATGTGTAGGCATTGTCTAATGGGAAATACAAAAGCTGTCTGCATAGGGCAGTGGTGAACAAGGAAAGAGAGAGAAGGTCGTTGGCTTTCTTTGTTTGTCCAAAAGAGGACAAAGTGGTGAGACCCCCACAAGATCTTATTTGCAGAGAAGGGCCAAGGAAGTACCCGGACTTCACATGGTCAGATTTATTGGAATTCACACAAAAACACTACAGAGCTGATGTAGCTACACTCCAAAGTTTCATTCACTGGCTCCTGTCATCCAAAACTTCTATCTAATATAAACTTGTAGCCTATTCTGTAGGCTTCTTTACTCATCATTAATGCGATCTGCTTTGTTTCGTGTGATCACTCTCATGTCTGCGAAATCTTGAATTTTTAGAATTTTATCTTTTAATACTTCTCAGAGAAGTTGCAGTAAATTAATTCTTCCTATAGAGAAATTAAAAGACAAAAGTCTAAAGCTGGTCCACATGTTGAGAAATCAGTATTTACTCTTTTTTTTTTTTTTACTTATTCTTTCTTCATTCATTCTTTCAAATGGGTATTTTGTGAATGGGGTTTGTAAAGAGACAATAATATTTGCAAAAGTTTTTTCACTCTGTATTGGTCACTGTATATCGAATATATATACAATTTGATACACCAAATATGACAAAAGTAAATGAAAAATAATTAACAATACATGGTGATAGAAGACGCAAATTCTAATGTTGATGGATTGATAAAGTGATTAATGAATGAATTGATTAATGAATTAATTGATTGATGAGTTGTACTATTGACTTTCATGCCCTTGTAAGATGGACGTTTGATCAAAAACTCCAATCTTGGACCGTTGAAGATGATGCACTTGCCGAGCTAATGATTTGGTAAGAGAGTCAATCATTTGATCCCGAGAATGAATATAAGAGACCCAAATGGTGCCTTTTGACCCTTGATCACGAACAAAATGGTAATTAATGGCAATATGCTTCATTCTAGAGTGAAAGACTGGATTAGAGCAAAGATATGTGGCTCCAATATTGTCACAAAAATTTATAGAAGTTGGGAGGGAGACATGTAACTCTTGAAGTAAATTTTGGAGCCAATTAGCTTTTGCAGTTGTGGAAGCAACAACTCGATACTTGGCTTCAGTGGAAGATCGAGCAATAGTTTTCTGTTTTCGAGAACTCCAACTGATAGGATTGGCACTTAGAAAGACAATATAAACAGAGGTGGAGAATCGATCATCCAGATTCCCAGCCCAATCGGCATCTGAAAATGCAAGTAACTTCATAGGAGAGTGACGACGAATGAATAAATTATGATAAAGAGTTCCCTTGAGGTACCATAGTAATCGTTTGGCAGCACTCCAATGGGTGACTATAGGGAGATGCAAAAATTTAGATAATTTATTTACTACAAAACTGATATCAAGAGTGACTGATAAATATTGTAAAGCTCTATAGTTTGGCGATAAATTGAACATCTGTGCAAGAAGTGCTATCATGAAGTCGCAAGGCTTTGGTGGAAGATAAATGAGTGAAAACTGGTTTTGCATCTTACTGTTGGAAAACTTTAATAGGTATAAACTTATACTAAAATCTGAAAACTCATATTAAATCATTAAGAATTGGTACATAAAAACATACCTGAATCCATATTGATAAATTTGAGAAGGATTGAGTCTTCCACAGCCAAATCACCTTAATAAGCTCTGTAGTTTTCTTCTTGAATGAGGAAGGAGAAAGAGAGCAAAATATTATGTCTATTGATTTGACTTGGGGACCATAACCCTTTATAGTATTCTTTATATACTAACCTAATTAGGTTCCCATTAACCCTAATTCCATTAGTATTAGGTTTCTACACACTTAAGCCCATACCCAATGGATATTTGTAGAGCCCAATTAATAGATCACTTATTTGGTCTTATTAAAATTGATAGCATACAATATAATTGTTATTTAATATGTAAGCCCACAATAAGAAATATTAAAAATACCTAACAATCTCCCACTTGGGCTACATATGTTTCCTGAAACAATTATATTATCTATAGTCTTGAGTGCGCGCTGAAAAGCTATCTATTCTGAAATATCCCCTTAATTACAATCTGGTCCATCTACTATATTAGTATGAGATCAAAGCGACCTTTGTTACATATATTCGTAACTAGACCCATCAATGGTCACCATACCAATATATTCAATGACATAGATCAAGTATGGATGTGTAGCATGGAAATTACATGTAATGTGATCTTAAACATGCCTATTTCCAACTGGTCCTACTTTAATCTTTAGTGAGATCAAACACAAATAATATTCAGAGTTTATAAATAAACTATATACTTTATTTTGCAGAAAATAAATATATCCATAACAAAGAACATAAAATATCAACTCCCACTAAACATGCACATCATCAACTAAAATAACACCCATATGAGTAGTGTGCTCATGAAAGACCTTGGGTGGTAATCCCTTAGTAAGCGGATCCGCAATCATGGAGTTTGTCCCAATATGTTCTATAGCCACCTGATTACTCTGAACTCTTTCTTTAACAACGAGAAACTTGATGTCTATGTGCTTTGACTTCGTAGAGCTTCTGTTGTTATTAGAATATAGCACAGCCGAATTATTGTCACAATATATCTTTAATGGTCTTTCTATACTATCCACAACTCGCAGCCCTGTGACAAAATTTCGTAGCCATATTCCATGATTGGATGCCTCAAAACAGGCTATGAACTCAGCTGCCATAGTGGAAGAAGCTATGAGTGTCTGCTTAGCACTCTTCCAAGAAATAGCTCCTCCAGCTAGCAGGTAAATATAGCCTGACGTGGATCTTTTACTGTCTTGGCATCCAGCAAAATCAGAATCAGAATACCTGATGATCTCTAAATGATCTGATCTCCGATAAGTGAGCATGTGATATTTTGTTCTCTGTAAATAACGCATAACCCGTTTGGCTGCTTTCCAATGATCCATCCCTAGGTTACTCAAATATTTGCCCAACATTCCCACTATGAACGCAATATCCAGACGCGTGCATACTTGAGCATACATTAGACTTCCTACAGCTGACGCATAAGGAATCATTTGCATTTCTTTCTGTTCCAACTCATTCTTAGGGCATTGATTGAGACTGAACTTGTCTCCTTTAGCTATAGGGGTATCGCCTGGTGCACAACTTTTCATGCCGAATCTATCAAGAACTCTTTCGATATAGCTCTTTTGTGATAACCCAAGGATACCTCGAGTTCGATCTCGATGTATCTGTATGCCTAATACAAAGAGGCGTCCCCAAGATCTTTCATCTCAAAATTCTTTGTCAGAAATCTCTTGGTTTCGTGCAATAAGCCTATATCGCTGCTAGCAAGCAATATGTCATCGACATATAACACCAGAAATATGTATTTACTCCCACTGAACTTATGATATACACAATCTTCAACCTTATTTACCTCAAACCCATACGAGATAATAACTTGATGAAATTTGTGATACCATTGATGGGAAGCCTGTTTGAGACCGTAGATGGATTTCTTTAGTTTGCAAACCATTTTCTTTGGGTCACCGGATACAAAGTTTTCTGGTTGCATCATATATATTGTTTCATCAATGTCACCATTGAGAAACGTTGTCTTTACATCCATCTGATGTAGCTCCAAATCAAAATGAGCCACAAGTGCCATTATGATCCTAAAAGAGTCTTTCGTTGAAACCGGAGAGAAAGTCTCTTTATAATCAATGCCTTCCTTTTGAGTGAAACCCTTAGCAACTAGACGAGCTTTATATCTCTCAACATTGCCTTTTGAATCCCGTTTGGTCTTAAATATCCATTTGCAACCAATGGGTTTCGCACCTTCAGGCAATTCAACGAGATTCCAAACGTCATTGTCCTTCATGGATTTCATTTCATCATTCATGGCATTAATCCACTTTTGAGAATTAGAACTTTGTTTGGCTTGATGGAAGTTGATTGGATCATCTTCCACCACGCCTATATCAACCTCATGTTCTTGGAGAAAAACGATATAATCATCTGGAATCGCACTTCTCTTTTCTCTAGTGGATCGTCTTAATGGCATATTCTCTTGAGGTTGTTGAGTTTGCACTACAGGCATAATTTCTTCATTTTGCACAGGGAGCTCTTCTACATTGTCTTGATATTCTGGATTTGCATTTTGAATAATGTTAGGAATAAAAGCCTGATCATTATCAAAAGCAATAGTAGGAAGAGAAATAAATTCCTCTTCAAAGACAATGTCTTTAACCTTATCTCCCCCCACAAACTCAACTTCCTCAAGAAATCTTGCATTTCCCGTCTCAAAAAATGTTCTAGTAGTGGGATCGTAGAACTTAAAACCCCTTGACCGTTCAGAATACCCAACAAAGTAGCAACTTATAGTTCTTGAGTCCAGTTTCTTTTCATTAGGCCTGTAAGGCCTTGCCTCAGCTGGACAACCCCAAATGTGTAAATGCTTAATACTAGGCTTCTTGCCTGTCCATAATTCATAAGGGGTTTTAGCTACTGCTTTGCTTGGAACCCTATTGAGGATATATACTGCAGTCTTTAGTGATTCTCCCCAGAGGGATTCTGGTAAAGAAGAATGATTTATCATACTTCTTACCATGTCCTTAAGCGTTCTATTTCGTCTCTCAGCAACACCATTCATGCTAGGTTTGCCTGGCATTGTGTATTACGGGACGATACCGCATTCCTCTAGGAATTTCGCAAAAGGTCCTGGATGTTGTTCACCGGATCCATCATATCTACCATAGTATTCACCACCACGGTCAGATTTGACAGCTTTAATTTTCTTGCCAAGTTGATTTTCAACTTCAGCTTTGAAAGCCTTAAATACATCCAGGGATTGAGACTTCTCATGTATCAAATATAGGTACCCATATCTTAAATAATCGTCTATGAACGTAATAAAATACTGTTGACCATTCCAAGAGGCTATAGGAAATGGTCCACAAATATCAGTATGTATTAGTTCTAAGACATCAGAACACCTGTTGGCACCTAATCTCCTAATGTTTGTCTGTTTCCCTTTTATACACTCAATACAGACTTGGAAATCTGTTAAATCAAGGGAATCAAGAATTCCATCAGACACAAGTCTTTGAATTCTCTGTTTAGAGATATGACCTAAACGCTTGTGCCATAGCGTGGCGGAATCCCTGTCAGTTAATTTTCGTTTTGTACCTCGTGAATTTGTATGCAAGGTTTCATTAATTGAGGCAATTGTATCCAATAAATATAGGTTATCATGCAAAAACAAAAAACCAGTACCAATAAGATTTGAATCTTGAAAAAGACTAAATTTATTATTTCCAAATGAACAAGAATAGCCAAATTTGTCCAAAATAGAAACTGAAACCAAATTCCGTCTAAATGACGGCACTACATAAGTCTCTTCCAAATTCAAAAATTGACCAGTTTTTAATAATAACCTAAAAGTTCCTATAGCCTCTACTGCAACTGTTTTGCCATCGCCTACATAGATGAATCTTTCAGCATCACTTGGCATTCGGCTCCACAGGCAACCCTATATAGACACACTTATGTGAGTAGTAGCACCAGAATCTATCCACCAAGTGTGTTTAGGTACAGAAGTTAAATTAACTTCAGAACAAACCAAATTGAGAAGCATACCTTTCTTGACATGCCAATTGGCGTACTTGGGACATTCTTTCTTCATGTGTCCAGCTTTCTTACAAAAGTAACAGGTAAATTCCTCATTCTGTTTTTTTTGCACCTTATGCTGTGATGCCCCAACTGCAGCTTCTTTTCCTCTTTTCTTTTCTTGTCCTTAGAGATAGTTGCTAAGTGAGCACTTTCAAGACCTTCTCGCTTTAATCTTTCCTCTTCTTGCACACAATGAGATATGAGCTCATTAAGAGTCCATTTATCCTTTTGAGTGTTATAACTCACTTTAAACTGACTATATTGTGCAGGAAGAGAAATCAAAACTAAGTGCACCAGCAAGTCCTCAGACAGCTGTAACTTTAGTGCCTTTAGTTTGGAAGCGATATGAGACATCTCCATGATGTACTCCCTTATGTTCCCTTTTCCTTTATACTTCATTGAAACAAGGTTACCCAAAAGGGTACTTGTTTCAACCTTTTCGTTTTTCGCAAAACGTTGTTTTATTTCTTCAAGGAACTGTTTAGCATTTTTCTCTTCGGATATAGTGCCCCTAAAGGTTTCCGGAATGAAACGTTTCATGATCATAAGACACATGCGATTAGAACGGTCCCACTTCTCCATGTTCGCCTTTTCATCGGCGGAACTATTCTCATTAAGAGCTGCAGGCCGTTCTTCCCGAAGCGCAAGGTCAAGATCCATGCAACCGAGAACAATCATAACGTTCTCTTTCCAATTCTTGAAGTTTGTGCCATTAAGCACAGGAATGGAATTGAGATTAGCAGATATTGTTGAAGCAGAAGTAGTAACTGAATCGAGAACAAAATTAAATACAAGCTCATAATCAATAATCATGTCATAATACAAGAATAATTAATTAATTAATTTATACATGACATGCTTAAATAATTCTCATAATGGTGGGCCCTAAAACAAGATACCTAGCACAACATTGATATTTAGTCTTTGGACAGAAAGATCAACTGTAAGTGGTACTCTCCGTGCAGTAATCAAATATTGACAATTAATCCGGTCAAGCAATAAACCTTTCTTTGGACCGATTTATTGCTCACATGGAAAACCTAATAATTGTCACATATTTATTACCACAAGTATACCTATTATTTGGCCAAATAATAATCTTCCTTTGGGCCGATCATTATTTGCATAAACAATAGACATACATATCTTAATATTCCAAAATAAACAAATTTACATTATAGAGGTTACTTTGGCAACATATAATTTCAATTCAATTTATTTTGAAATATCAGATTTATTTTATTTATTTATTTTGTGAACTAAAGAAACTATATTATATTGTCAAAACAATACAGAAGCATTACACTAACAAAACAAAAAAACTGAATCTGCAAGCAAAAGACTTATTATGACCGCATACAATGTATATAAATTCATGTCGCTGTATATATACAAGACGCAACATACAAAAAAAAAACAAAAGCAATTGAACATATATATATTCATGCCACTGTCATCGATTTGCAAAAGCAAACAAAAAAAAAAAACAGAAGCAATTCAATATATATATTCACGCCACTGTCATCCTTTTGCACACAATGAGTTTGTTTCTTTTATTTCTTTATTTTATTCCACAAAACTAAAGCATATAAGAGTCAAACATCATAATATTTTTCTATTACAATTTTGTCAAGACATGCATCCAAGAACATCAATGTATGCACACAGGAAGACAAGTGATATTCCTTTTAATGGCTGTAACCAACGCAGAAGACATTCACCACAGCGTTGAAAAGCGCAAAAAAAAAATAAACTGAAGATATTTGACATAAATTAGGATGCGTAGGCTGAATTCATGAGTTAGCCGTATATTTTTCAACCCCAAATTAGCCGCAATTCAACCCCGGTAATTGACAAAATAATAATAATAATAATAATCACCAGCATCCAATATATACAAATATATTTTTCATCATGCTTCCATGACAACAATAAGAACCAAATCAATTTCTCAATGATTCAATACGAGTTGGCTCTGATACCACTTGTTGGAAAACTTTAATAGGTATAAACCTATACTAAAATCTGAAAACTCATATTAAATCATTAAGAATTGGTACATAAAAACATACCTGAATCCATATTGATAAATTTGAGAAGGATTGAGTCTTCCACAGCCAAATCACCTTAATAAGCTCTGTAGTTTTCTTCTTGAATGGGGAAGGAGAAAGAGAGCAAAATATTATGTCTATTGATTTGACTTCGGGACTATAACCCTTTATAGTATTCTTTATATACTAACCTAATTAGGTTCCCATTAACCCTAATTCCATTAGTATTAGGTTTCTACACACTTAAGCCCATACCCAATGGATATTTGTAGAGCCCAATTAATAGATCACTTATTTGGCCCTATTAAAATTGATAGCATACAATATAATTGTTATTTAATATGTAAGCCCACAATAAGAAATATTAAAAATACCTAACACTTACATCTTTGCCTTGACAGGTAAATCATTGATATACTTGTGTTGAGATAAGTGAAGACTAGTTGGAGTTGTAATGGCTTAAACACCTAGAAAAAATTCAAGGGACCAAGATCCTTCAATGAGAATCGTTGAGCAAGAATGTTGATAAATCGTTGCACTACTTGAGTGTTACTTCCTATGATAATAATGCCATCCACATGAACCAAGAGGTAAAGAGTCAGTGAGCCATGACAAAAAATAAAGAGAGAGGTGTTAGATTTTAAGTTGTAAAACACCTTGAGAAATTAGTAAACCTCTAAGTTTATAATAGCAAGCACGAAGTGCTTGTTTCAATCCATAGAAAGCCTTTTTAAGTCAACAAATATAACTCGAGTTTTGATCATTAACAAAGCCAGAGGGTTATGTCATGCATACAACATCATTTAACGTGCCTTGCAAAAAGGCATTGTTGACATCAAGTTGGCGGATGGACCACCCACAAGTGACACAAATGTGAGAATGAGAAGTACAGTAGTGGGTTTGATAATAGGGCTGAAAGTGTTATGACAATCAATTTCGGGTCTTTAATGATAGCCTTTGGTAGTGAGTCGGGCTTTGTATCTCTCTACTGAACCATCTGATTTCCACTTGACCATGCAAATCCACTTACAACCAATAACATTCTATGACGGGTTAAGTTGTACGAGATCCCAAGTTCTGTTGTGATTGAGAGCATCAAATTCATCACTCATGGCTTGACACCGTTAAGGATGTTTTTGGGCTTGAGTATATAGATAGTGAGTTCGGGAATGGTAGGAAGGGAATGCGGTGTAGTAGTAAGGTAGGAAAGTTTTTGGATGGGTTTGAAAATATTATTTCTTGCTCGAGTCACCATATGATATTGTGGAGAATCTGATATGGAAGCATCACTTATAGAATCCAAAGAAGGAATATTTATGAGAGAATGAGAGGCAGTTGACTTGGAGAATTTTTGAGTGATATTAGGAGACGCAGAGTCAACTAATTGAGCTGGAATCATGAGTTGATTATGTGTGAAAATTCTTAAATGAGAGTGATGTGACGAAATTGGTAATTGAGAGAGACTAGGTCATTGGATGAATTTGGTACCTGAAAAGGACTAGAATCATCAGACAAATCTAGTACCGAAACTGATTCATAGTAGGAGTCAGATTCTTGAAGAGGATTTGGTTCATCAATATTGACCCATGTAAAAATCAATGAATCTGTGATTGTGGTGCGGTTTTGAACCAAGCTTTAGAAAGACATGACACAAATAAATGTCTCCTTACGTTTAGTCAATTATTTATATGTTAGATTAAGAAATTCTTAATCAAATAATATAATAGAATAACTCTTATTCCTATATTATTTGACTACTACTTATTTCAATTAAGAAATTAAATTAGCAAATAATTAATTTGTTTATGAGTATAACCCATCATCCTAAATCTCTTAGACTTAATTTGAGAGTTGCTAGTCTTTGGATAGATCAATCCCAAAATATATAAAAAAATCTTATCTAGTAAGAAGTCGACCTTGATATTGACCCAAATGGACATCATTCTTAAGGAAAAGAAAACAAAGTCGTCTATAGGTACCATTCAAATCTCATGGTGTTAAACCAATAATGGAGATCGTGGGAGAGTAATATATCTCTCTCCTACTCATTATTTTAGGATTAAGGTTTATCCTAGTTATGATCTTAGATGATTTAAACGGTTAAGAAATATAATCTAAATTACTAGGATTAGTGTGTTACTAGAATCATTATCCAATTAACACTAAATAAATTACCAAATTTTTAACTCTTAAAAATTTATCAAACTTTCTAAAAAAAAAAAAAAAGGAACTAATTTATTATTAATGATCTAATCTATATAATCTAAACTCTTTGATTATAAAGATTAGATTAATGTGAGATCACCCAATTTTAAATAATTAAAACTAATTCATATTATGAGTAAATTAATTATGAAATACGTTATATTTAAACATGTTATAACATATTTCGAAAAGCCTTACTAATATAAATAATTTAAACTCTTTAAATAATAATTAGATTAGTGATAATGTGAATTATCCAATTTTAACTCTTAAAATCTAATTACATCATGAATACCAATTATTTGAAATATATTTATTTTAATCACATTATAACTAATAATGTATTTCTAATTTGTTACTCTAGGATTTTCAACTAAAATCCTAACAAATTATAAAATTGGTAGTCTATTTATTATTATCTCTATTTTAACTAATAAATTATTTAATAAGAAAAATAAATAATAATGCATATATGTATATCATGTTATAATGCAACGAATAGACACTTTCTATTCTATAAACATGTTCAATGCATGGTCATGTCATCAATAAATTTTTAATTCATTACATGATAAACAATTTAAATAAACAACATGTGATTGATCTCGTTCTTTATCTTTAATAACCTAAAACTAATTTTTAAAGATTACAAATTTATCCAAGGCATTTCTTGGTCTTTAATTGTAATCTTCAAGGTCTTGATAGACTTCCATTGGCTCAAAATCAAATCTAATTTAATTATCAAGAACATCTATTCAATAGATTGGGTCACGAAACTGGTTTCTTGATTTTTGGATGCAACATATGCTGCCTTTTGCTCGCGAAAAAATCCTAAGCATATGCATTAACCATGCGCGCAACTAAGGTTGTCACAAGCCTAGCCTGTAGCTGTCCTTGCATGCACAGTAGCCTTGCAGTTGCCGTTTGCACGCGGACATCCTTAACTAGGGCTGGCAACAGCTACCGCTGCTATTTGGTGTGGTACCAAGTTTGCAGACGTCAATGTTGCATGTTGAGCTCTCTACTAAAAGCTATGATGGATGATCCAATTGCCCATATTAGAGGCCCACATTTTCTAAACCTATTGTCCCAATTTAAGCTTGATCCAACGGTTAACGAAAGTGTTATAGCTGTTTTACAAAGACTATGTAGTTTAGTCTCACCACTACTATTTTGAAGGCCGAACTCACCACTAAGAGCTCTAATTGATGATCGACCTTTTGAACTCAAGATCTACGAGTTTTAATGTTCTAAATAAATTTTAGTCTGGTCCAACGGTGAACGACGAAGATATTACCATGTTACAAAAATTACAACAATTGTAATAGTAGAATTTTAGCCACTTTCCATTTCGTTCTTCATGCTTGATCTTTGGAAAAATCTAAAATTAATATTATGATTTTCAATGAAAAAATAAATGCTAGAAACAACTTACAAATTTAATCAAATTAAATTAGCCAAAGAGCCATATAATTAACCATCAATCCATGCAAATCTCATTCATCAACATGCATAAATAAAATCTATGCATCTCATCAAATAATTAGTACCTACTCTATGATATACAAAGAATCATAATAAAAGGCAAATCACTAATATTGAACTAATTATTAAACTAGCAAAACTATGACTAATACCAATTGAAGGGAAAAAAAGATTTATGATTTAATGCAGAAATGTGGATTTTAAAATTTTTTTCTAAACTAGAAGTGTTTGATTGATGTTAGAGATAACAATTTAATAACTAAATTAATAAGATCAAATCTTACATTGTGTGAAGATTGAATTGATTCTTTTTTAATCTTAGATTCTTCACCACTTGATATTCCTTTCTATGACTCTTTACCAAAAAACTGTGTGGGCACGATTTTGAAGAATAATGATCAATTTTCTTTTCTCAAAAGAATACCTGCAACATAAGAAAATGGTAAAGGCAACAACCAGGAGTGGGTTCGGTCAACCCTCTTCTTTTCTTGATGGTGTTTGACCAACCCTAAGCTTTTAGGGTTTTGGTGTTTTCTTTTGTTTATTGAATGGCTAGGCAAGAAAATATTGGTTCAAGTTTGGTTAATTGATTCCCAGTATAAAACACCTTTTATATTGATAAATTTTAGGTTTTCTAATTCAATAAGGAAACATCTTTCCTCATTAATTAGAATATTCAACTTCTTATTTAGAAAATTTGATTCTTAATTGGATAATCTAGTTTCCAAATTAATGAAGATTTATAATTTTTCATTAATTGACTTCGACTTTTCATATTCCCATTGCTATTTAAATTAAATGATTTAAATCCTTAATTATTTTCTGTAGTCAAATGGATTTGAAATTCACTTTTTATTAATTAAATAATTATTAATTCAAATAATCAAAATTATTTAAATCATGTGCATGTATTTATGTTACATGTGTGACACATAATTGGACACTTCAATTAATTGTCTTATTATCTCATTTCTTGGAGTGAGTGTGAACTAGCACAAGGATTAAATTGATCTACAATTCTGAGCTTAAATAATATTAGAATTATTAATTAAACTCTTTAATTTAATAATTCATTGTTATTAATCTTAGAGTTATTCTATTAAAAATTTAAGTTGCACTCTCAAAATTACAGATATTTTATACAATCTGAATTTATCAGTGTTCATCGGTTTAATCATTTCATATGATTCAATCCTCCACAAATAGTTCATACTTAGAGCTATGTCATAGAGCTCGTTATACCTCTGTAATTATATTTTATTCCATTAAATACTATTAATTTTCTAATGAACAATATATTCATAATAACTTAAGAATTTTATATTTTCATTTACTCATAAATAGAAAGTCAAAATCTCTTATTGTTTAAGACTCAAATCAATACTTAATATACTACTCTTCTACTTCTTGTAAGAAGAAGTGGATTCTAGTATTATCTAGAATGGTCCTAGCCACCTGTTCAATTCTATCTTCAAAGTTTGAAGTTTACTGGCTGTAAATATCTAACAATCTCACCCATATAAATTAAAAGATATGATTTAATATATTGGAGTCCATAATACACTCAAGATTAAGATCAATTCATATATGGTCACTAGATTGATAAATATGAATTTATTTGTTTAATGGATATTAATAAGAAATGCATGTTCATTATGGTCTAGTCCTATGTAATCTCTATTATATAAGGTGTTTCAAACTTCATGTCATCATATGAACGATCCTAGAGAAGATCATCATATCAAATACGAAATAAAGCGTAACTGTAGATTATGACAAACAAAGTATCAAACTTTATTTGCTTTCTATGAACTCTTTAAATTATAGATCCTAAGCTAAAGTCTCTTGTATATAACACTTATATACTTTCTTTGAGAGTATATAAGTAATCATGGATGTTATATGGTATTCGATTAAAGCAAACAATTCATAAATGCATAAAAATTGAATAAAATAAACATATTTGATTTATTATTTATTTAAACGTTAACAAATTACAAGCTCTTATGACACAAACTTTAACAAACTCCTACTTGCCTTTAAAGCAGATGCAACATGTCTTGTAATCGCAGACCCTCTAGATGATCTTTAATCTATTTAGCCGTTAAGGTCTTTGACAATACATGTTTGCAACAGACTACTTAATTCTTGCAAATGTTGGAATTAATCAATGTTATGACTCAGTATGCTATGTTGTAACTTAAGTAAAATGCCATAACATGTAAACTCTATGTTGTAACAATTTAACACAGATGTGGTAGAGTAAAATCAATACAAGCATATTTTTAACATGGTTCAGTTTTACCTTACATTCATAAGACTTTACCTAGAGAGATCAACCTATTAATAAACTTATTCAAAGTACAACCTACTTGATTTATTCAATCTAAGACTCCCTCTTAGAATCGACTCAAGACTTGTACAGGTTCATCAAATCAGTTACAGTAAGCTCTCATTGTCTTCAATGGTGGTCAACAGCTTGAACTCCCTTTAACTTTTAGACATGTCCCCTCTTTTTAGGCCTTAATGAGTTGTCATCCCAACAAGCATATAGCCTAGCCTAATTAGCCTCACCTAATCTAAGTCTAGCACACAATCTTAAAGAACAAACCTCTATAAGTTTTACTAGCAATCTCATAATTCTCTCAATGAATACACACTACTTGATTCATCCAAGTCTCTTTGAAAATCACTCATTCTCTATACAAACTAACTTCCTTTTATTCACCAACGCATAATCATTCAACTAGAAAGGAAAACACCTAAGTATCAATTCTAAAATCAATTGACAGAGAATAAAATCTATTGACAAAGAATAAAATCTTTATTAAAGTATCACTAAAAAATAGAAAAGAAACTTTTCTACTTTTAGAGTATTACCGAAAACCTTGTATCCCAATATTCTTGCATTTTGAATCATTAGTTGGCAGAAAAGAAACTTTCCAAAAGTCACCAAAGATATTTGCCAAGTTTCTTATACAAGAAGAAGAGGTCGTTTGTTTTTTGCGCTTAATACTTAATAGTGATGAATTAAGTCAATTAAGTTATTGTCGTTTGTTTTTTTTTAAGTGGTCAAACAATTTAAAACCATAAAAAAACCACTGAAAATAAAAAGTTACATTTTTTAACGTTTCACTTGATACAAAATCATTTAATGATTTTGTAAATTTATTATTCTAATTTTATCCTCCCAAAATTACATATTTCTAAGTTTGTTATAGTTTTACATTATACAAATTTCTTTTAATACTTTAACAAATATATTTTCAAATTTGTCATAATTTTATATTATACATATTCATTTTAATGATATTCCTTTTAATGTTATTTTTATTTAAATATACAACAATAATAATTCAACTTAATATCATTTTATTTATTTTTATTTAATTTACTTTACTATAATAATTTATTTATATATATATTTTAAATACTTTACTGTAATAATTAATCATATTTTAATTATGAATAAAAATTTTATTATTATATACAAAAAAGTTTTTTATTATTTGCTAAATAATTTATTATAATTGTTTGTATTATATTAAATGAAGTTATATCACAACTAATAGTAAAAGAATATAAATATCAAATTACTAGTTTGCAGACAATTTTAACTTTAAAAAACAAATAATTTACATTCAGATGTAAGGGAAAAAAAAAATATGTAATTCAGATTTCAAGTTTCAGTCACTATTTAGTCTGCATCATTGTTCAGTCTTCAGACAAAAGAACAAACGACCCCGAAGTCAACTCATCAAGATTCTTTCCTTATAAAATATTAATATTTAATTCCAAACTACAAGGAAAGTAAACATTTTATTCTTGGCAAAAAACCTTGTCAAATAATCACAAAAGACATTCAACAAATCAGACAAAAGCCAATAAAAAGGAAATTGAGTCAACTTTGAAAATATTCAAAAACCTGCATTGAAACCTATGCTGAGTACCATAAGCAAAAATTATTGTAACGTTAAAACTAATGTTGCAACCTAGAACTTGAAGTTATAACATAAACAATAACTAACTCAACACTTAGAATATCTGTAGTCCATGTTTTGCTATGCACACTTGCTATTTCAATATCAAAACCTTAATGTCATAAGATGTTAACACCATTGCACTAACAGTCTTCATAAATGGAGTAGCATAGTTATCCTATGAAGCTATCTTCATCATCAAGATGTTGCCTCTGTGTACCTTTTTTCTGATGAGATGATACTTTCTTTTTATACGTTTCCTATGTGTAGGATCCTAAATTTTCTTTCTATATGCTAAATAATACGTTCCGGATGAATAGTAGCGTTTTTGAGTGAATAGTATTTTCGAGTGCATAGTAACTAGATGAATAGTAAATTTTTGAGTTAAACCCCAAAAAATCGAAAATATTTAGAATGGTTAGTAAGACTAAATAAAACTGAAACAGAGTAAAAATGAGTCCGTTTGGATAATTTTTGAATGTTCCAAAAGTTACCCGACGAAAATGCCCTTACGGATAGGATTGTGAATACTGTTGACCTAAACTCCATTTGAAATTTTTTCGAAGTCATGGATTGAGTCTTAAGAGATCTAATTAGAGTATTGTAAAGTCAATTTGATGAATGAGTGATCATATAATTAATTTGGAATTTATTTCAGAATAAATTTTATTAATTTTTAACGTTAAGGGTATAAATAAGATTTTATGATATTAAACCAATTCTAAAAGAACTATCCATGTAATTATTGATGGCCCAATGATGGATTAACACCTAATAGTCATCTTTTGATTAAATTTGTGGTTAAGATTAATTAAAATTGATTAAAGAGAATTGAATGGATAATTATGAGTAATTATGGACCAATTGGATTAAAACAACTCACTAAGGCCTTGATGGTCATTTCCATGATTTTAAAGGGGCAAGATGAGATTTGAAGGAGCTATAAAAAGGGTGTTGACCGACCAAATTGAAAGAAAGAAACCAAAGCATTCGAGCAACAAAGGAAGAGAACCGAAAAGAGAAAAAAAAGGGGGTGTGTGCAGTCGTGGAAGAGAGGTGTGAGCTGCTGGTTTGGGGTGAATTCTCTCAAGCTTTTCATCCTCTTAGCTCCAAGAATCATCAAGGAAAACAAGGTAAGTTAGTTGGTGGAATTTATAGTTAAATAGATAGAGTTTTTGATGAGTTTTTATGGGTTTTGTTGAAGATGGTGGTTGATGGATGAGTTGATGTTGTTTGTGAGTTATTTGAAGGTTGTTTATCGTGATTTTAAGCTTAGAATTGAATTAGAATGTGATATGAGTTTGGTGGGATTTTGTTAGTGTGTTGAAGATTAGTGTTTAAATGGATGATGATGATAATTGATGGGTTTAATTGATTTTAGTTTATTGAATGTTAGATGAGTTGAATTAGTAGTAATTTGTGTGATTTAATTGAAGAAAAATGAAATGAATGATTATGTGTGTGTGGAGGTAGTGGATGGCAAGAATGGGTGCCTAGTGTGGGTGTTGAATTTTAATGTGTTTAAGGGTTTTTGGTTGATGAATTAATTGGTATGGAGACAATTGATGGAAGGAGTTTTAATTAAATGGATGAATTGGTATGAAATTTAATTTTTGTTAGGTTGAAGGGCACCTTGAATTTTAATTAAGTTCATGTGATACCATAGGGTATTAAAGTGTTTGAATGTATATGATGTTGAATAAATACCAATGGAATGGAAAGAAATGGAAATTAGAAAGTGTTTAGCATGAAATTTGAGAAAAAAGGGATGGAATAATGAAAGATGCAATCCATGAATTGAAATTTCATGTATACTAGTGCATGCTAAAGCAATTAAATGTGTGTGAAATTAGTTTAGTCGAAAAATCATCAAAATTTAGAATGCGAAATGATGTAGGTGGGATTGAAGCGGCGAAATCGAATTAGTGCTTAGACGATCGTAAAACCAATTGTGAGTGTCTTTTGAAATTGTTTTTGAAAGTTCTATTTCTAATCAAATCGATTTTATATGTTATGCTTTTAAATTTATGCGTGTGATTTTATATATGAAATTTTAGTAAAGGAGTTCTATATGATATGCAAAATTTGAGTATGTGAATCAATTCGACTACTGCTTTAATTTTATTTTTGAGATTTTAGTTTATAGAAATGATTTTATACAATTTATAAATGATAAGTAGCAGGTTCAGAAACCGAAAGTTTTGGCCTATGATACTTCCTTAGGATAATACAGGATGTTGCCAGTCAGAGTACCCTAACGTGCATGGCATAGTCGGGGGCATTTTTCCATTAGACACACCTGGTAGGATGGGAATGTGTCCGTTGTTTAGTCTAGTGTGTCGCCCTCTATACGACTTGGGTATATATTGAGTTAGCGAGCTAACCTCTACATGGCGATACAAGAATCCTGCTACGTAAACCGGTATGGTGGCTTGAGTGATGCAGAAATTTCGTTCTACCAGCCGATATTGTTTGAGCGAAGTAGGATTTCTGTTTCGCTGTATCTACTGAGGGTATTGTCAGAATGGGCCATCAATGGTTGGCTATTTCAGTTTACAAATTGTTTTAAAAAAATAACGCCACCACTGTTTCCAGTTTCAACGAAAAAGGCATTAGAAATTTTTATGATTCTCATTATATATATAATTTTTAAAAGTCTGAATTTTACATAACAACATTAAATTATTTTAGCATAACATATTTTTTTCGGGGAGGTTATTTTAGAAAATTTCAATTGATTAGAAATACTTGACACTCACTGAGCTCGTTTAGCTCATCATATATTTTATGTTTTATAAATAAACCTCTCAAGGTGTAGGCACTGGTACATTAAGGGCAACGACACCCCTATAGGATTAAAGGACCAAGTGTATTTAGCTGTGATTGTATATAAGTTAAATTGATATATTATGTAAAGAAAGCAAATTGACACTTGTACATAAATTACATTATGTTTTGTAAATAATTTTGAGTGTAAATCATGTGATTTCAATTATGATATATATATATATATATATTTCAGTTTTGATTGAATTTGTTATGTTTGTGTTGTGAATTGAAAATTGAAGGTCGGAGGACCAGAAGTTTGGGGAAATTTATTGCTTTTAGAAGTGTTTATATTTTATAAGATTTCGTAAGGTAGTATATTCGGAAAAATAGTCGTTATGCTGTTCTAATTTTTGTAAAATTATTTTGAAATCGAGTGAAACAAAATGAAAAATTTCCCTATGTTTCCGAAATAAACAGAGGATTTAGAAAGTTTATTAAAATTGAAATGGCTCAGCTTCATCAAAACTTTCCAGCGGAATTAGATATCCACTGGAGGGCTACTATGGAATGCCGAGCAGGTTGCCTAGGGAAAGGAGTCTGTCACCATGCTTATGGTTTCTTGGTTCTTTAGAATTAACCACTGCACTACTATTATCACAATAAATTGTAATGAGATCTAATTGTTCATTTATTAACTCAATCTAACTCAATTTTTTTTGTCAAATCAAATTAATCTAAGAAAATTAGATTAGTTTGGTTCAATGTATTAGTTTGGAGGGTTGTTTGTACATGCCAAAGAATAACTAGTTAATTTCGCTAATACTATGTTTTTGCCTCATTATTAAAGATCATAGTGTGGTTGGTAGCACCCCAAAATTCTATGTGGACTTAGGTTCGACACCCAACAGTGTACCTTCTATGTGACTAGCTAACTGCCTTCTCCCACCTTATGTGGATAGTCATCTTACCTTTGTGCAGGTTAATTTCTCCCATATTGGAGTTGCTCTTTGAACCGTACCATAAATCTCCTACTTGCTTGGTTCCAATAGTACCCAGGTCAATCCTAGTGATAAAAAAAAAAAAAAAAAAGGATAATAGTGTGTTGTACTTTCTTATTACTCAATAGTTTATGAATTTCTAGAAAGACGCTTTTCTAGAAATACATGCTTTTAAATAATTTAATTGAACTTTACTTGGCATATGATTGGTTTTACACTAAAATAGAGACAAAGTATTCGAAGTAAACATTTCCACAACTTCTCATGGCAGCTGTAGTAGTTATTCTGGAGAGACATGTAGCACTTGTACCACTCTTCACAAGCAGATTTATTGTTTGGTCGAGTAACCGTTGTAAAACCTTTACCATTAAATCACTTATAACCTTCCATTAACAAAGAGCCCTCAATATGTTTGTTATTGTGAAGTTAAGCAATACTATCATCTTCTTGTTCATACCTTTTTTTTTTTTTTTTTTTTTTTTTTTTAATTTACCTCAATATCTTATAGACTAATATGCACCTGTCCCATAAAAAAAATAGAGAGATTTTTTTTTTCTTGTTATTATTTTAGCTTAGTTTATGTGATTATTTATAAAATAAAATTCTCATCTAATGGAATTGGTAACTATCTTTATTTTTATTTTTAATTTTTACTAGTGGTAGCTATCTTTTTGAAAAGGTACACTCACCCTACTTTTATGGTAATTTTGTAATTCAACTATTTACACTAACAGTCATTATTGTAACATTCAATGTCTCAACCATGATTATTGCCTTTTATTATTTCAGGTAATTCTTTTGTGGGAAAAAAATAATTTTTTTTTTTATAATGCTGAATGCATGGGACAAATACATATATATATATATATATATGGGATCCCCTTAGGTACACTTGGGTATGCATATACTTAAAAAAAAAAAAATGTGTGATTGCATTCTAAAATATAATATTGTAATTTGTTATATGTGATCACATTTACTGATTGTAATAACATATGTTTAGTTGTAATCATAAATAATAAATTACAATCGTACATTTTATAATGCAATCATGCATTTTTTTTTTTTTGTCAAGTGTATGTGTATTCAAGTGTATTTTAGAATGTGACATATATATATATGAGGTCGAATTGTTGCACCGGTGTATGCATACACTTAACGAAAAAAAAATGCATAATCGAATTTTAAAATGTGTGAGCACAACTAAATATATGTGATTACAATCAGTATATCTGATCATATTGATTACAATTAGTAAATGTGATCATATTTACTAATTGTAATCACATATGTTCAGTTGTAATCATTGACAACGGGTACACTTAGAATGAATATGCCTATATATATATATAAAACTTTGTGGTCAGTGTCTCCTAACTTTGAAAAATTATAACGAACTAATTAAATCTATCTATTGTATTTGAATTGAATAGGAAAGAGAATACAATATATAAATTTGATTATTTTGTCCTAACTTTTTGATGTTATGAGGTATTGATCATATAAGTTCTATATATATATATATATAAATAACACATTCTAGCATACACTTGAAAAAAAATAAATTTGTGATTGTATTCTAAAATGTATGATTGTAATTTATTATATGTGATTACAACTAAACATATGTAATTATAATCAGTAAATATAATAACATTTATTGATTATAATCACGGAGAGAGAGAGAGAGAGAGAGAGAGAGCACATTATACATTACAATTGAGATATCGATATAATTGATATATATATATAAAAGTTAGTGCATTTTAAAATTGCTTATTATAATTTATTATATTTTTATTATATGATTACTGTTAAACACGTTTGATTACAATCAATAAATGTGATTTTATCTATTTATTGTTGTAAATGTGATCTGACTCAAGTGTATCGGTACTTCAAACGTATCCACTTGGATCCCTATATATATAGAGAGAGGCAGGGGGTAGGATTGATACCTAATATTATGACACAATTTCTTACGCAAATTTTGAGCCTTTAGATTAAAATAAATTGAAGGGTTAACATTAATTCTTGATTACACAACAAACCACACAATCCCACCCAAATTTCTTTTCCTCTTTATTTCTCCTATTTCTCTCCACTAAAAACTCCTTAATTTCTCTCCCCTTTCTCTGTATGGCTCATCAAAATGTTGTTGAATAGACAAATTATTAAAATCACAAAGAACACCTACCTCCTAAAAAAAAAAAAAAAGAAACACCTATTACCTAAAAATGGGTTTGGATTGGAAGATTTTTCAATTCTATTTATAAAAATAATATTAAAATAAATATTATGGAAATTAATAAAAGTAATTCTATTACCACACTTGAAAATTTGAAAATTTGAAATTATGGTTTCATCAAAATTTTGGTTTTCCATTAGATTGAAGATCTTCTACCAAACAAATATTGATGAAAGTTTTGATCTTTGTTCATGTTAAATACATGCAGAACTAAGACAAAGAAAAATTAATTCATTCAAGATTTTATAATAAATTTTATATTTTAATTGACATAGTTTTGACGTTCTCTTTAGAAATAGGTAGCTCGAGCTTTAGTTTTGACGTTCTCTTTAGAAATAGGTAGCTCGAGCTTTATATTATATGGATCGGATTATAGGCCTTGAAGGTCAAAATTTTGAGTGGTGATATTTCCACCCCTCAAAAATTGTATGTACACCCCAAATTAACATATATATATATATATAAGTTTCCAATATTACTTTCAGTAAAATTACTAAAAGAGTAAATATTTTATAAATACAGTCACATATTATTAATTAAAATATCATGTATATTAGAAAACCCTTTTTACTGTCATAATTAAATTCCAACATCTCTTCTAAATGCTAATCTTAAACACCAAATTTTTTCCAAGAAATATAATTTGATTGTAAAGTATGGGGAATAACTTGAGGTTATAATATGTTTGTTTGAAGAAACATTAATGACTTGAGAGTTGAGATTATAATTTGCACTATGTAAGCCGATGTAGTTTCTTCCATCAAGATGGTCACTTGTTAGTAATTTATTGGGAGAATTACCTCCAACTTACCTAGAATTTTAATATTCATAGGTGCATTCAAATTTTTTGTTCATTTGTAATGTCCTCTCTTGGACTAACAATTGACTGACTTTAATCGTTAGTAAATATGTTTGACAATGTAAAAAATATTGAAAGAAGAAATTACCCTCGAATAATTTCACTTTTTATTTTTCTTTTAAAATAAATTTTAAAAATTTTAAATGTATTAAAAATAAATTTAATGAGATCTCAACCGTCCATCTTTATATTCATCTTCATCTTCAAACAAAAAAAAATTAAAAACCAAAACTAAAAAAAAAATGAAAATAATCTAAAAATCAAATATGAAGATTCATCTTCATCTTCAAACAAAAAAAAATTGAAAAAAAAAAAAAACAATTTGGGTTGCACAATTTAAAAAAAAATCAAAATTATTGAAAAAATTAAAATTGAATCAGAACAAAACATTTTTTTTCTTTTAATGAGAGATCTGGGTTGAACCCAGATTTTCAAAATTTGATTCAATCTAGATCTCTCATTAAAAAAAAAAAATTATTTTGTTTTTTAAAAAAATTATTTTGTTTTGATTCAACTTTAATTTTTTCTTTAATTTTGATTTTTTTAAAAAATTTTGTTCAACCATTTTTTTTTAAAATTTAAAAAAAATTTTCTTTTTCAATTTTGTTTTGTTTGAAGATGAAGATGAAGATGAATCTTCAGCTTTTTTTTTTTTTTTTTGTTTTTAAGATTTTTTTTTATTTTTTAATTTTTAATTTTTAAATATTTTTCTCAAATTAATTTTCATCATCCATTTGATGGAGATCTCATTAAATTTATTTTTAATTTATTTAAATTTTTTAAAATTTAGTTGAAAATAATTAAAAAGTGAATTTATTTAGGGGTAATTGCGTCTTTCAATATCTTTTACATGGTCAAACATATATATTAACGGTCAAAGTCAGTCAACCATTAGTCTAGAGGAGACCGCTATAAATAAACTAAATGGTTGCATGCATTTATAAATATTAAAGTTCTAGGTAAGTTGGAGATAATTCTTACAACAAAGAAAATAATCAAGTTGTTGTGCCATTAATATTGTGCATATGAAGTGAAGGCGAATACCTGAAGCTAGACTTTTTAAATGCAGTTCAATTCTTCTTTTATCTCTCATTCTCCCTAAGTAAAGGCTTAGAGTTGAATACACCGAGGATGATGCCTAAGATTATTCCCCAAACATCGAAGAATCTTGTCCTTCATTTGCACTAGAATTGATGAATAAACTACGGGAGAATTACCTCCAACCTATCTAAAACTTTAATATTTATAAGTGCATATAACTTTTTGGTTTATTTACAATGGTCTCCCCTAGATTAATGGTTGAATGACTTTGACCGTTAGTAAATATGTTTGACTATGTAAAAAATATTGAAAGATGAAACTACCTCTCAATAAATTCACTTTTTATTTTTTTAAAAATAAAATTTAAAAACTTTAAATAAATTCAAAAAAAATTAATGAGATCTCCATTAGAGGACAGTGAAGATTAATTTGAGAAAAATATTTAAAAATCAAAAATAAAAAAAATTAAAAATATAAAAACAAAAGATAAAAATTCATCTTCATCTTCATCTTCAAATAAAACAAAATTAAAAAAGAAAAATTAAAAAAAAAAGTTGGGTTGAACAAAATTTAAAAAGAAAATCAAAATTCGAGAAATAATTAAAGTTGAATAAGAATATAACAATTTTTTTTTTTTTTAAATGAGAGATCTTGGTTGAATCAAAGTTTGAAGATCTAGGTTTAATGTAGACCTCTCTCTCAAATTTGTTTGTTTGTTTTTTTTTTTTTAATTGTTTTGTTTTGATTTAACTTTAATTTTTTTTTCCTTTAAATTTTGTTCAACCTAGGTTTTTTTTTTTTTTTTTTTTTCAATTTTGTTTTATTTGAAGATGAAGATGAATCTTCATATTTTATTTTTAGATTATTTTGATTTTTCTTTAGCTTGGGTTTTTAGCTTCTTTTTTTTTTTTTTCTCAAATTAATCTCCATCGTCCTTTAAGTTTTTAAAATTTATTTTAAGAGAAAAATAAAAAGTGAAATTATTCATAAGTAATTTTGTCTTTGAATATTTTTTACATTATCAAATATATTTATTAATGGTCAAAGTCAGTCAATTGTTAGTCCAAGAAAAGACACTGTAAATAAATCAAAAAGTTGTATGCGTCTGTGAATATTAAAATTATAGATAAGTTGAAGGTAATTGTCTTCTTATAAAAGTATAATAAGAGCAAGAGTTACTCTTGATATTAACTGAAGTTTAAAAATAAATTAGAAAAATTTTGAATTTTTTATTAGATGTGCAAATAAAAGGGGTGTACATACTATGCTTGACGAGTGGAAATATCGCCGCACTCCAAAATTTTATGCAATATGGACTAAGATAATGGACTTGCACAGTTCTGAATAGTTTCATTTATGGGCTTTGAGATCTCATGGAACGGAACCTTAATTCAAGTTTAAGGTTTACAAAGGTGGTACTCGAGATTCCACTGTCGATTCAATGCTGCTTTATTATTATTATACGAAATAATGATAATTAGTTGGCTAATTCTTAATCAACGCGAATTTGAACTTCATCTGCCTACTATGGTTGTTTAAATAATTTGTTGGAAGACTTCACTGGCATATGTTCTTTATTTATACTAAATTAGTTTTGGTTTGCTAATCCAGTTGTCATTGACTTCAAAAGTCCAAGTCTTCCAGATCTTCAGATCTAATATTATAATGTAATTCAATTAATCATAATTGCTAATCACATGGTACATGCTGCTGGGCATTAAAAACAAAAACAACTAAAAGGGAAATCCACTTGCCATGTTGACTAAGTAATTTCATAGTTTGTCTGCAGAATTAAGTCGCTAATAGATCAGTTGTTATCTAATTATAACTGACAAACCCCTTTCCCTAGGCGATCTGTCGGCACCCTATGGTGACTCTCCAACTAGCCATTTCGCTCAACTAAAGGATTCTCGTAGAGGTAAGCCGTGTTCTTTTTGAAAGATTTTCGAAAATAGCGGAAACAAGGGAAAATTTTTCATAATTGCTAATCACATGGTACATGCTGCTGGGCATTAAAAACAAAAACAACTAAAAGGGAAATCCACTTGCCATGTTGACTAAGTAATTTCATAGTTTGTCTGCAGAATTAAGTCGCTAATAGATCAGTTGTTATCTAATTATAACTGACAGACCCCTTTCCCTAGGCGATTTGTCGGCACCCTATGGTGACTCTTCAACTAGCCATTTCGCTCAACTAAAGGATTCTCGTAGAGGTAAGCCGTGTTCTTTTTGAAAGATTTTCGAAAATAGCGGAAACAAGGGAAAATTTTTCATAATTGCTAATCACATGGTACATGCTGCTGGGCATTAAAAACAAAAACAACTAAAAGGGAAATCCACTTGCCATGTTGACTAAGTAATTTCATAGTTTGTCTGCAGAATTAAGTTGCTAATAGTTCAGTTGTTATCTAATTATAACTGACAGACCCCTTTCCTTAAGCGATCTGTCGGCACCCTATGGTGACTCTCCAGCTAACCATTTCGCTCAACTAAAGGATTCTCGTAGAGGTAAGCCGTGCTCTTTCTGAAAGATTTTCGAAAACAGCGGAAACAAGGGGAAATTTTTTGATTTTATTTCAAACCTTTACAAAATATTTTATAAAAATTTTGAACAGCATCCCGTCTGTTTTTCGGACTTTACCACCCTCCAAATTATAAAATTTAACACTTCTAAAATTTTACAAATCATTTCTCCCAAACTACAAAGCCTCAGGTTCTCATTTTTCATCACAACCACAACCACAATTTCGCTTTTCAATTTATAAATTCATTATCAATAAAATCATATGTCATGCATCAATTTTCTTCAAAAACACTATTTAAATCTATAAAAGGATATTTACAAAATTATATAAAGATAATAAAATATATACGTCACTTAATATCAAACAAAAATAGAGATAGGTAATCACATTAGCACTATCGTCGCGACTGTCTGATATCGTCTCGGGGTAATTCTATAGTTATGGTACCTATGCCTATGGAGGTTTATTTAAAATACAGAAAATATTTGGTGAGCTTTGAAAGCTCAGTGAATGTCGTATAATATCTTTAAAAGAATGTTTTCATAAAAGCCTCCATAAAATAGTTTTTAATAATTCAATCAAATCCATTTATTTTAAATTGAGTTTCATGCATTAATATTATAAAATACATGTTGCACAGTTTTCAATTTCATAAAGAGATCTCATATGGTTGTAGGGTTTTTATTTTAAAACCTTTTTTCTTTTTATGAAATGAACTGGTTTGACTCCGCTCGAAGGTGTCCTGCCAACCAATCCGGCTCCCGCCAACCTATAGTGACCCGTGCCTCATGACACCCTAGTATAGAGCGGGATCCTGAAACACTCTCTATTCGGTTCATGTAGCGGAATCCTACATCACTATAGAGCGGAACTCTGTCCTGCTCGGGTATGCTAGCTAATAATATACCCTTTACGTACATTGGACTAATCTCTCGGACATCTGACTGACACGACTCCTTGCGAGTATCTCCCGCAGTTAGTATAGTTAATGACATACTAACACTACTAACTCTACCAATGCACGCTTCGAGTACTTAACCCAAACCGGTAATATACTGATACTCTTTGGGTAAGCCACAAGTTTTATTTTTCTCATTTTTAAAACTAAAATCCATTTAATATACTATTCAAAACGAAAAATCATCATTTCAACAAAAATACCAAAATTCTATCATCTGTTACCATGTAACTCATCATTTAAATCATATTTCGATTTTACCAAAACATTCAAACATGCATGAAATATTCATTCATAATTCAAATCAACATAAAATTCATTAAAAATCATTTTGACACTTACCTTAACTATCGCTTCCGAATAGCTCTCCGGAAGGTTATAAAATTCTCACTATCAGTTCTTCTCTTGCTCCACCGGCTTGCTCGTCACCTACACAACATATATATTCGTAAAATTTACGTTTGCGTCAACTTTTGAAAATCTTAAATAATTAAAATTATATAATCGTCCCTAAATGACCCTTTTTAGGCACAACCTCCCATTTTTGGTTCCTTAATTTAATCTTCAACTTTTAGTAATCTCAATACATCTCATTAAACTCGTTAGGGTCATCTGATTTCTCAACAGATGTCATATGAGCCAATTTACGAAATTACCCTTCAAACTAGTTTATTGCGCGTTTTAGTTTCTCTCTAACTCTTTGATATTTTCTTGGTTTTCTAAGCTCCCAATGTGCATAAATCCACTTATTTTTACTCAAAACCACCAACAAACAAATCAAAATAAAATCCATTTCGAATCAACTTAAATCATCAATTTCAAACGTAAACGACTCACCCATTTTTCTCTTCGCTTTGACTTTGTTTTGAGGTTGATTTTGGGGTGCTTTTGGATTGATTTTGAGCTGTTTTTGCGGCGTGGAACAGTTAGGGTTTTTTTCTTCCTTTCTTCCCTCACGCAATCCCTCTCTTTCACGGTTGATCTCTCATTCTTCTTCCCCGATCTACCTTCTCTATTCTGGTTTCAACTTCAGCTGCACTTGGGTCGGGTTTGGGTGGTGGTTTCGAGTTGACAGGTTTCGCGCACGGGTTCTGCAGGTGGTCACACGACAGCTTGTTGTCGTTTTCTTCCCCGTAGATTGGGTCTGGTTCGCTGATGGTTCTGCGTCGCTCGATCGTCGGCTTCGGGGTCTGCTTCTGCCATCGTTCTGCACGTCAGCGATGTCTGGTTCTACGACGGGTGCATGTGCGGTTCTGCTCGGCGGCTTCAAGTCTTGCTTCGCGACTAGTCTACGGCGGTTCTGGTTTGCTTCAGCTCGAACCTCGGTGATGGCACTGCTCCGCTCGGGTTGTTCAGCGATTCTGCATCGAGTTTGGTCGACGACGGTGCCGGGTTGGCGGTGGCAAGCTCATTCCTCTCTTCCTCTCTTCCTCTCTTCCTCTCTTCTTCTTCTCTCCTCCTTCTTTTTTTTTCTCTTCTTTCTCTTCTCGGTCAGCGACAACTCTCTCTTTTGTTTTGATTTTGATTTTTGTACAATTCTCTTGGCTTCTATTTTCCTTTCCAAACAATTCTAAAAATGACAGTCACATCCTGATAAAATTGCGGTCTCCCCCTTAGCTTTTAATTTAATTTTGATTTAAAATTTATCTTTGATTTAGTCCATTTTCACCTTAAAAAAATTATTCTATTTCATTTACTATTTTACCCTTCCGTTTAATCTCCAATCGGGTTTAAATCGATCTTTAAGGGTTCCCTATACCCTTAGGCACTTCCATGGACCATTTAGGGTCTTTAATTGTTACTCGGGGACTATTTTTGGAAAAACCGTAAAATCAAATTAGAGGGTTTACAATAATACTTGATCGTATTAAGTATAGATATTCACATTTTGTTCATTATTTTGTTCATTACCTTTATCCAACAAGCCAAGATTCTCTATCAATATTAATTATTTGATTAAGATTTTTTAGGAAAAAAGATCCTTGGTATATTATTATTATTATTATTATTATTATTATTTTCCTTATGTTAGTGTTGTTTTATGAATTTTAAGCATGTATAGAATAATCAGTGCCTACTTTGAAAATTATATGTTGTGCATATGTTTGATTTTGACATTATAGCTTTCTATTTTGAAACTGGACCTTTTGACCTTTCAAATAAAATTGGTTTTATATAAATATTTGAATTCATATAAATATCACAAGTATATGAGTTTTTATAGATTTTTCTTTGTAAGAGAAGAGTGTTGCAATTTTATAAAATTTTGCATATAGTCTAGTTACAAAATATGTTTCATTAGGTTTTGCATCTTCGAAAATTTTCAAATTTTATATAGTTGTTTATAACATATTATGTAAGCCCTCGAATTTGATTTTTTGGATTTTTCGAAAATAGTCCCTAAATAATTATTGGAGATCTTAATTGATTTATGGAAACGCTTAAGGTCATAGAGGACTCATAGGGATTGAATTAAACTTAATTGGAGATTAAACGGAAAGATAAAATGATGAAGGAAATCGAATAATTTTTAAGGTGAATAAGGGACTAATTTGAAGATAAATTTTAATAATTGTGGTTAAAGTGAAATTAAGTTAAAGGCTAAGGGAAAAGACTGAAATTTTTAAGGGACGTGACCGTTATTCTTTTAGTTGTTTGGGGAGGAAATCATGAAGCCAAAAGTCAGTTGAATCACAAAAAGTGAAGCTCAAACAGTGAGCAGAATCGAGGATGTTCGTCGCGCGAGATAAGAGAAGAGAAGAGAAGAAGAAGAGAAGAGAAAAGAAGAGAAGAGAAGAGAAGAGAAGAAAGAAGAAGGAGAAAGAAAAGGGAAGAAGCTGTCGACGACGCCAGCTCGCTGACCAAACGCGATCGACGGTAGAAGCACGCCCCGAAGCGCCGAGCAGCAGCGAAGAAACCACCTGAAGCTGGTGACACGCGACGCCAAAAACGGAGTAGAACTGCAGCGAACAGCTCCGATCGCGTGAGAATAACGACCGAGTCGCTCGAACCAGTCCTCCACTATGCGTAAAACCAAGTAGATCTTGCTGGACTCCATGGCAGAAACGACGAACAGCTGAAACAAAGTGGAACCAGGTTTGCTGCGCATGAACAGCTAAAACGAAGAAGACGGCGACGAGCTGTTGTCCGACCACCTGCAGAACCCGCGCGCGAGACTCAGCCGATCCACTCCATTTTCAACTTCAACCAAGCTTGATTCCAACTCGTAATCATCACCAAAACCCGATCCAAGTACAACTGGAGCTGAAATCAGAATAGAGAGGGTAGATTGGGGAAGAAAAATGAGAAACCAGCCGAGAGAGGGAGAGATTGTGCAAGGGAGAGGAAGAAGAGGAAGATCCAACCGAACCCAGTCCAAAACCACCCCAAAAACAGTCCCTAAACGAAGTCAAAGCGAAGAGAAATAGTGATTTCTCAAGGAAGATAAGGGGTGACAAGGGCGCTCGAGGATCGAGATGAGAGTAGTAGGGGCTCCGCACACGCCATTTTCAGTCAACGGTTTTCTGAGTGAGTTTTATTTAAAGATTTTTAAAAATATTTCAAATTATTAAATTTGATTTGATAAGTGATTGTTTGAGTTATTTTAAATACATTGATATATGCATAAGTATTAGCTTGAAGTGAGAATGTGATTTTACATGCATAAATATAAAGTTGTTGAAATGAAATTTCAGAAACTAAGTTTTCAAGTTTGAATTGAGAAAATCAGTGTTATTGCTTAATGCATTCAGAAAATCAGATTTTAGTGCTTTATGCACTCAGAAAAGAGATTTGTACTTTTACGCCAGAAAGTTAAAGTAGAAAAGGAAAAGTGTTTTCAAATCCAGAAAGTATCCTATCAGGGATTTTCAAAGATTACAGATCAGTTTAGACCCGGTCCGGTCTATCCTACATCAGTTGACATAGTCCTAGGAAGAGATAAGTCACTAACATGGGGGACAAGTATCAGAGTTTGTCAGTCGAGTCGCCATTACTGATATGGGGTAGTGTTTCGTGTGCTATGGTTAGCGCTGGGCAATTCCGCACATGGCCACGAGATGTCTCAGAGCAGGCGAGCTATGGTTAGTGTTGGGCAATTCCGCACATAGCCGCGAGATGTCTCCGAGCTGGCGAGCTATGGTTAGCGCTGGGCAATTCCGCACATAGCCGTTAGACTTGAGAGACCCCAGATTAGGGATACTATGGTAATTTTAAAAGATATCAGGAAACAGTTTTAAAAGAGAAAAGCATATTTGAGAGAAAAGAAGTTTTAAAAAGTATTATTCACGTTATTTATGATTTATAGTTATAAGTTTTGAGTTTAAAAGCAAGCCTGTATTTATATATAAATTCTCTTATTTAAGTTGATGTTTAAGAGATTTAAACTTGAAATGCTTTCGAAACAAAGAATATTTTTCAAACGTTTTCAGAGGAGGACGTTTTGAAAATCAGATTTTTAAAGAAAAGATAAATTATCACTCACTGAGCTTCTAGCTCATTATTTTTCTATTTTATATAAAAACCTCCTCAGGTACTCTCAACAAGTAGCCTAGCAGTAGTATCACCTCCAGTGGGCGAGCCAGCGCGACACGACATCATTTAAGCAACCCATTTTGTTTCATCAGTTAGATTTTCATGTAAATCTCTTTTAAAATGTTTAAAGGATTTGTAATTATTCGTTTATAATTGTTTTTAAATTGCTTTTGATTTAAATGTGGTTTATTAAATTATGTTTGGATTTTATTGAGTTGAATTGAAAATTTACATGCATGATTGAGGCCTACGGGCAACTAGAAGTTGGGTTGGTGATAAATTTTAGTCGAAGTGTTGTTTTTCTGTAAACAGGTTTTTCGGGAACGTTAAAAATACAGTTGTTATGCTGTCGAAATTTTATTAGAAAAATAAGTTTTCGAAAAATGAATTTAAAATTAAAAATAAAAATTTTTCTATGCGTTTTCAGTTTTTAAAGAAAACCCAACCCAACGATGTTTCAGAAAGTATCAAAAAGTTTAGGGTTCGCTCCACGGGTTTCGCTTAGCCCGACGAGTCGGGTCTGAGAGGGATCCGTTGACCGACCGGATCAGAGTTAGAGGTATCCGGGTCGGGTCGCGTCATATTACGTATTACCTTGTAAAGTTTTACGATTTTTAAAATCGAATTTTAAAAGTTATGATTTTTCTTAGTCAAAGTATTAAATTTGTTTAGCACTAGACAATATGTATAAGTTTGAATGTGAAAATATTTTTAAAATACTTATTTAGTTAGTTTCCTATCAAAATTTTATTTTGAACTCCTAAATAAGTGTGTTTTACTTCTTTAAAAATTTAAGTGAAACAGAGGTCTGTTGAATATTAAAACAATTCCGAATTGAAGCATATTTTGAGCTATCGATTGGAAGACAAACCAAAATATTTTAAAAAATAAATCTTGTCAGGGCATTTTTGAATTTTATTTAATTTTGAAAAGTTTTGTGGTGTGAGATATGAATGAGCAACATGTTTTTGGAAATTGTCATAATTTTTCAGTTTTTCTTCACTTTATTAAAAATCATAAATCTAATACTATATAGATTTCAACACAACACTAGTTAACTCTAATTTTAGGCTTTCGGTTTGGGGAATATTTGATAGTCTTATTTTCAGTCCTCAGACATTAATTATTTGAGTTTGATTTTTGTGGGATTGTATTAATTTAGGCTTAGACAAGATCGTTTGATATGCGAAGAGTTTGTTTGCCTTGAATTGTTGAAATGTAAGTATACTAAACTATTTTCAAAACTCAAATCACAATATTATGTATGTTTTGGAAATTATAGTTATACAATTATTATGCTATGACAATATGTGATGAAATGGTACCATAAAATAATGTTTTGTCTAGACTTAGTTTTATTTTTTGTTACAAATAAGCACCTCAATGATAGCTGCGTGGAGTCTTATGTGATATGTAATTTGTTATACATATTTGAGAATATGCAAAGTGTCTCTATGGTATCATGGGGACTAATGAGTATTCAAATTCGTGTGTAGACAAATTAGTGTATGTGGGAAGACTCTTTGATGATCACAATGAGAGTTTAGTTCTTACCTTTAGGCATAAGTGTTCTGTTTTTTAAATGAAATCCTGAATTGTGCTTGCCCTGTATGACTTTGGCTCTATTATGTGTTATGTGCCTACTTAAGTCCTACTAGATAGTAAAGTGTAAAGGGAAACTAGAAGAAAAAATTTTGACATGATAAGTTTTTGATTTGGTATATTTTGATTATAAATATGAAATTTATAGTTTTTATATTTATGAATTGTATATTTGTTTTATATATGTTATGGTGGAAAAAAAAAAATTATTTAGTATGCTTATTGAGTTTCCAAACTCATTTAGTATGTTGTGATTTCAGACTATTGATATTCTTATTGTGCATAGGATGGATTGACATTTTAGTGGTGTTTTCTTGTTTCCATGGAAAATAAGCCGCCTATATGTCATTTGAATATTTTTAGAAACTTATTTATTTTGGTTTAACAACATTGATGGTTGCATTTGTTTATAAATACTTTTTTTTTTTCAGATTTTTAGAAGTTATTTGATAGTATGTTAGTTCATGTTTAGACCTTTAGGGTGTGACATTAAGCCCGCATTCAAGTCTTAAATTTCAGAGGGCAAGGTTGAGTTTCAAGATCGTTAGTCTAGAAGACTGAGTTTGAGAGCAGGGTTGGACTTCAAAATTAAATAAAAATTGAAAAGTTTTACATAGATTATAAGCTAAAGCTTGATAGATTGTCCAAGCCCAAGTGAGCAAACTTGCTTAAGATATAGCCCGCAAGTATGGATTCCATTAATTAGGTTACTAATTATTTTATTTGTTTTGTGTTTAGCTTTCAACTTTACTTAATTTTAGTTTATATAAGTTAAATTCATGAAAATAGTAGAGACATATATCATCTATCAACTCATTTGATAGATTATATAAATTTCAATTATTTTCATTTGACCCTAAAGTATATGATGACTGATATAACTAAAATCAAGTGAGAAATATGAGTTTTCAAGTTTTATGATAGAATTATATTGTCAATTTTTTTAACCAACAAAGATATTTTATTTTAAGATAGAACTCTAAAATTTTATACAAGTTCTAAGTTAGGGTGGGCATCTGCAACCCAATCTAATAGGCCTAACCCTACTCGACTGTTTTTGGCTAGGTTGAATTAGGCTAAATCTTAAAAAAAGCTGGGATTGATTAGGTTAGGTTGAAAATTATATTGGGTTAGATTGGGTAAAAATTTTCAACCTAACCTAACAAACGCTCACCCTTAATTCTAAATCCAATATTTCTTCCTCTCTCTAGAAGAACATTTGTTAGGGATGCGGATTAAAGACAACTTTGACAAATGCCCACCTCTAATTCTAAATCTAAGATTTTCTTCTCCTTTTATGAAAACACTTGTTAGAGATGAAAATCAAGGACAGCTACATATGTTCTTAGTTTTTTTTTTTTTTCTTTTTCCATGTGCTTTTGTGGTTTATGGATTGACCTTTTATTTGTAATATTTGATGGGTTAACCCTATGTTTATGATTACTTTATGGATTATCTCTATTTGTACTTATTTTATGAATTGAACCTTTATTTGTAATCGTTATTTATAATGTTAGAATTTATATGTGATAATATAATATTAAGATTGTTTTCTGTATTTATTATGAATTTTTCGATATTTTAACTAATGTCCAACTTGATCAACCCAACCCAACCAAACTATTATTGGGTTGGATTGGATTGAGTTGAAAAATTATATTAAGTTAGGTTAAGTTGAAAAATTTTCAACCTAATTTATATTGGGTTGGAAGATTTTCAATCCAATCCAACTCAACCAACAAATGCCCACCCCTATTTTAAGTATTAAGAAATTCATTTTCCCTTGAGCTCACATTAAAAGACACAAACATACATTGGCTTGCGATGACCGAATATTTCATCTTTAATATAAAACTTTAACATTCACGTAAGTTTTGAACATTAACAGCTTCATTTTAACTTCACTAGTTTTAGTTTTTTATTGAAATCCTTAGGAAGTGATAGGATTGAAGGATTTAATATGTATATATATGTATGTATATAGATACTATATTTTATATTACACTTGAGAGATTGATAGATTTGACAAAAAAAAAAATGCTTGCATTCTAAAATTGCTTATTGTAATTTATTTTATTTTTATTATATCTTATTATAACTAAACATGTCTTATTACAGTCATTAAATATGATTCTAATTGTCAATTGTTATAAATATGATATGACTTATTTTAATTGTAATCTCAGATATAATAATGAGATAATAAATTATAATAAACAAATTTGAAATGCAATCTTGAAATGCAATCATTTTTTTTTTCTCTTAAATCAAGTATTTGTGAAGAGAATTCAGGTAAAATATGGTATTTTTAATAATTTCTGAGAATTTTGTACAGATTGAGAAATATAGAACCAAGATGACACTTTACATGAGAATCAAAGATTTTGGGAAATAAATCAAAGATTTTTGGAAGTGTATCAAAACCAAATTTGAAGTTTTAGAAGCAAGTAAAGAATCTATTTAGATTAGGAAGAAAATTTGAAAGCAATTTGGAAATAAATTCGGATTTGGAAGAGAATTTAGAAGCCAATCGGGAAGAAAAGCTTTGAACGAAGTTTTGCAATTAATAAAAAAATTCAATTTTAACTCATTCTGGAAATAAATTACAACAGATCAAAGTGGAGTTGCAAGCAGTAGTGGAAGCACGAGCCACGACCATGAGCCGCAACTGTAACTGACACCAGATCCAAGGAAGAGTCACTTGGAGTAGCTACGACATGGCTAGCGACCATCAGCCGTGACCAGCTGCTAATGAGAAGCATGTGAAGCTTCCTAGACCATGGCTTGGCATTTCAGCGATAGGCAACAAACGCGAGGACCATCCAAGCGACCACAAGTTGCAAGCAATTTATTTCCAGAGAAAGAATCTCACATCACATTAATTGCAGAAGGTAAATTTCGCTATGGACCTCCAGAAATCCTACAAAACAGCCATCTTGGATGCCTATAATGGGCGTGAGTTCTCCGTGTGAAGCATCAAGTAGTTCAGTATTGAGTTTAAGAGGCAGATCAGGTGAGAGCAGTATTTCATAGGAGTTTCGGTTGAAGGGAGAAATTTAGTTTATTTCTTCTCTTCTTTTATTTGTTCTTTTATGGAATTTGTTCTTGTAATATTTCTTTTTCTTGCCTATATTATGTTGAACTAAATTCTCACATTGACGCTACAATGTAGCTTAGCTGTGATTTTAATTTATACAATGATTCAGTGAATTTTCATATTTGCATTTTATTCTTGCATTATATTTTATTGGGGCTTAATGCTGTTAATTAATTTAGGTATGTTAATTGATTAGATCTTATGACCATGATGCATTCGAGAGAGGTATTATATGTCTAGAAATCGATAGAGTATCCTAATTCATATGAGATAGAGATATACTTATATGGTTGAGTAATTGTGTGCAGATAATTTGATATGAGTTAATTTACATAGACATATAGTATATTAGTTAATTTGGGTATGTTTGCTTGACCATTGCAAAAGGCTTGCAAATAAATTAAAATTATCCGATTAGGTACATGATAAGAACTATCTTTTAGTAAAAAGAATATAAATTAAATGACATGATTAGGTAAAATTGTATGCTTAGATATTTTATAACTACTGATTTACATCAATTACAATTGTTAGTTTAATTTGTTTAATTTTATTTTTTCTCATAATCAATACAATTTCGTTAGTTTGAATAAAATTGTCTAATCAATTTTGGTATTTTAATACAAAGTTTGCAATTGTCCTCTTGAGATCGACCTTAACTTACTACTATATTATATAGTAGTAAGTTAGAGCATTATTAGAATAGTTGGTTAAGTTTTTGGCATCGTTGTTGGTGTTGCCAAGGATGGTGTGTCAAATTTTAATATTAATATCAATACCAGTGAAAACAATTTTATATCAAACATTTTTCTTTTTCTTTTTCAGATGCTTTCGATCTATTTATGTAAAGACAAAAAGCATTGAGATGTTACCATTTGACATTGAGATCGAATAGACAATTCAAAATATAAGAAGAGCTAGAATACTAGAAGAGATGAATGACACCATGGGGAATAATCAAAATGTTGTTGAGGATTCAAGGACTCTTAGAGACTACGCAGTGCCAAATGTCGAAGGGATTCATCAAAGTATTGTTAGACCACCAGTTCAAGCAAATAATTTCAAAATTAAGCTAGCTATCATATAGATGATCCAATCCTTAGTGTAGTTTGGAGGATTACCAAATGATGACCCAAACGAGGCCAACTTCCTAGAGATTTCTGATACATTTAAGCCTAATGGAGTCTTATACGGCTAAGACTCTTTCCATTTTCATTACTGGATAAGGCAAAAAGCTAGTTGACATCACAACCTCAAAATTCTCTCACAAGTTGGGAAACAATTGCACAAAAATTTCTTGCTAAATACTTTCCTCTTATAAGGTCTACGAAAACGAGAAATAGCATCACTTTATTCACACAATTGGATGGAGAATCTATGTACGAGGCTTGGGAGAGATTTAAGGAGTTGCTCAACAAGTGTCCTCATCATGTAATTCTACAATGGTTACAAGTGCAGACTTTTCATCAAGGGTTAGTAGAGACCATAAACCACAATAAATACAGCAGCCGGTGGATTAACAATGGGCAAGACAATAAAGGATGACTTTAATTTGATAAAAGAGATGACATTGAATAATTATCAGTGGCATTCTGAAAGATCTTTGCCTAAGAAAGCAGCAATAGGAGTGTATGAGTTGGATGTTGCTACGTCTATGAATGCTTAACTGGATGCAACAGTCAAAAGAATTGAAGCAATAAACGTGAATACAAAAAAGGTGCATGCTCTTCAAAGCCCATTTGTATATTGTGAGAATTGTAGAGGAAATCATATTACAACAAGTTGCTTAAGTAGTCTTGAATCAATGCAATAAGTTGGCAACTAAAATAGGCAGCATAACAATCCACACTGAAATTTCTATAATCTAGGGGGGAGAAATCATCCTAACTTTACATGGAGGCAGGATAAAAAACTAGCACCACAATTAAAGCTTGCATTTCCACCAGGATTCCCTGGTCATCCACCTCAAGAGAAGGAACCTTCATTTGAGGAGCTAGTGTTGCAATGCATTCAAGAATAACGGACTTTGTTGCATAATCAACAAACTTAGTTATAGAACCAGTAAGCTCAAAGTCAAACTTAGTTTAAAATTTTAGAGGTGTAGATTGGACAGTTGGCCGATGATATTCATAAAACACCACTAGAAAAACTTCCAAGTGATATTGAGAATAATCAGAAATAGAGAGAAAGGCAAGAGCAATACATGACTGTGACCTTAAGAAGTGGAAAGGAATTGAGTAATGTTGAGTTCACTTCAAAGACTAAGCCAAGTCAGGAGAAAGAAAAGGCTAAAGAGGAGGATGAGAATGAAGATGAAGAACCTACAAAGGTTGAGACGAGGCCCAATCAAGAAGAAGATTTGGGGAAGCCAAAACAAGTCAAGAAATCATCTTTTGTGCCACCTATTCCTTTTGCTCTACCACTTCAAAAGAGGAAACAAGAGGAAGTACTAAAGTCAAGTCAAGACAAGGCTACACCTCAAGTATTACCTCCACCATTCCCGTAAAAATTATCCAAGTAAAAACTGGATAAGTAGTTTTCCAAGTCTTTGGGGGTGTTCAAGAAGCTTCATATCAACATTCCTTTTGCAGAAGCTCTAGAACAAATGCCTAGTTATGTCAAGTTTATGAAGAAGATCCTCTCGAGAAAAAGGAAGTTCAATGATTATGGTAGTATAGCTCTTACTAAAGAATGTAGTGCAATTCTTTATAAGAAGTTACCTACCAAATAAACATCCTATTAGTTTCATAGTTCCGTGTGAAATAGGGGAACACTTTTCAGGGAGAGCATTGTGTGATCTACAGGTAAGTTTTAACTTGATGCCATTTTTTATATTTAAAAAGCTAGTTTTTGAGGAAGTTAAACCTACATCTGTCACTCTCCAATTGGCAAATAGGTCTCTCAAGTTGATTTTCTCGGCAGATTTTATTGTGCTCGATATGTTGAAGGATAAGGAGGTCCTTATTATTTTGGATCGACCATTTTTAGCAACAGAAAAAACCATGATTGATGTGTAAAAATGGGAAATTATTATGTGAGTTCAACAAGAAAAAGTGATATATAAGGTTCTCAAGGTTATCAAGGTACCAAAGATTGAAGAAGATCACTATAGGGTGGACTTGAAGAATAGAGATGAAGAAGATAAGTGGATGAAAAAAACATCACCAAATCCTCTTGATATTAAAACATAAGTCTCAAAAATCCAGAAGGACTTCAAAGCTTGAGCTAAGATCTCATTGAATGTGATGAAGGCTTGTTTGATGGAATGCTTCGCAAGTACTGGCCGATAAAAACCGAGCTAATGAAGGAATAAAGAAGAAATCAAGCTGAAAACTATAAATCAACCGTTGCTTCGGAGGCAACCTAAGAGTTTTTAAATTTCTCTTTTTGTTTGATTTTGTTTAGTTTGTTTTATTTTACTTTTAAATTTTTATATGTTTGTGTTTTGTTGGATACCTAGAGAAAAGAAAGTAAAGTAATGTCAGGTTCATTAATTCACCAAGCCCAAGAGTGCTAGGGAGCTTCTTAACTTCACTACTAATATTTTAAATTGATGATATTACGACACCTTAATGTGGGGGTATGCCTATTTTATTTGTTTTTTTGTGTGTATGTGTTGATGGGGTAAAATTCTAATGCACTAATTACAATAGATCGCGTGCAAGTATACATGGTCACAATATAATATACTAGCAAATCAAAGTCGTTCCCACAAAGACAACTGCTACTTTTTAAGTATCAATTACCAACTTTCTTGAAACCAATTTTATTCAGACTTCTAAATTGACAAGATTATTTTAATTCACTAAATATATATATATTAAAAATAAAAATACAACTTAACTAAACAAATAATTAAAAATTACTTATAAAAACAGAAGACCACTACAAAATAAAGTATCTAGGAAATACAATTTCACCAACTATTCCAATGACTTATTCTCATTAAAATAAAATAAAATAAAATACATAATTCTATTACGTATTTAACCGGATAACTCTTAAATCTTCACTAACCTCTTCCGAATGGTCAAGTGAAAATATTCAGAGAAATTAAACTGCTATATTCCTATGTCGATTAATTAGTCTGAATTCTTTAAGATCCAATTATCCACAACGATTATACAAACCTTATAGGTATATTTCTATCCTTTAAGATTCATATCATTCTATTGATGTCTAAACTATAGTCACCTTTTCCAAGTGCAATATAGTTAACTGATCAGGTTAATTAATTAGGCTCAAGTTAATTAACCACATATATAAACAATAGAACAGAATACTAACAATAAGAATAAAACCATTAAGCATCAATAAATCATTGAACAAGAATTGAAATAGTTGGCTATATTGTATTCTTAGAAAAAATAGTTTAGTTCTCCATGAAACCAATTAACACAATGAGAAAAATTGAAATCAAAATAAAAACATTATATTAATTAAGAAAATAAATTAAGAGAGAAGTCATTGTGTAATTTTACAATGTACGCCTTCCTTGAACACAAACGAGTCAATTGATGCAGTCACACTGATTCCCTTTTCACTTTCTCTGTCGTCGCTTCCTCTATAATTTTTTTTTTTCTGTCAAAAGTTCTCCATTTCTGTTGCAAAAATTCAAACCTTTATATCCGCCCCACTTTAGGGTATCGTTATCATTTTATTTTTTCTCCACCCGCAATCTTAGTCTTCATTTCCTGTTTTTAACCTTGATTCTCTCCTTTCTGCCTTTGAAAAACTGGATGCTCAAATTAATTCTGAGATTCTTTGCATGCTGACAGTTGACTACTTCACAAACTTACAAAATAAAAATTCTGCTTCTTTTGGAATCTTTGAATTTTGAGAGATGCTTGTGCATGATTGAATTCTTTTCTTGTACTCATCGATTGATTAAATCCTCACTTCACTAAATTTGTTCTGTCAAGTAAACTCGAAATCTTTGAAGACATTAATGGCGATATTTTATAAACAAAAATTCAACTTTTGCCCCAAAAAATTACAATTTGACACCTCTATTAAATTTCTGCACAAAACACTCATAAAACATTAAAACACCCCTATTTCACTCGAGTTTTCATCACAAAAGCATAGGTTTAGAATATAAAATTGTGCTTAATTTTAGCCCAATCAAACAGCCCCAAACCTAACTCTTGCTCACCCTCAAGCAAAAAATCTATAAAACAGAAACAACAAAATTTAAAACCACATCCACTTTCGTAGGTAAACACGATGACATTTAGCACATGCCACAAGCCTTTAAATCTCTAGGTGTCCCTAATAGGAGGAGTTGTGTCTGCTGAGGGTTTACCAGCTACGATACCCACAAACGTAACACAATCATGTTCGCACAAAACAACCCATCTTCTAGTGCCTTCTTCAAGAAAAATCACTTCACCTGAGATCTTGAACATTGACTAAAAATAAGTCACTAGTAATCCTCACACAATCATCCGTACTCTCCAACTTATCACCCAGCAATTGAAGTTCGACAATACTAAGTACACACATCATGGTTTTATTTCGCTTCGAGTCTATGCCTCACTGGAATTCACTCATTAAATAAATGATTTTTCTCACAGAGTCCTAAGGCAACACTCTTACAATATACAAGCATTTAGGAGTTTATGCATAAAAAAGAATTCAAGTCTTCATATTGCTTGTATAATAAATTATGAATTGTAAACGATAAGCACCAACAAGGTCTCTTGAAAGAATCAGACATCTAAAAACAGTGCAACACCTATAATTCTGGCTCGAAGTAATCATGATCTCCTATTAATCAGTAGGTCTTCTAAAAAGATGTAACGAGGTTAGAGGTTTTGGCTATAAAGAACCGGAACAAGGTCTACAACGAGGAGCTTGGACTTCCCCAGAGACTATTCATTGCATCTCTAAAATTGTTGCATTTAGCATCGACTGCCACTCCTCTAAGTGACCTTTATCCCCTTTTATTTCTTCATCAATTTTTTTTTTTTTTAACAATTTGTCCACTATACCGATGTCTTTGTATAACAACTCCCCCAATCCTGATTTTTTTTTTTTTTTTTGCATAACAATACTCCTTTCTTTCATCCCTTTAGCATAATTTTCTTTAAAATCCAAGCTCTTAAGGTAAGAATTTAATTTTTTTTTAATATGGCTAGGCACAGGATAATTCGTGAGGGTGAAAGAAAATAAAGGCTACTATATGTTTGGCTTCAATTCGGTTTTAGGCTTACACACAATTTAGGCTCGGAAAATTTTGGTTCTTTAGCTTTTTTCTAGAGTTAATTACACACAAATGCCTGCTTCATGTCAATAGGTTCGCATAATGACTCAAAAAATTCAAAAATCATAATGAATTGCAATGAATTTCTGCCCTTAAAGTCTAATCAAAGCCTAAAGAGACCAACTAGTAGCAACAAAATTTTTCTAAAAAGTGTTTTATGAGTGGAAACGAGAAATTACCCTCAGAACAAAGCGCTAAAAGTTAAGATTACTCACAAGGGTAGTCTCCACTAATAGACCACATCTATGCATGCACAATATCTCTACATACTCCTACTGGGTTCAAAGTCTTTGACAACATCAAACCATGCTTATGACTTTCATGACTTTTCCCTAATCAAGATTACCAATCACATAACGCAATAACTCTTCTCTCGAAAGCACACGATCAATTTATTAATCAAGTTTGAAACATGATTGGTTCCACCCCCAAACCTAGTCCAAATATTGTCCCCATTGTTTGAAAAAACTAAGTTCAGGATGATAAAAATAAAAACCATAGTTAAAAATAAACGACAGCAAGTAAACAATATATCACTGAAAATATTATGCAAATGATAAAACAAAAACATAAAAATTAAAAGGAAAGTAAACAATGCAAAAATAAAGGAACTTACTAGGTCCTCAAGAAAGAAATGGTGGAAGTGACAGGAGAATTGTGGACGAAAAATAAGTGAACGGACATCAGTAGCAGGTAGTGCAAAACACGTATCACACCATGATTCCTTCTTTATTTATTTATTTTTATTTTTTTTAAGAACATTCTATGCCAGTAAAAATTATTCACCACCTGTGCACACTCCAAATTTCACCTAACAAAAAAAAAAAAAAAAAACCAAGAATGATAATATTGAAATTAAACCCAAAAATAAAATAAACAAAAAAATAATAAAAATAAAAATAATTGAAACAAAAAAGAGGGTTAGAAAACTTGGGTTGCCTCCCAAGAAGCGCTTAATTTAAAGTCTTTAGCTAGATTCCCTTCTGCGTTCAATTGTTCAGATCTGTCAAGGCGATGATGGATTTTTGTCATTCCACTTCACCACCAAAATAGTGCTTCAGCCGTTGACCATTAACCTTAAAAATTCTACCTGAACTCTCTTCTTCAACTTCCACTGCTCCATATGGGTATATTGTTTTGACAACGAAAGGCCTCGACCATCTGGATTTGAGCTTGCTTGGGAATAATCGTAGCCTGGAATTGAACAACAACACCCGCTATCCTGGTTCAAAATGCTTGGCTAAAATTTTCTTGTCATGTCATTTCTTTATCTTTTCCTTGTAAATGTGGGCATTCTCATAGGAATCCAACCGTATTTCCTCGAGCTTATCCAATTGAAGAAGATGTTTATCACCTGCTTACTTCAAATCAAAATTCAAAGCTTTAATTGCCCAAGATGCCCGATGCTCCAACTCCACTGGGAGGTGACATGTCTTTCCATACATCAACCGAAACGGAGACATTCCAATTGGTGTTTTATATGCAGTTCGATAAGCCCACAGTGCATCATCAAGCTTGGTACTCCAATCCTTCCTTGATTTGCTCACAGTCTTCTCTAAAATACCCTTAAGTTCCTTGTTTGAGATTTCCACTTGTTCGTTGGCTTGAGGGTGATACGGGGTTGTTATCTTGTGCGTTAACCCATATTGCTTGAGTATCGATGATGCCAAAAGGGGCTGAGCATTATGCATATTCAACACCTCATACTTCGGAGCTGTTTCAAGTACTTCCACATAATCTTGGACTTCTTCACGATTTCCCTTACTTGAAGACACCAATGCAACCTCCAGAGCATCTAATGGAATTTCTTCATTACGTACTTCCTGAATGCAATCATGCAACACTTCCACTCTATTGCATTTGTCGGTGTCACTAGGAAATTTCAAAGCTTTGAAAACATTAAAGGTGACCTTTTCATCTTCTATCCTCATTGTGAACTGGCCTTTCTACACATTAATCACAGTTCTTCCGATGGCTAAGAAGGGTCTTCCCAAGATGATAGGAATCTCTCGGTCTTCTTCCATATCAAAATAATAAAATCTGCTGGGAATATAAATTTCTCCACTTTCGCCAGAACATCCTCAATTACACCTCTAGGTTGCTTCACAGATCGATCTGCAAGTTGAAGAGTAACTGATGTATGTTTGGCTTCCCCCAGACCTAATCTTTTGTAGATGGATAAGGGCATCAAGTTGATACTTGCCCTAGATCACACAAGGCCCTTCCTTCAAAGTTCTCTCCAATTCTACATGGAATAGTAAAACTGCATGGATCCTTTAATTTCAGAGGTTACTTTTGTTGTAGGATTGCACTGCATTCTTCTGTGAGCGCCGCAGTCTCAAACTCTTCCAACTTCCTTTTATTCGATAGAATCTCTTTCATAAACTTCACGTATCTAGGCATCTGTTCTAGCGCTTCTGCAAAAGGTATGTTGATATGTAGTTTTTAAATACCTCTAAGAACTTTGAGAACTACTTATCTAGTTTTTGCTTTTAAAACCTCTGCGGAAATGGAAAAGGTGGTACTTGAGAAGCTCTCTTTTCTTCCTTTAAGCTTTGATGGTTCTTCTTTCTCATCCTTCTGCTCTTTCTTGTCTGCAACTACCTCCTCATCCTCTGATGGTTTGGGCACAACAGTAGATTGTTCCATGTTCTTATTCAACTCCTTACCATTCCTCAAAGTGAAAGCCTTACACTGCTCTTTACCTTCCCTCCTGGGGTTTTGCTCTGTATTGTTGGGTAACTTTCCATATGGTCTATTAATGACATTTGCGATTTGCCCCAATTGCACTTTTAAGTTTCGAATTGATGCACTTTGGTTTTGTAATTGAGCTTGAAATTGATTTTGCTGATTTTGCAACTGATTCTATTGAGCCTGTAACATGCTCTGCTGATTTTGCAGGAGAGAATCAGTGTTCGTCATGAATTTCATCATCATTTCCTCCATTGATGGCTTCTTGACTTGAGGTGAAACTTGTTGTGATTGACTTTGAAAACCAAGTGGAATTGTAGGTTTTAATGATGATGCCTGATCTTGATTTTGTTTCCATGAAAAATTGGGGTGATTTCTCCATCCAGGGTTGTAAACATTTGAGTATGGATTATTGCATTGTCTGTTAAAATTAGCTACAAATTATACCGACTCCTGATTACCCAAACCACTGTCCATTGCATGACTGCCTTCGAATTCTTCAGGGCTAACTAATGAGCTTTGAATTGCATTGACGTCACTTGCACCCATACTGCAAGCATTAAATCTTTTAGTTAAAGTAGAAACTTGAGTTGTCAGTGCTGTAATAGCATCCAGCTCGTGAACACCAAACGCTGCTTTTCTAGGTTTCGATATCTCAGATGGCCATTGATAGATGTTGGATGACATTTCTTCAATCAACTCAAATGCATCCTCCACATTTCTTTTTAGCAATGCTCCACCTTTAGCAGCATCTACATTGGATCTTCCAGCCTCTGATAAGCCTTGATAAAAAGTCTGTATTTGCAACCATTTCGGCACTCCATGATGAGAACACTTTCGAAGCAACTCCTAGAACCTCTCCCAAGCCTCATACAATGATTCTCCTTCCATTTGCGTAAATGCAGCAATAGCATTCCTCAATTTCACTGGTTTTGCTGGAGGAAAATACTTTGCTAGGAACTTTTGTGTCAACTTATCCCATGTTGTGATAGAGGCTTGAGGCAATGAATTCAGCTAGGTTTTTGCCCTGCCCTTTAATGAGAAAGGGAACAATCTCAACTGAATGACGTCATCCGTCACTCCATTGTGTTTGAAGGTGTCGCAAATCTCCAAGAAATTTGCGATGTGCTCATTTGGATCTTTATTGAGTAAACCAAAAAATTGCACTGCAAATTAAACCATTTGAATGGTCACTGGTTTGATCTCAAAGTTGTTCGCTTGAATGGCTGGTTCGCGAATACTTTGGTGGATCCCTTCCACAGTTGGTATAGAATAATCTCTGAGAGGTTTTAAGCCCTCGACGGGTGGTTGATTATCTCCCATGTTGACTTTTAGCTCCGCCAAACGCCTAGCTTTCCTTATTGCTCAAACTGTTCTCTCGATTTCACTGTCAAATAGCAATAGTTCAGTGCTTTTAGACATTTACATAAAACAACCTCTAGTACCTGTAAAAAAATTAAAATAAAATAGAATAGAATAAAATAAAATAAAACACAACAATCTGAAGTAAGATTGTGTCAACTAGTATTGATATTGATACTACAAAATGCACATTGTCCTCGGCAACGGCGCCAAAAAATTGATGGAGTAAAATCCTAATGCACTAATTACAATAGGTTGCGTGCAAGTATACATGGTCACAATGTAATATACTGGCAAATCAATGTCGTTCCCACAGAGACAACTGCTAATTTTTAAGTATCAATTATTAACTTCCTTGAAACCAATTTTATTCAGACTTAAAAATTGACAAGAATATTTTAATTCACTCAATATATATATATATATATATTAAAATTATAAATACAACTTAACTAAATAAATAATTAAAAATTACTTATAAAGACAGAAGACCACTACAAAATAAAGTATCTAGGAAATACAATTTCACCAACTATTCCACTGACTTATTCTCATTAAAATAAAAAATAAAATACATAATTCTATTACGTATTTAACCGGATAACTCTTATATCTTCACTAACCTCTTCCAAATGGTCAAATGAAAATATTCAGAGAAATTTAAACTGTTATATTCCTATGCTGATTAATTAGTCTGAATTCTTTAAGATCCAATTATCCACAACAATTACACAAAACCTTATAGGTATATTCCTATCCTTTAAGATTCATGTCGTTCTATTGATGTCTAAACTATAGTCGCATTTTCCAAGTGCAATATAGTTAACTGATTAGGTTAATTAATTAGGCCCAAGTTAATTAACCGTGTATATAAACAATAGAACAGAATACTGACAATAAGAATAAAACGATTAAGCACCAATAAATCATTGAACAAGAATTGAAATAGTTAGCTACATTGTATTCCTAGATAAAATAGTTTAGTTCTCCATGAAACCAATTAACACAATGGAGAAAATTGAAATCAAAATAAAAACATTGTATTAATTGAGAAAATAAATTAAGGAAAAAGTCACTATGTAATTTTGCAATGTACGCCTTCCTTTAACACAAACGAGCCAATTGATGTAGTCACACTGATTCCCTTTTCACTTTCTCTATTGCCGCTTCCTCTATAATTTTTTTTCTTTTGTCAAAAGTTCCCCCCTTCTGTTGCAAAAATTCAAACCTTTATATCCGCCCCACTTTAGGGTATCCTTATCATTTTATTTTTTCTCCACCCATAATCTCAGTTTTCATTTCTTGTTTTTCACCTTGATTCTCTCCTTTTTGCCTTTGAAAAACTAGATGCTCAAATTAATTCTGTGATTCTTTGCATGCTGACAGTTGACTGCTTCACAAACTTAATAAATAAAAATCTTACTTCTTTTGGAATCCTTGAATTTTGAGAGATGCTTGTGCATGATTGATTTCTTTCCTTGTACTCATCGATTGATTAAATTCTCACTTGACTAAATTGGCTCTATCAAGTAAACTCGAAATCTTTAAAGACATTAATGACGATATTTTCTGAACAAAAATTTAAATTTTGCCCCCAAAAATTACAATTTGACCTCTCTATTAAATTTCTGCACAAAATGCTCATAAAACATTAAAACACCCCTATTTCACTCGATTTTTCATCACAAAAGCATAGGTTTAGAATATCAAATCGTGCTTAATTTTAGCTCGATCATGTGTTGTAGATTGTTTGATTTGCTAATTTTCTTGCCTCTCAGGTTTATTTAAAACATTGACGACAATGTTTAAACTAGGTTTGGGGGTGGGACATTTGCGTGTAAGGAATTTTTTTTAAAAAAAACAATTGTATAAAGAAAAAAGAAAGTTTCATTTCAGATCTTATTAATAAATTGTTCTAATGTAATTAAGAGGGGAGTTGATGCACATCATGATGGTTTGTTTAGACTAGGTGGCAGCCATGAAAGTTTAAGCACGATTAGAGGATTTCAAAGGTTTGAATCATAGTTAGGAGAGTGTAGAAATATTAGGTGTGCATAGGTGCAGGACTATAAGTGGAGACTTCCCAAGTGAGTTATTTGAGCCCAAACATGTTTATTCCGACGTTTGTTTTCTTCTAATCCTTTAACACTTTTTTTCACATGATTTTTATTGTTTAGATTGAGCTCTATAGGCTTTGCATATGAAGGAGATAACATATTTTGCATCCTTAAACTGTTTATGTTTAATGAGAAGTTTGATGACTGTAGAGAAATGAAACTAGGTTTTGTGTACTTAACCCAATAAAAGGCCCAAAATAGTTTTCCTACCTTGTGTTGTTTGCGCCAATATAGCCATTTAAAGGCCACAAACATTTTAGCCTAATTGTTTTTATTTGAAACCTACAAAATCACAAGCCCGAATTAAATTTAGCATACCCTTTAGAGCTTGGATTCACATATGAGATTGAAGTTTAGGCAAAAAAAGGAGGGAATGTGAACTGAAAATGGGGTTTACAAAAGATAAATAATGGGGTGATTGAAAAATTAAAATTTCAAGTGAAGAATGGCCTCATGAAAATATGTTAGTACAAGCAAGTAGGAAAAAAAAATCAAATAAAAAGGAAGAAGAAAGAAAGAAAAGAAGGTGCAAAAACAAAAATTTCTAAAGAATTAGTTGAAAGTAAACAAATGAAAAAAGAAGCTTAGGTGATTTAAACAATTAATAGAAGTTTGGTGCCTAAAATAAGCAAATCTTTTGGAACTCATTGTGTGATCCTAAGCTTATTTGCAAACTACTTATTCTTTCTTTCTTAAACCATTCACCCTTTGGCCCGTTACAACCTGAAAAAAAGTCTTGGTAGATCTCTGGAAAAGTTGAATTATTTCGTTGAAGTAAACAATGGCTAATATTTTATTGATTTCTAATTCCTAAATGAGATCCTTTGAATTCATAAAGTGGTATTTCTAACTTGTTTATTCCCAAGCATTGTATAATTTATTGATATTTTCTTATGTATAACCTCTACCTCGCATGTGTGCTTAATATTTTCAATTTAAAGCTTGCTTGCTAAGTGATAAGTTGGAGAGAGCTGAAGATTGTGTGCGGATTATTAGTGACTAAATTCTAGTCAAAACACAAGATTGTGGGTGTGTTGATTTTTCTTGAAAATTACAGGGAGAAATTTATTGATAGATTTGAGTAAAATTATTTACGTTTGTGGGTAACGTAGTTGGTAAACTCTCAGGCGACTATAACTCCTCCACTAGGATAACTAGGGGTTAAAGGCTTGTGCAATATACTAAATGTCATCGTGAAGGCCTATGGAAGTGGCTTAGTAAAATGTAGGAATTAGTTAAAATTTATTTTGTTGTTTTCGTCCAAGATTTGCTCGAGGACGAGTGAAAGTAGGTTTGGGGGTATCTAATGACGGCAAAATATACCATTGTTTAGTAATCTTAAATCAAGCTTTTGTGATGAGAATTCAGGTAAAATATGATATTTTTAATAATTTTCGAGAATTTTATGTAGAAAGAAAAATATAAAACCATGTTGACAACTTGCGTGAGAATCAACGATTTCGGGAAATAATTGGAGATTTTTGGTGGGTGTATCAAAACCAATTATGAAGTCTTCAAAAGCAAGTAAAGAATCTATTCAGTTTAGGAACAAAATCCAAAAGCAATTTGGAAATAAATTTCAGGTTTTGAAGAGGATCTAGAAGCGAATCGAGAAGAAAATCTTAGAAGGAATTTTTGTAATTAATAAAAAGATTCAATTTCAGCTCGTTTTGGAATAAATTAAAACGAATCAAAGTGCAGTCGCAAGCAGCAGCGAAAGCACGAGTTGCGATCGTGAGGTGCGCCAGATGCAAGGAAGTGTCGCTTGGAGCAACTTGGCCATGGCCAGCAACCATTAGCCACGATCAGCGGCTAGTGAAAACACTGAAAAGCGCTTGCAATTTCCTGGATCATGGCCCGTAAAATTTAGTTTATTTCTTCTAGCTCTTTTTTTATTTATTATTTTATGGAATTTGCCCTCGTAATATTTGTTTTTCTTGCCTATATTATGCCAAGCTAAATTCTCAGATCCAATCTATAATGTAGTTTAACCATGATTTTAATTTATTCAATGATTCGATGAATTTTCATGTGCGCTTTTTATTCTTGTATTATATTCTATTGGTGCTTAATACTATCAATTAATTGAGGTCTGTTAATTGATTAGATCTTGGGACTATAATGCATTCGAGAAAGGTATTATACGTCTAGAAATGAATAGAGTAATATAATTTATATGGGATAGAGATATGCTTGCATTGGTTATAAAGAGAATGAACTCAGGTTAGTTAATCTACATAGAGATATAGTCGGTTAATTAATTTGGGTATGTTCGCTTGACCATTGAGAGAGGCTTGCAGAGAAATTAGAATTGTCCAATTAAATATAAGATAAGAACTATCTTTTGGTAAAAGGAGAATAAATTAAATGATATTGTTAGGTGAAGTTGCATGCCTAGATATTTTATAACTACTGATTTACATCAATTACAATTGTTAATTTAATTTCTTTAATTTTATTTTTTCTCATAATCAATACAATTTCATTAGTTTGAATAAAATTATCTTTAATCAATTTTGGTACTTAATACAAAGTTTGCAACTATCCTCATGGGATCGACCTTGACTTACTACTATATTACATAGCAGACCATGTATATTTGCACATAATTTAGAGTATTTTTAAAATAGCAGGTCAATGCCAAGGGTTTACCCAAGGGAACCCTATATATACATATATACATACATAGATACATACATATATACATACACACACATAAACACATATAGGAATACACTTGAGTATGCATATACTTGACAAAATAAATGCGTGATTGTTTGATAAAATGTATAATTGTAATTTATTATATTTGATTATAACTAAACATATTTGATTACAATAAGTAAATGTGATCATATATACTGATTGTAATCCTATTTGTTTATTTGTAATCACATATAATAAATTACAATCACATATTTTTTTTATCAATTGTATGCATACCCGAATGTATGCTACAATGTGCTATATATATATATATATATGAATGTGAGATTGAACCAGGCCTACTTTTCACATTGTCTAGTGCATTTTCAAATAGATATATACTTCAAAAAGAAAAAGAATCAGGAATAAGAAATATCTATTTTTACTTGAATCAGAAGTTGAAATTTCTTCTCCATTAGATATTTGTCTTTTAACAATTTTAAAAATAAATCATGCTGCTTTGATTGCTTTAATAGGTATCAAAGTTTCAACTAATTAGATGTATAAAATATAGAAGAGGATGACTATGACATGGCAGATGCAGTGGTTTCAATTTACCTCAAAAATAATATTTGCAAATTAGTTTGTCTAGCGTTCCGCCAATACCACAGATGTGAGCCCTGTTTTTATATTTGAATATCAATATCAACTGTTGAATGGTATATATTGACTGTCAAACGATTAGGTTTTTCTTTTTCTTTTTCTTTTTCTTTTTTTTCAATTATTTTATATATAAGGAGCAACCTAACAAATTTCAAGCCTCTGTTAAATGGATCTCAAACCCTACATATATTTTTGTAGTTAAAGAATGAAGCACACATACATTTTTCTAAAACTTAATTTAGATTCCAATGACTTGTTTGTTGTCAAGTAATGAGGAATTATTTTGTTTTACATTCCATAATCAATATAGAATTCTTTAACCAATCAGACCCCATTAGTCATTGTACAATTAAAACAGGAGAGTAGTCAATTGTTTCAAATAATACAATATAGTTGGAATAATGGAAAGTCAAATTAGGTTGTTAATCAGTGTCACCAAAAAGGATGATGTGATAACATATTTGACAGATTAATTAATGGATGGATTTTAAATGTTTCATTCATTACACAAAAATCGAGCATGATATTTGACGATGACACTTCAATTGCCTCTAGAGCCGACTGAGAGAGAGCATTTTGGAAAAGTCTTCAATAAGGGACCAAAAACCTTAGGAGCCCAAAAAGTCACATCATCATTGGGATACACAAAGCATGCCGTGTCAGAATAAAATCTTACGGCTCAGCATTCCTGGCAGTGAGCACAGAAGCGGCGAGCTATGAGCCTGCCTTATTCCTTATTACAATAGAATCGTGAAAGTAGAGAAGAGTTTTACATAAAATAGGAAATTGCTCAAAACAAAAAATTTTCAGAAAGTGTAACTCAACTCAAATGCTCAATAGTTAATGCAATTCGAAGCAAAATAGGAAAGAAATCCTAAACTTTTCTATGATCTCAAATTTTATTTGTATAAGGAACTCCAACAATTAACTTAGGATAGAGAAATGAGACTTTTGGATTCCCTTTCAACTCGCTTGGGACTTTTAAACCTTTGAAAGTCTAACAAAACCCTAGTTCTCTACCTTCTTTCACAAGTAATAATATAATCATGGATGCAGACTTTGTTTCATATAGCCGAACCATGTTAAAATTTTCTTGTATTTGATTTCTTCTTATTTTAACTTTTTATTACACCATTATCGCTCTTAGTTATTCATCAGTTCTAATTTATTTCACATTAATTGGGTGTTGGCTAATTTTTGCGGTCAACATTTTGGAGCTAGAGGAAGAGCCTTGAATCTCCGCTTCTGTTGGTTGCTTACCTTTTTTAGCTAATTAAGAAACGATGGCTGGAGGTTCTCATTTACATGGGGCCACCACTCATAGAAGAGCTTGGAGGGGCAGTCTCTCAACTATTAAGAGGAGGTAGATTCTTTGCAACATACACTATCCATAGGAAATCAATAGAAAAAGTATCATGGTCCCACCTAGTTGATTCTAGATCTCTCGACAAATTTGTAGAGAGGTGTCACACAAAATTTAACTCCTACAAATACAACTGCTGATCAAGTGGATGCTTCAAGCCCTGCAGCTATAATGGAGACACAAAACACAATGGAAAATGCTATACAGATGTTGACAATAACCGTCCAATAGTTGGTCTAGGGACCAAGGTTACCAGCATCGATAAATAATCCACAATGGGAGGATCTCCCTTTGAATGCAAACCACCCTCATGGTTGACACCAATAGAAAGATAGGAACCCCTACCAATAGGTAAATGATTAGGATCGAGTTAGGCGAGATCCAAACACAAGAGATGGTTGCTCCTCATAATCAAGTTTGTTAGGAAACAGGTCATGGCGTAGATCACAATTGTTGCCCAATAGAGGTGCCACCAATGGTTGATAGAGTAGCATCTCTAGGTTGTAATTGTGTAAACAATGACCTAGAGGATCATTGGATTATTAGAGAAGGGTCATTGGCTTTTCATGATACTCAATTCGGGCTTATAGGTACTATTAAGAAGGGTAGACTGGCTTGAGGGGCATAGAGTAGGAAATGAGAATTTGAACAATTTCTTTGAAGGTAACCTCCTAAACGAGGAAATAACCAACAAGCAGTTTCCTATTCACTTTAAAATGCCTAAAATATCCTAATATCAAGGAGACTAGTGACCTCTACGTCTACTTAGATGCATTCAACATGCAGATGGATCTCTTCACCACAAAAGACAATGTTAGGTATAGTTGTTTCCCAGCTACTTCAGTATAAGCACCTTGAAAGTGGTTTAGAAAACTCCCCAGCAGTGAGTATAGTGAGTTGGGAACAATTCCAAATGATGTTCCTACATGATTGTCAAACATCAAGAAAGCAACATATATCATCTTATCACATGGTGATAATTTTCCAAAAGAAAGGAAGTGTTTATAAATAATAATAATAATAATAATAATAACCTTTGAGAATTTTATGATTGAGTTGTGATTTATATCAAGCTAAAGGAGTCACTACATGCTTCAGATCAAATGAGAATGGTGAACTTAGCAACAAAAATAAGTCTAAAAAGAGGAAGAGAAATAATAGGAAAAACAATAGCTCGAGGAATACATCCTCCTCACAGAAGGCATAGCCATCATCAAGTATGTCTTCTAAGAAAACTCACACTAATAGTGAGCAAACGAGATATATAGGTTGCTACAACAATTATGCTAAGCTCATAGATGCCATAGAGTGAATCTATGTAGGAGAGAGGAATAGGGAGAATTTCAAAAAACCTCCGGCCTTGAAGACCCTTGTAAAATTGATAAACCAAAATAAGTTCTACCATTATCACAATGAGGTCGATCACACGACCTTTGCATGCTACTGAATTTAAGTATGCAATAGAGGATCTAATCAAAAGAGGTAGATTACAGAGAGTTTGTCGTTTGGCCTATGCCTTATCAGCAACCTGCCACTAATTGTTAAGAACTAGCTATCACGATGAAAGAGATTCGTCCGATTCATGGAGGACCTTATATAGTTCGAGTTTTAAATAGGTTGTATAACCGTTATGTTAGAGAAGTGTGCTGCCCCTGAGTTGTCAGTTTTCACATGATAGGTAAATGTAAACACAAAGCCTTTCATATTCACTAAGTTAGATGCCAAAGGAATATATGACACACACAATGATTGAAGGGAAAAAACAATTTTGAATTAGTATAGAAATTTAGATTTTAAAAATTTTTCTAGACTAAAAGTGCCCACTTGATAGTAGTAATAACAATTCAATAATTTTAAATTAATAAGATCAAACCTTACACTGCATGAAGATTGAATTGATCCCTTTTAATTTATAGATTCTTTATCACTTGATCTTCCTTGCTATGACTCTTCACTAAAAAACAATGTGTGGACATGATCTCGAAGAATCATAATCACTTTACTTTTCTCAAAAGAATACCTGCAACAAAAGTAAACTGTGAAGGCAACAACCGAGAGATGATTCAACCAACCCTCTTCTTTTCTTGATGGTGTTCGGCTAGCCTTAAACCTTTAAGGTTTTTGGTGTTTTATTTTGTGTGTTTAGGGCAAGAAAAAATTCATTCAAGTTAAGTTCATTGATTCCCAATATAAAACTTTTATATCGATCAATTTTAGGTTTTTTAATTAGAATATTCAATATGAGGTTTACTAATTCGATAAGGAAACAACTTTCCTCATTAATTAGAATATACAATATGAGGTTTTCTAATTCCATAAGAAAACAACTTTTCTCATTAATTAGAATATTCAATTTGAGGTTTTTAATTCAATAAGAAAACAACTTTCCTTATTAATTAGAATATTCCATTTGAGGTTTGATTCAATAAGAAAACAACTTTGCTTATTAATTAAAATATTAATTTGACTTTAACTTTTTAAATCTCGTAGCCATGTGGATTTGAGTCTATAACCTTTGCAGATGAATAATTAATAATTAATGATTATATTTAATTTAAACAATCAACATTTTTTAAATATTATGTGAACATAATAGTGTTACACGTGTAGCACATATAACTGGATGCTCCAATTACATTCTTCTTTTCTCATTTTTTGTAGTGAGTATGAGACAGCAGGGGGACAAATGGACCTATAATTTTGAGCTCCAATAATATCATAATTATTAATTAAAACTATTTAATTAAATAATTCATTACTATTAACCTAGAGTTATTGCACTAAAAACTTAATGTTGCACTCTTAAAATTCTACATAATTTGAATTCTTTATTGTCCATCGATCAAATCATTGCATATGGTTTATTCTTCACAAGTAGTTTATAATTAAAACTAGGTCATAAAGTCCATTGTCCATCTCTAATTATATCTTGTTCCTGTAAGTGTCATTGATTTTCTAATGAACAATATGATGAATTTTCCAGTGCACTAATATTACATAAGAACACGTGTAAGTATACACGGTCCAAATGTAATATATTGGTGAATCAAGGTTCTCACAGGGACAATTGTAATTAAAATTTTAATTACCAAAATTAATCAAATAGATTTTATCCAAATATTCGATTGTAAGGGATTTTTATAATTGAAGAAACTTAAATTGAAACAATTCACAAAATGTGATTCTAATGGCAGAGGTGAGAACCTAGGGAATAGCACTTCACCATATTAATTCATTGACCTATCCTCCTTTGTAAAAATGATAAAATATTTATAGATAAATAGTAATGTGTCCGAGTGAATAGTACTCGATGAATAGTGAAAATTTGAGACAGACCCTGGAAAACTGAAAATGTTTAGAATTATTAGCAGGACCCAATAAAACTGAAACGAAGTGAAAATGAGTTCGTTTGGGTGGTTTCTGAAGGTTCCGAAAGTTACCCGATGAAAACGCCCTTATGGACAAGATTGTGAATACTGTTGACCTAAACTCAGTTTGAATTTTTTTCGAAACTATGGATTGAGTTGTAAGAGATCTAAGTAGAGTATTGTAAAGTCAATTTGATGAATAAGTGATCATAGAATTAATTAGGAATTTATTTCGGAATGAATTGTATTAAATTTTAACGTTAAGGGTATAAATGAAATTTTATGATATTAAACTCATTCTAAAAGCATAATCCATGTGATTATTGATGGACCAATGGTGGATTAACACTTAATAGTCATCTTTTGACTAAATTTGTGGTTGAGATTAATTAAAATTGATTAAAGCCAATTGAATGGATAATTATGGAAGTTTATGGATCAATTTGAAATAAGTTTACATGGAATGAGCCAAAATAGAATAAGCAAAAGTTAAGGGCCAAAAATCAATTAATTAAGGGACATATTGGTTATTTATGAGAAAGATTAGTACAAATATGTTGACTTAGACAATGTTTCAAGTCATTTCTCACCACACACACACACAAAAACGGGATTGAGAGAAATGGAGAAGAGAAGTCACGCCAAAGCATGGAGAAAGGTGAATCAAGCTAGTTCAATCCATTTTCAAGTCTTCAATCAAGATCTCAAGCCAACCTAAGTAAGATAAATAAGTTAGAGGAAGAAATCAAGAAGAAAAATGGTAAGTTTCATAACTTGTGAACTTGTTCTAGTGATGTTAGTGTTGATGATATTGTTGGAAATTCATGTGGGTTTTTATGTATGATTGAAGTAGAGTTTTATAGGCTTTAAAGTGAGTGTAAACCATATGGAAATGATTAAGTTTGATGAGTTAGGTTTTGGTGGGAGAAACCATAAAATTGAATGATGGTTGTTTAAATAAAATAAGTGCCCACCAAGTGTTTGATAAAATGCCTAAGTGAAGAAAAATGCAAAAATTGAATGAAATGAGTTGTTTATGTATTAGACCATATAAGACCCTAATGAGAGAAGTATGAAACTAATGTTATTTGATGTCATTAAGTATGGTTTCATGTTGGAATTTTGATAAGGAAACCTAAGATAAACTAGTAAAAACATTAGAAATTCATTTAGACAATTTGTAGTTTATGGCCTTAGGTGAAGGGTATTGATGAAAATCATGCAATATCATCTCATGTATGTGTTTATATGTACTAAGTGAGTATGTATGAGTATGTATGACATTAGGGAAAGAAGAATTAAAAATTAAGATGGAAAAATGTGAATATGGCATTGAAAAAGTGATGAAAAAAGGTGGTTTTTCCTAGTTTTCGCCACCTGTTTGTTGGAATTTTTCAGAGCCGTTTTACGGGTGATCTAAATGTGAGTTAGAGAGATGAATGGAGCAAAAATGAGGTCAAGAGCAGCCCTAGAATGGGCTGTGAACAGTTCTCGGCCTAAAGGGGTACCAAATTTTGACTTTTCGTTTCGGGCTCCAGAAAATTATTTGGGGCATATGAGGATACTCCTAGGGGTATATAAGTAAAGTCCATGCAAAGAAAATGAAATTTTAAGGCTTCGGTTAAGTTGAAATTGAGTAAGCAAGTAAGTTGGTAAAATAGTTTCTAAGTGAATTAATTGAGTTCTACGGTATGCATTGAGTTTTGTATGGATAAGTTTAGCCATTCTAAGTGAATAAGCGATGTGTAGGTGAAGGGCAAGCTAACAGAATGAATGAAGACTATTGGAGCTCATTTAAGGAAACTTGAACCAAGGTGAGTGCTACACTTGATTTCAAAGTTTTTGCAATTGGAATTGGAAATTTTAAGCATATATATGTTATTCTAAGTGTTATATATGGTTTTGAAATATTTGTGATGGATTTATAAAGTCCTTTAAGAAATTGAAGATTTTAAGAAAATTTCCCTATGTGATTGTTAAGGTAACTTATATGTAAGTTGCATTAATTTAAGTTTTTAAGCTATTTGTAAAAGCATTGTTATTTAGTATTCAAAATGAATATTTTTGCTTTTATGGCATTGTATGTGTAAAGTTGTCATTTATAATTTTATAAGTATGAATTTGATGAGGAATGAAATTTAAGTTTTGAGTTTTAAGCCTCTTATTTTATAAATGAAGCTATGTTTTATGATGAGCCAAGAAAAAGCAAATTTTTTATGTCCCTATAAGACATTTTAAGTGTTTGGTTAATTATAAGTTTTGCACATTGTATGATTTATATGCAAATATGAAAATTTATTTTATGGATTTTTATGTACATTTTGCATTGATATATATATATGATTTATATGAAGCTTTATTAAGCTATTTTATATATGTCTATTAAAAGCTAATTTTTCCATATGAAGTTATATATATATATATATATATATATATTAGGCTTGAAGTATGATTAAGTATAAAACAATATTTTGTGCTTTTGCACTAAGTAAGAAAATAAAATGAAATTTTCAAAGGTCATAAGTATACCCACCTTTATAAGTAAGTTTTAAACCTGACCGATATATCCCACATTAGTATGGCAAGTTCAGGGGGGATGCATCACTAACTCAGGGGAGATTTAAGTCTGTCATGTCGCCTCTACTTTTGTGAGATATTATCTCGTGTTATGGTTAACAATGTAATATTCCACACATAACTACGAGATGTCTTTGTAAGTAAGTAAGTGTTACGATTGGTGTTTGTTAAAAGCGTCACGTGACTCCACGTCGGTTAGCGTTATTTCGGCTTCCGCGTGGTTGTAAGTATTATGGGATACAAATTGTGCTTTTTGAAAAATTAAGTATTTTAAGTATTGAAAACAAAGTAAAATGTTTAAGATGTTTTAAGTATGTTTTACGAACAACAAAATTAAGTTTTTAGAAAAATTTTAAGAAATGGAAATTCAACTTATGTATTTTACAATCCATAAGTTTTCTACTGGAATTTTATGAATATTTATGAGTTTTATGGAAATTCTATTTTAAGTTATGCATTGAATTGAAGTTTAAATTTTCGTAGGTTTTATGACTACAAGTTCTATGTGAACCTTTATGTATGTGTAAGTTCAAAGGCTATTCAATCTTATAAGCTTTACAGGAATTTTATGTATGCATGAGTTGTAGTTTTCAGACGAAAGCTTTGCAATCTAAATAAGATTTGAATTTTTATAAATTCTAAGTTAAGTTAAGTTGTTATGTATAAATGAAGTTCTAGGTATATATAAGTTCAAATGATATTTAATTTATAAGGTTTATGTGAAATTTGTGTGCTTATGCATTTATGGTTTTTGTACGTATGTTTTGCGATGTGAATAAAAATTTATGTTTTAAAAATTTTAAGTTATATGAATTTTTATATGTCTGTAAACTTTATACGCATTTTAAGGCCCTCATTGGTTTTATAAGTTTAAAAGTTTTATGTGGGATTTAATGTACATATGTATTTTACGGATTTGCACTTACAAAAATTTATGAGAAGTTTTAAGTATACTTCGGAACTTATAAGAAATTTAAGAAATATAAATAAAGTTTAAAAAAGTTTTAAGGAGGTATTTTAAGAAATAAAATATTTTAAGTTAAAAATGAATTAAGCACTCACTGAGCTCCTAAAGCTCATTATTTTCTGTTTTTATGTTAAAAACCTCCTCAGGTACGGATGTGAGACCAAGATAGAAGAGCTCCTCCAGAAGTGTAAGTGGGCAATGATGCAACAGTGTTTATGTATAAATATGTTGCATAATTTGTATTTGAAAAGAAAGGGAAACTTCATTTGAGTCCATGAGATTTTCGAAAATATCAAAATTTTAAACATTTTTTGGAAACAGAGTCTCTGGTTCTAGGTTCGAACCCAAAACCGGATCTCTGGTTCTGGGATCGAACCCAGAACCGGATACACTGGTTCTGGGTTGATGGAACCCAGAACCAAAGACTAGTTCTAGATTCGATCAACCCAGACCCTAACATCAATAGAGGAAAAAAAAATGAAAAATTTTAGTGGTAAGGATGAAGATAATGATGGCGGCGAGAAGTGTTTGGGGTTTGTAAGTGATATTTAGGGATGATGTTTGTTGTTGGCGTTTGTGGTTGATGTTTGTGGTTAGTTTTTAGAGTTTATGTTAGGGTTTAATAGTTGTGGTTGGTGTCTGATTGATAACTGTGGTTTGATGAATTTGTTTGAGTGTTTTTTTTACTTGTTCATTTTCATTTTATTCCTCTTTTTTTATATTATTATTATTGTTGCTCTCTTTTTCAACTGCAATTATTGGTTTAGTTGGAAATGATGGAAAATGCTATGCTCTCTCTGTCTCTCTCTCCCATGGACTATACCACTAGTCTACAATAATAATATTTTTACGTTTTTCTTTTTTGTGCGTAATTACTTAAATACCCTTTGCCCATGGTCCCTCCCTCTTCTACTAGTTTTTGAGTTGTCGTGTTGAGCCCGGCCAGAGTGCGGTCAATATCAGGCTATCAAAAGTAGAAAAAAGGACACCTGGCATTTGTTTCTTCGTAGGAGATGATGGGCATTTGATATTAATTTCTGTTTTATGGTTCGTATCATGCTTGTTTGTTTGTTTTCTTTTATTAATTTTAGAAATCTCGTTTTCTGTTTTTGTTTTTTTGGGTTATGTACCAATAAAAATACCCATCTTTGTCTCCTGATGTTCCTTACATTCAATCTACTCATCTTTATTCAAGTTTTCAAGATTTATTCAAGTTTTCTATTTTTAAAATATTGACTTCTCTCTAAGTCTTAATTCTTAATTTAAGGAACAATAATACATTAAAGGTTTGGAAATACACTGTACTATGATCATTCTATATTTAGGGTGAAGATCAGGATTTGTGTTTTATTTATTTATTTTTATTTTTAAACTAGATTGAATGTAAGAAAGATTATTTGAAGTTAAATTGGTAGAAAATTTTACTCTAATGAAAAGAAACAACTTCAATCTTTTTTCAATGTAGTTGTAGAAGTTCTAATGGCTTATAAAACTCATCTTGAAGCTGTTTTCAGGAAGTTGAACTTGCAATTCCCTAGAAATTATCACTACTAAAATATAATGATGGACGTGTGAGTGAAGCAAAATAAGTTAAAAAATAGATTTTAATAAAGAAAAAAAAAAGTTTAAGACGACTCATAAAGTCTAGATCATATAAATCACACCAAACAAGCAACATCAAACTGTTTTAAAATTTCAGCCATCTACGTGTCACAATCTAGCATTTTATATGAAAAGACCATCTTACACTTTCCATCCAAGCTTTCTGTCACTGTTGACCGTTAGTTGACTAACAGTTTAGACTATTTTGAAGAGTTTTGGAAAAGTTAGGGACTAAAAGAGCTGTTTCCAAAAGATGTTTAAAATTTTGATATTTTTCGAAATCTCAGGGACTAAAATGAAGTTTTCGCTTAAAAGAATTGTGTGTATATATATATATATATTAAGTTATATATGAGTGGTCCAGAATTATTTATGACATGAAATTCTTAATTTTAAATCATTGCATAAATTATAAAGTATTTGAATTACGATTTTCATGTTTTTAATTTTTTACGAAATGAATTTATGATTGAGATGTAGGTTGTGGAAGAAGTTGGGTTGGAAAACGACAGTATATGGAAGTGTATTTTCTTTTGCAGGTTATTTTGGTTAAGTTAAAACGCAGTTGTTATGCTGTCGAATTTTCCATTTGAAAAAAAAAAAACACAATCCAACCTATTCTAATTTTTTTAAGTAAGAAAAGATTTAATGGTTCGCTCCGCAAATTTCTCTTAAATGATTAAGTAGGGTTAGGAGAGATCCGTTGGGGTGCCAGGTAGGGCCCTCCGGACATACGTATGGAGGGTTTCAGATTGGGTCCTGCCAGCAAGAGTCTTTTAAATCACATATGAATATAAATGTCTAGAAAGAATGCACTTTTAAGTGAATAGATCTCATGAACGGAATCAAATACTAAAAGCGTGGATTAAGCAAGATTCTATGCCTTAATTTTCAAATTGGATTTTCCAAAAAAGCAATAGGTCTTTATTCAAGGTTGTTTAATAGGTAAACAATAAAAGGAATAGGTTCAAAAAGACTTAGGATCACACTAAAAGACTTAATTTATTGTCTTCAATTTATCAACAACCTTTTTTCACCACCTTTTTTTTTTTTTTTTTTTGTGTTTTCTTCCTTCATTTACCTTATCTTCCCTTTTAACATCTAGACGTTGTATAACTCGTGTTTCTCACATTTTTTCTCTTTTCTATATATATATATATATATATATATATTTATTTATCTTTTCTTGTTTTCCATTGCAATGATGTTTAGAAACACACTCTTTTAATGCATATGCCTATGTACTCATCATATCAATGCTAACACTTTAATTATTTTCTCCTCTTACATGACTTTTCACGATCCCAAACTCATAGAATATAGCTAACTGTAAAGGCTTAATAAGGTCATTTAGTAAGTATTGACAAAGGAAAATACTAAAAGTATTTGGCTTCAACGGGTTTATGATGTATTTCAATTCAAGGTAAAGAAGTAGGATTCCATGAGGTAAAACAAAAATTGCCTATATCACTTTTAAGAAATCCATCCAATTCAAAAATCAAAGCAACTCATTTTATTTACAATAATGATTATTCAATACAACACCTATACAGATCATCTTCTGAGAACAAAGTGAGGAGTGTTTAAAGAGTAAAAACAAATAAATCCTTAGAAAGAAATGCTTAAAAAGCTCAAATCTCACCAATGGTAGTCTCCTCGAATATTCCACAGTTCATGCAAAAATAGTATTCTTCCACTCAATCAACTAAGATCATGACATTTAAAAGTCTCAAATCATGCAAAGATGTTCATGGTTACTCCTTAGTAAAGATATCGAATAAAAAACATACATTAAGACTCCATTAAAGTAATTAGTTAACTTGTTAAGGAAAAACTAAAAATTTAAAATTTTTGAAAAAATGTTTCCACCACCCTTAAGCCTAAACTAAACATTGTCCTCAATGTTCAAATGTAAAGAATTAGGAGAAAAGTGACAGACAAAAACAAAAAATAAAGAAAAGGAAAGAAAATACCCGAATGGGTTGCCTCACATAAAGCTCCTTAGTTAATGTCTTGGCTAAACGTTGTGACTCTCCTTTAATCCTATGAATTTGGAGGTGTATCCAAAGTCGCACCTTTTTAAGCTACTCATATGGTTGATTATTGAGCTTGAGCCGATGGCCATTCTCTTTGAACGTATTTCCTATTTTATTATTTTGAATTTCAACAGCACCATGAGGGAAAACATTAGTAACCGTAAAAGTTCTATAACATTCAGATTGAAGCTTACCTGGAAAGAGTTAAAGATGAGAATTCTATAGTAAGACTTGTTGCCCAACATTAAATTCCTTGGGTTGGATGGCTCTATCATGAAAAACCTTGTCTTTTCTTTATAAGTTTGAACACTTTCATAACCTTCATTCCTTAGTTCTTCAAGTCACACCAGCTGCAATTTCCTCCTATTTCCAACTTTATCCAATGCAAGATTAAACTCTTTGATAGCCCACAACACTTTATGTTCAAGTTTAATTGGAAGATACACGATTTTCCATACACTAATTGAAAAGGAAACATCCCAATTGGTGTCTTGTATATAGTCCTATAAGGCCAAATGCATCATGAAGATGCAAACTCCAATCCTTCCATGTTAAGTTGACCCTCTTCTCTAAGATGTGCTTGATTTCTCGATTGCTATTGGCTAGTTTTTTAATAAACCAAATTTTAAACCTTGTAGGTGCACAAATCACTTGATTGAGTACAATGACAACCAAGGGTCAATCTCACAACGAGTTATTATCTAGCTTTTAATTCTAAGTTTATTCAAAACAATTAAATTAAATGAAAAGGGCTTTCAGAATTGGGTGTTTTGAAATTAAATTGCAATAAAAAAGCTAAATTCAATAAGAGAAATCAATATAGAGAAACTTAACTAGGACATCATATCCACCACTAAACAATGCTTCAATCATGGCATCTACTTATATTTAATAATAGGAACCCATTAAGAAGTAGAAGAATATAAATGTCACATAAATCCTTTCTATCATAAGTATTCATGAATTAATGCCCATCAATTGACTTGTAAGCAATTGATTGTTATAAACTAAGAATATTTCTATTTCGCATGTGATTTATATTCTTATAACATAATCTTAAAACATGTCCAATCAATGCTAGTAATAACAATTCAATAATTAAAAATAATAAGATCGAATCTTACCTTGCATTAAAATTGAATTGATCCCTTTTAATTCGTAGATTTTTCACCACCTGATCTTCCTTACTATGTCTCTTCACAAAAGAAATTGTGTGTGGGCACAATCTTTTGAAGATTCTATTGTAGTAGAAGATTATAAGGTGCTTTTAATCAATAGAAATTTTTTTGTTCCAGTGGCCAAAAAATTTCTCTTACTTATTACCATTTATAAAACATCATTTTATAATGATAAATTAGGGTTCTTCAATTTTAATAAGGAATTTAAATTTCTATTTAAATTGAAAGACTTAATTTATATCCAATATGGAATCAAATTCCTTATTAGATTAGAATTCTATTCTTTTAATTTAATATGAAATTTAATTCATATTAATTTAAAACTCTTTTAATATAATTTAATATGGAATCTAATTCCAATTAAAATTATTATTTCCATTAATTAATTAAATGATTTATTGTCATTAAATTAAATGATTCTAAATCATAATTAATTTAATGACATCATTTAGAATTAAACATATGACCTCTACAAATAATTAAATAATTAACCATTAATTAAATAATTATAAATATTTAAATAATCAAATTATTTAAATAATTTGTGAACGTGTCTATAAATTTATTTGTTCACTTATAATTGGACAATCCAATTATATTCTTCAATTTGTTTCTTTATGTGGTTGTGAGCTAGCAAGGGGACCAAATAGACCTACAATTTGAACTCTAATAATATCGGAATTATTAATTAAACTCTTTAATTAATAATTCACTATTATTAACCTTAAAGTTATTCCACTAAAAACTTAAAGTTACACTCTCAAAATTGTAGATGTTTTACACAATCTGAATTTTCAATGTCCATTGATTTAATCATCTTATATGATTTGATCTCCACGAGTAGTTCATAATTAGAGTTAGGTTACTAAAATCCATTATATCTCTCTAATTATATCTTGTTCCATTAAGTACCATTGATTCTTTAATGAACAATATATCCATAACAACTTATGAATTTATCTTTCCATTTACTTGTAAACAGAAAGTTGAGCGCTCTTATTGTTCAAGACCTGAATCAACGCTTAAGGGAACTACTCATCTACTTCTCGTAAGGAGGAATGGATTCCACTATTATGTAGAATGTTCTCAGTCACTTATTAAATCACATCTCAAAGTACGAAGCTTATTGATCGTATATCTATAACAGTCTCACCCATATAAATCAAAAGACATGATCCAACAAATAAGAGTCCATAAAATACACAGGATTAGGATCAATCCATATATGATCATCTAGTCGATAAATAAGAATTTCTTTATTTAACGGATATTAATAAGAAATTTATTTTATTGTGGTCCAGTCCTATATAATCTTTATTATATAAGTGCCTCCATTTTCATCTTGCCACATGAACAATCTCGGATAAGTTCATCGTATCAAATACGAAATGGACTGCAGCTGTAGATTTACCACAAATAAAGTATCTAACTTTGTTTGTTTTTTACGAACTCTTTAGATTACTAATATCAAATTAAATCATCTTGTATATAACACTTACATACTTAATTTGAGACTACATAAGTAATCATGGATGTTACATGATGTTCGTATGAAGCAAACATTTCATAAATGCATATTAATTTGAATAAAATAAATTTTATTTATTTGTTATTTATTTAAATGCTTACAAATTACAAGCTTTTCTTAGGGCACAAACCCTAACAAGCACTTCAAATATGCCACATGAACATGTCACAGCGTTGCAGCTTCATGTCACAACTTTGAACATGCCACAATGTCAAAACTTCATGTCATGACTTCAAACTTGCAACACGAACTTGCCACACATTAATTACACCTTTTTTTTTTTTTTTTTTAACTCTGATTTGATTAGCAATCACAAACTCGACTTTAAACTTCTTTTAATTCTCTTGAGATGCATTATTCTTCAAACTTTTACAAGTAAGCCCCTGACTTTAAAATCTTTCAAGCTTTTTCAAACTGCGAGTTTTTCGGACTGGATTTTTAATTTTTCTTCAACTAAAATTATCTTCCAAAAACATCCTTCGATTCCATTCTTATTTTCTCAAAACCTAAAATTAAACACAATAACACAAAACAAATTAAGAACACCAATTTTACACAAAAACATAACCTAAATAATAGATAAATTTGGTGCCAAATATTAATAATTAATGACCCAACAAATGCCCCCAAACCTATATTTTGCTAGTCCTCGAGCAAATCTAGAACTTAAAAAACAACTTAATCTAAAAATACAAAAAATAAAACACAATCCATTTTCGTAGGTAAATACGATGACATTGAGCGTATGCTATAAGCCTTTAAATCTCTAGGTGTCCCTAGTAGGAGGAGTTATGTCTCCTAAGAGTTTACAACAATGATACCCCAAACATTAAAACCTTCTGCTCATAACTCATCAACATGTCACCAAATTTAAATAAATAGAAATCTCATACATTCATGATCTTATATCAGAACTAAAGATAAGTCACTATTAATCTAAGACATAATCATCAATAGTCTTATACTGCTTTGAAAGCAATCTCGTTTCAAAACACCACATTCACATGTTGTGGACTTATTTTGTCTCATCTCTAATTCTCACAAGATATCACTCATAACACTCAAGAATCCTAAGGTGAACACTCATGTAATTATATATGATAGAGGTTATATCAAGGCAAAGCAAGCATCTTTTACATCACATATAAATATAGACATTGAAAAGAATCGCAGATCTTGTTAATGGAATCAAATACTAAAAACATAGATAGAGCATGATGAATGCTTCAATTCTCAAATTAGACTTCCCTCTTAAGATGAACAGGCTTTATTTAAAGTTGTATTTAGGCTTTGGTTGATTAATGGGTAAGCAATAGAAGTTCTTGATTAAAAAAGAATGTAGGATCATACCAAAGCATTCATGTATTTTCTTCAATTCATCACAACCTTTTTCTCTATTTTTTTTTTCTTTTATCATTTCATCACTTCTTTTATTTTTCATCATCTACTTCCACCTTTCCTTCTACATCTAGGCATCATAAAACTTCATTTGTGCTCCTCACATTTTATTCTTTCTCTTTTTTCTATTTTTTTTTCTCTCTCTCTCTCTCTTTTTTTTTTTTTTTTTTGGTTTTCATTCATTTTTACTTTTGGTTTTCATTATAATGCTGCTTAGAAGCACACTTCCTTCAATGCCTATGCCCATGTACACAACACATCAACTCTAACATTTTAATTCCTTTCTCATTTTGCACCACTTAATATGATCCCAAACTCATAAGGCATGACTAATTTTAAGGCTCAATAAGGTCATTAGTAAGGTAGACAAAGAAAAAAGCTAGAAGTGTTTTGTTTTAAATGGTTTCATGATATATTTCAATTCAAGATAGGGAAGTAGGCATTTATAGGGTGAAGCAAAATTTGCCTATATCACTTTTAAGAATTCCATCCAATTCAAAAATCAAAGCAACTTATATTATCTACAATGATGATTGTTCTTTAGTATTCAATGCAAAACCTATAGAGATCATTTATTAAGAACAAAAAGTGAAAAATGTTTAAAGAGTAGAAATAATTAAATTCCTTAAAAAAAAAAACAATCAAAAGGCTCAAATCCTCATCAAAGGTAGTTTCCACTAATAGTCCACTATTCATATGAACATAACATTCATGCACCCAATTAACTGAGATCATGACATTCAAAAGTCTCAAATCATACAAAGAAGTTTATGGCTATTCCTTTGTAAAGACATTAATCAAAACATGCATTAAGACTCCATTAATACGTACAAAGCTACTAATCAACTTGTTATGAGTAGAATTTAAAAACTAAAAATTGAAAAATTTAACAAAAAATTTTAAAATTTTGAAAATTTTACCAAAAAAATCTACCAAACCTAAGCAAATGTTTTTCACCACCTGTAAACCTAAACTAAACATTGTCTTCTACTTTTCAATGTAAAGAATAAGCATGAGAAAAGTGAAAAATAAAAATAAAGTGAAAAACAAAAATAAAGTAAAGAAAGCGGAACGAAATTATCTAGATGGGTTGCCTTCCATCAAGTGCCTTATTTAACGTCTTGGCTAGACGTCATGATTCTCCATCATTCCATCATTCTTTTAAGATTGGAGGTGCAACCAAAATAGCACCTTCTTAAGGCATCACACATGTTAGTAATAGGGCTCGAGATAATGTCTATTCACCTTGAATATATTCCCCATTTTGATATTTTTAATTTCTAAAACACCATGAGGAGAAACATTAGTAATGGTGAACGGACCATACCACTTAAAACGAAGCTTACCAAAAAAATGCAGAAGACAAGAATCATATAGCAGAACTTGCTGTCCAACAACAAATTCCTTGTGTTTAATGGCTTTTTCATGAAACACCTTCATCCTCTCTTTATAAATTCTAGTACTCTTATAAGCTTCATTCCTCAACTCTTCAAGTTCGACCAATTGAAGCCTTCTTTTGTTTTCTGCTTCATCCAATGTAAAGTTGAACTCTTTGACAACCCACCATGCTTTATGTTTAAGCTCAACCGGGAGATGACAAGCTTTCCTATACATTAGTCAAAAATGAGACATCCCAAATGGTGTCTTGTATGTAGTTCTATATGCCCAAAGTGCATCATTAAGACCCAAACTTCAATCTTTTCATGTTGGGTTAACTGTCTTCTTCAGTATATGCTTGATCTCTTGATTGCTTATCTCCACTTGTCTACTGGTTTAGGGATGGTACGGTGTTGCAACTCTATGCATGACTCTATATTTCTTTAGTAAAGCATCAAAAGATTTTTTTCTAAAGTGGCTTCCTCCATCACTAAATATTGCTCTTGGTATTTCGAACCTAGAAAATATGTTATCCTTCACAAATGTCGAAACAACCTTAGCACATTAGTACTGGCAGAAATGGCTTCTACCCACTTTGAAACATAATCAACAGTGACATGTATAGAAAACCAAAAGATGAAGGGAAAGGACCCATAAAATCAATGCTCTACATATAAAAAATTTCAACAATTAAAATAGAATTCAAAGGTATTTGATTTCTTTTACCTATGTTGCCTATCTTTTGGCAGTGATCACATACAACACAAAAAAGATATGCATCTCTAAAATAAGTAGGCCAATATTTTGTAAAATTTTAAGTATTGTCTTTTTAGCACCGAAGTAACCTCTACAGGGACATGAATGACAGAAGATGAGAGTAAATTGAAATTCAATTTTAGGTACAAACCTTTGTATTATTTGATTAGGACAAAACTTACAAATGTAGGGGTCATTCCATATGAAGCACTTACTTGTTTTCTTTCACTTGTCCTTTTAATACTGTGATAGATTTGATGGAAGTTACTTTGTCTTTAGGTAGTTGATCATGTCTGCAAACCACGACTCTTTGTGTAGAATAATAAAGATTTGCTTATTAGGAAATTTTATTTTTGGGGCAATAATTCTTCTTCATCATTCTAGCCATGTGTCAAGCAGTTTAGGTAATCAATAACTACATTCTCACTTTCTTTCTTGTCTCGAATCTTCAAGTTAAACTCTTGGAGTATAATGATCAATCGAATAAGTCTTGGCTTAGCATCCTTCCTTGGCAACAAGTATCTTAGTACAACATGATCAAAGTACACAATCACTTTCATCCTTACAAAATAAGAATGAAACTTCTCCAACGCAAACACCACTGTTAACAGCCTTCTTTCAATCATGAAGTAGTTGAATTGGGCATCATTAAGAGTTCTTGAAGCCTAGGAGATGGCATGAGGTACTTTATTGATTATTTGCCCAAGAACAACTCCTACAACATAGTCCAAAGCATCACACATTTCAAATGGAAGGTTCCAATTTGGTGGTCTCATGATTGAGGCAGTTGTGAGTGTTTTCTTCAGAGTGTTGAATGCCTTCGAGCATTCCTCATCAAATTCAAATTCCACCTCTTTTTACAACAATTGATATAGTAGTCTTGGGATCGTGGAGAATTCCTTGATGAATCTCTAATAGAACCTCGTATGTTCGAAGAATGAACCAACAACTTTTACCAACTTGGTAGTGGTAAGCTCTTGACTATCTTAATCTTCACATGGTCTACTTCAATCCCCTTATAAGAAATAATATGACCAAGAATAACACCTTGTTTTACCATAAAGTGACATTTCTCCTAATTTAGAACAAGGTTGCTTTCTTGGCATCTTTGTAGTACTAAAGATAGATTGTGTAGGTAAGTGTCAAAAGAGCCTCCAAAAACTAAGAAATCATCCATAAATACCTCTATTTTGTCTTTGACCATGTTTGAAAAGATGGACATCTTGTATCTTTGAACAGTAATTGTTGCATTACAAAGTCCGAAAGACATCCTTCTGTGAGCAAATGTACCACAGGCAAGTAAAAGTTGTTTTTTCTTAGTCTTATAATGCTATTGACAAGACCCAATCCGAATCCCTCCATACGTATGTCCGAAGGGCCTTGCCTAGCACTCCAACAGATTCCTCCTAACTCTACTAGATGGGCTAAAAGAAATTCGCGGAATGAACCCTTAATTTTTTTTTTCTTTGAACTTATTTCATCACTTACTTTTAACACTAGTCGGGTTGATTTCATTTTCAAAACTAAAATTTCGTTTCAACTTTTTAAAACCAAGTCATTTCATAAAACCAAAAATCTAGCAACATAACGATTGTATTTTTAACTTAGCCAAAATAACCTGAAAAGAAAATTTACACTCCTAACTATTTTTCAAACTCAACTCAACTTCCTTTGGCTACAAACATATATTTCAATGGCATAAATCATAATTTCCATTTCATTAAAAGTAAAAATAGGAAATCATAAATCAACTCATTTGTAAACTTATGCAATGGTTTAAAATTGAAACTTTTATATCATAATTAAATCCGGACCACTCATTTACAACTTAACATATATTTATACACAATTTCTTTCAATTACAAAATACCCAAAATATATTTATACAGGAGCACTGTCACATTATTGCTCACTTACACTTTTGGAGAAACCCTTCCGTCTCGGTCACCCACTTCTATACTTGAGGAGGTTTTTAATATAAAAACAAAAACTATGAGTTATGAAAGCTCAATGAGTGCTTATATTTCTTTTTCATCTAAAAAGTTTTATTTCTTAAAATACCTCCTGAAAAACTTTTAAAAATGCACTTTCAAAGAAAAAAACTTTTAAAAATGCATTTCTATTTCTTAAGAATTCTCATAGGTTTCAAATCTTATTTCATAGCAAAACATAAATGAAAAATCTTTAAAATACATAAGAGCATAAAACTTTACATAAAGCTTATAAAATTATAAAACCCATAAAGACATCAAAATGCATATAAGCATATATATATATATATACATAAAATTTTAACTTCATGGAACTTATAACTTAAAAATCTTTATTTCTTAAAATTTTCAATTTTAATCTCATTCCATTTCAAAACATACTTAAAGAATTCTATAGCATATATATATATATATATATAAGACTTTATATAACTTGAAATCTTAAAAAAAAAACATAAATTTCATATAACTTGCAAAACATACATGTAAAGACTATGAACTCATATGTGCCTAAAATTTACATAAAACTTATAAAATTGAATAGCATTTAAACTTATACATATAAACCTTACAAATTGAATATCAATTTGAAATTATGCATACTTAAAGCTTCACATAAAATTTATAGGTCATAGAACATATAAAAATTTCCATCTCATTTTCATACATAGCTTGGAATAAAAAATTCATAAAACTTATATACATATACTTATAAAACTTTATAGAAGCCTATGAATTATAAAACATATAAAATGAATTTTTTTCCATTTCTTAAACTTCTCAAAACTAAAATCTTATTTAATCATAAAACATGCTTAAAACATATAAAATATTTTTCTTTGCTTTTAATATCTCAAATACTTACTTTATTTTCGAAAAGCACCATTTGTACCTCATATTGCTTACAACCACGTGATAACTAGGCATAACACTAATCGACGTGGAGTCACGTGGCGATTTTGAGCTAACACCAACCGTGACACTTACTTACTTACAAAGACATCTCATAATTATGTTTGGAATAATACATCGCTAACCATAACACGAGATAATATCCTACATAAGTAGAGGTGACGTGACAGACTCAATTTCCCTCCAAGTTAGTAACGCATCCCTCCCAGGACTTGCCATACTAATGTAGAATATACCGGTTGAGTCTAAAACTTAAACTTATAAGAATAGGTATACTTATGGCATTTGAAAACTTCTTTTTATTTTAGGGGAAATTACCCACAACCTACCTGTAAATTTCATATTTACAGGCGTATACAACTTTTTAATTTTTTTACAATGACCTCCCCTGACTAACGGATTGACTGGATTTGACCGTAAAATAATCTTTTTGACTGTTTAAAAGGTGTTAAAAGACGAAATTACCCTTGAGAACTATCAAATTGTCATGGATTGATTTCGTAGCCAAATGAAATTACCAATATACCCTTGAAATCATATTCAACCAAAATCATCTTTAATCCCAAAAAACCTCTACTGAAAATCATCTTCAATCTCTCTTCCCTCTCATCTTCAACCAAAATAATCGTCAATCTAGCAAAATCATCAACATCAATCATCAACCCAAATTTATCATTATCAATCAATCAACAAAAATCAGTGTTCAATCACAAAAAATTCCCTAAAACAACCAATAATCAACCCCAAAACAATAAAAAACAACCCAACTGATTCAAACCCAACCCAGGACCTTCAAATTGATTCGAAGAGGATTTGAACCCAACCAAAACCCAGTTCTGGGTTCAAAGGGTTCGAACCCAGTTCAGGTTTCGAAGGATTCGAACCCAGATCTGGGTTCGAAGCCTTCGAACCCAGAACTAGGTTCGATTAGAAGAAGAAAAAGCAGAAGAAGAAGAAGAAGAAGAGAGAAGAGAGAGACAGTGACCAGTTAGAAGAAGAAGACGATGAAGAAGAAGAGAGAAAGGAGAGAGACGATGAAGAATAGAAAGAGAAATGAGAGAAATGACAGAGATGTGTTTTTATTTTAAATCATTTTTTAAATTTATTTTTTTTTCTCAAACTAATCTCCACCATCCATCTTTAGATGGATGGTGGAGATCTAATTAAAAAATATTTTAATTAAATTTTTAATTTTTTTTAAAATTAATCTCTATCGTCCATTTTCAAATGGACGGTAGAGATCTGATTAAATTTATTTTTAATTTATTTAAAGTTTTTAAAATTTATTTTAAAAGAAAATTAAAAAAATAAATTTGTTGAGGGGTAATTTCGTCTTTTAACACCTTTTAAACGGTCAAAGAGATTATTTAACGGTCAAATCCAGTCAATCCGTTAGTCAGGGGAGGCCATTGTAAAAAAATTAAAAAGTTATATACGCTTGTAAATATGAAATTTACAGGTAAGCTGTGGGTAATTTCCCCTTTTATTTTATATACTTAGTGCAAAAGCACAAAATCTCTTATTGGAGTGCAATAAGTACAAAAACTTAATTCTGAGTGCATTAAGCACTAAAATTCATTCTTCTAAGTGTAAAAAGCACCAAAACTCATTTTCTTAGTGTCATAAACACAAAATAACTTTGTTAAGTGCAAAAAGCTCAAAATAGCTTAGCTTTTAAAATCCATAAATCCCGCTTTTGTTTACATAATCATAAAACATAGTTTCAATTACTAAAAACTTACAACATAAACTTTAAACTTCATTTCTAAATAAGACTCATATTTAGGAAATTATAATGCTAAAATTTTCATGCAAAACGTCATATAATTCAAAATACTTATTTACACATACGTTGTTTTTGCATCAAGCATTTGAATTTATAAAGCTCATTTTTCTTTGCATAATCATAAACACATCATCTTATTCGATAATTAAGCTTAAAAATTTAAATTTCATTTCGAAATTACATCCATATTTATGAATACATAAAAGCTAAACTTTTTCATACAAAACATGATGTCAATACCAGTGCGCATTTCAAATTCTAAAATAACAATCGTATTATAAAATGTCTAAACATTTCGAATCCAACGCAAACTTTCTAAAATCATTTTGGCACTCACCTTGAATTTAAGTTTCCTTAAGTGGGCTCCAATAACCTTCTCCAGTTCCACTTTCTTCCTTTCACCTACACATCATATTCTCACTTAGAATAGACTAAACTTAACCATACAAAACTCATTATATGCTTATAACTCAATTCATTCATTTAAACACTATGTTACCTACACATACTTCCTTTCACGATTTCAACTTAATCGAAGCTTTGAAATTCCATTTTCTTTCTATGAATCCTACTTATTCTCACCTAGAAACATCCCCATATACTCGAAATCATTGTTTGAAGCTCGAAACGAAAAATGATAAAATCACACACACCCCTCTCCCCCTCTCCCCCTCCCTTGGCCAAATATGATGTAGCCCTCTACCCATTGGTTTTCTTTGCTCAACTTTTGCTCCATTCATCTCCCTAACTTGCATTTAGATCACCCATAAAGCGGTTCTAAAAAATTCCAACGAACCGGTGGTGAAACCTAGAAAACACTTCACTTTTTCACCACTTTTTTAATGCAACTTTCATATTTTTCATTCTAAATCTTAATTCTCTTTTCCTTAATGCCATACATGCTCAAACATTATTTAATACATGAAAACATATACATGAGGTGATATTTCATAATATCCATCAATGCCCTTCACTTAAGGTTATAAAAGGCAAGTTATCTAAATGAGTTTCTAACATTTTCATTAGCTTATCCTAGGTTTCCTTAGCATGAATTCAACATGTAATCATGCTTAAAACATTAGAATTCCATTGGATTCCTACATCCCTCACTATGGCCTTTTATGTCATAACATACACCAAATTCATTTCATTCAAAATTTTCATTTTATTTCACTTAGGCATTTCATCAAACACTTTATCTACAATCAAATTCAATTACAACCATCTTATATCAAACTTAGGGTCTCTCCCATACAAACCCTAGCTCATCAAACCTAAATTTTCCATGTGGTTTGCACTTACTCTAGGTCCCTTAAAACTTAACTTCAATCATACATAAAAACCCATATAAAAAACCCAACCAAATCATCACACAAACATCATTGAAACAACTCCAAAAATCATAAAACTAAGCTTGGTTTGACTTTAATCTTTTTCTAAACTTGTTTTTCTTGCTTAGGGTGACTTGAAAACTTGATTGGAACTTATAATGGCATGAAACCACCTTGATTCCCTTTTTGCTTGACTTGGCCGAACACCCCTCTTTGTGTCTCTCAGTGGGCATGAAATTGGCTAAGTCATTGTATGTATATTAATCTTTTTGAAAAATGACCATTATGCCCTAGGAAAATTTGGTTTTCACCTTTGAACTTTGCTTAATTCTATTTTGACCCCAAGTAGGAAATCTTGTTTCATTTTAGTCTCTTATTACACTTAAAAATCACTTAATGCCCTTTTTCAAATCAATCCCTTATATTTACTTATTTAATCTCCAATGAGGTTTAGTCGATTTCTAAAAGTTTTCTACATTCATGGACACTTCCATTGATCATCTAGAATCCCAAAATATCACTTAAAGACTAGTATTAGGGAAACCATAAATAGGATCGAGGGTTTACAACTATGGCCATCTAATTGTAACCTAAATAACATTAAGAAAACAATAGTAACTGCGTCCTGCTAGGCGCTCCAACATCTTATCGATGAATGGTAAAGAAAGGTGATCCCTTCGAGTTGCATTGTTAAGCTTCCTATAGTTGATGCACACATGCTAGCTTGTTTAAAGCCTTTGAGGTATTAGCTCATCATTCCCATTTTTTACCACTGTCATACCTAACTTATATGACACCACTTGAACTAAACTTAGCCACTTGCTATCCAAAATTGGGGTAGATGATGCCAACGTCAAGGAGTTTGAGCATTTCCTTTTTAATCGCCTCTTTCATTATTGAATTGAGTCTCTTTTAAGCTTCTCTTGTAGGATATGCTTCTTTCTCTAGTAGTATACTATGCAAGCATGTAGTAGGGCCGATACCTTTGATGTCGGATATAGTCCATCCTTTGACTATCACATGGTTCCTTAGACCTTTAAGAAGCTTCTCTTCTTCTTCCTTGCTCAAATCTACCATAATTATAGCCAGTAAAATCTCATCCTTCCATAAGTATGCATATCGCAATATTTCAAGTAGAAGTTTCAACTCAACCTTTAGTGGCTTCATAATGGATGGAACAAGCTCATTAGATAAGATAGGAAGTGGTTCAAATGATAAGGAATACTTCCCTAGACACTTAGGAATGAACTAGAGTAGGTTGATTATTTCTTCAAGTGGCAAATTTCTCTCCTCAATTGGAGATTTTGATTTAGGCCACTAATCACTCCAAGGTCCATTCTATAAATCCCTCACATTTTTCTTGCTTTTCTTCATCAAGTAGACCATGAATAAATACCCTTTCCAACATTGTTGTTTTCAACACTATCGTGATAGCTACGTGAACCAAGTTATCTACAAGTTCTATGGAAAAACAAGCATTATCATCATGAAGATATTTCCATGTCTTAAACACAATAAATTATATTGTCTTCTAATTCATTGACATAGTGAGTGTCCTCTCATGAACATTGATCATCGTTTTTATAGTATGCATGAATGGTCTTCTGAGGATTAAAGGTAGATCTCATCTTGGTACGGAGCATCCTCCATCTCCAGCACAACAAAGTTAGCCAGAAAAATCAACTCATTCACTCTAACTACTACATTCTCCAACACTCCTCTTGGGTACCGAATTGAAAGATTTGTAAGTTGTATGCTTACTGATGTCTCATTCGGTTAACTTATCTTTAAAGATTCAAAGGTAGAATAAGGCATTAGGTTAATTGAAGTGCCAAGATTGAGTAATGCCCTCTCAAACGTCTAAGTTCCTATCATACAAGGTATGGTGAAACTGCCAGGGTCTTTAAGCTTTGGAGGTAACTTTCTTAAAAAATGGTTGAAACCTCCTCATTCATTGCCATCATCATCTGCTCTTTGAATTTCCTCTTATTGATGTAAAGTTCCTTGAGGAATACTTTGGTACTTGCTGAATACGAGCTAACAGAGGAATGTTGATTGCAACCTTCCTAAATATCTCCATGATGTCCTTATTGTTGCCTTCCTTCTTATTCTTCAAAAACCTTTCTGGATATGTCATTCGGGTGAACACATTAAGACTAATCTCTTTTTCTTCCTTCTTTTTCTTCTCTTGTAGAGCCATCTCATGCTTTGGTTCATCTACCACCTTCTTATCTTATTCTTCATCAACATCTTCTACGTCTCTTGAGTTATCCTCTTCTTGTTTTCCTAATTATTTACCACATTGGAGGGAAATCACCTTAGCAGATTTCATTCCTCCTTTTGGTTTTGGAATGACTTAACTAGGCAATCTTCCCGGTTCCTTTTGGCTAGACGAGCTTGTTATATGCCCTATTTGGTTCACCAAGTTCTTGATGGTTACAACCATTTGGACATTTGCTTGTAGTGATTCTTGAAGAGATTGTTTCATTTCTTACATAAAAGTTCAGAGTAGATTTTCAAGATTTGATCCTTATTTAGGAGGATCTTACTAAGCTTGTTGTTGCGAAATGTAGGATGAATTTTGTTGGAAATTATGGTTATTTCTCCACCCAAAGTTTAGGTATTGCCTCCATTCTGGAATGTGGGTATTTGAGAATTGATCATTCCTTGGTTTCTATTACTGCTGTAGGTAGTTAACTTGACCCACCTTGCTATACACAATTGGATAATCTTCTGATGAATGGCCTTGATTAGTGTATACAGCGCACACGTTTAATGAAAATAGTTGCTGCACAAAACAAGTTAAGTTAGTTATTTGAGGACCACAATCATGGTACTTACCTTGTATATTCCAGCCTTCTTTGGAATACTTCTATATTGATAGTATTGTTGTGAGTTTTCTGCTAGGCCTTAAAGTAGCTCTCTTACTTCATCGACATTCTTCTTTATTAACCAACCACCACTTAATGAGTCTACCATTGTTCGATCTTCATTAAGAAACCCCTTATAAATGTATTGGATAATCAGTCAGTCCTCTAGTTGATGGAGTGGACATGAATTGGGTCAACTTTGATATCTCTCCTAATACTCATGGAAAGGTTCGCCTTCATTTTGAGTTATCCTTACAATCTTTTTGTAGATTTGGATTATCTTCTTAGTTGGTAAGAACCTGGAGAGGAACTTTAGCATCAACTTGATCTATGCATTAATTGATGCACTTGGCAAAGAATATAACCACTTCTTGGCCTAATCCTTCAGAGAAAATGGAAATAATCTTAAGCGAATCTCTTTATTACTCACCCCTTCAATGTGCATTGTGGCATAAACAGCAAAGAAGTCCTTAATATGCAGATATTGGTACCATAGAATTGGGATAAGAGATGAATTATACCACTCTTGGTCTTAAAATTATTATTGTGGGTTGGGTAGACAATGCAATATGATTGGTCAATTGACACTTGTGTTGAGAAGTCTTTAAGTGCTCTTTTATGATTGTTGATAGCCCCTAAAATTATTGCATTTTGTGGTGGATTTCCATCTTGATTTCCATCTTGGTGTTGGTCAACCATAGTTGTCGTTCGAGCTCTTCTTGCTTGTTGATGGAGAGTTATTTCAATTTCAAGGTTGTATGGTTCACGAGTGATACTTCGTGAGCGACAATCTTGCATAAACCTACAAGGAAATAAAAAGAAAAATTAAATAAAACAGAAAACAAAACAAAAATAAATTTAAAACTAAAGCAAGTAATTATTCCTCGACAATGACGCCAAAAACTTGTTGGTTAATTTTTTAATAAATCAAATTTTAAACCTTACAAGTAAACAAATTGTTTGATTGAGTACAGTGATAAGGAAGGGTTGATCTCACGAAGAGTTATTATCTCACTTTTAATTCTAAGTTTATTCAAAATAATTAAATTAAATGAAAGGGATTTTCGGAATTTGGTTTTAAAATTAAATTACAATAAGAAAACTAAATTCAGTAAAAGAAATCAATATAGAGAAACCTAGCTAGGACATTCTATCTACCACTAAACAATTCTTCAATCTAAGAATAAATGAATGAAGTATGATAATATTAATGCATAATGAAGACATTCATGACAAGATAATAGTCATACTACATGTCATATTGATTCTTCCTTGATGGTATGTAAATCACATGGCATTTGTGTAGATACCTATCTTCCTAATTATAATCTAACATGATGTCGATTTAGGTTTAATAATAGGAACCTATTAAGAACTAAAAGAATATGAATATCCCATAAATCCTAGAACATGACATCTATTCTAAGTATCTATGAATTATTGTCACTCAATTGGTTCGTAAGCAATTGATTATTGCAAACTAAAAATATTCTCGTTTGGCGTGTAGTTTATATTCTTACAATATAATCCTAAAAATGTGTTTCTAAGATGGCTAGTCAAAGAAACAAAATAAATAGCATACAATTAAAATAGAGACATTAATTTTATCATGTAGAAATAAAATACTTCATTAAGAATAATAATATATTGAATTCATGCTTAGAGCTTCAAGTTAGCCCTAACTAAAAAAAAAAAAAAAAAAATTAGCCACTTATAGCTTTAAAAACATAAAAATAAAATAATAACTAGAGAAGAATAAACCGAAGAGTAGCTGTAGCCCACACCTTTGATCTTTCTTCCTCTGATGTGTATCTCAATTGAGTGTTAAATATAGAGTGCTAAGGTTGGCTAAAATAGGTTTTTTAACAAGAAAGCAAAGCAATCAATGCAAGAGTGAAATAAAAAATCTGCCAAAACAAGCGTTGCGACCTTGTGTCATGGCTTCAAACTTGTGACACGAACTTGTCACAAATTAATTACGTCTTTTTTTACTCTGATTTGATAGGCAACTTACAAATTCAACCCCTAAACTTCTTTTAATTTTCTTGAGATACATTATTTTTCAGACTTTTGTAGATAAGCCTCTAACTTTAAAATCTTTCAAGCTTCTCCAAATTATGAGCTCTTCGAACCGGATCTTTACTTTTTCTTTTGCTAAAATTATCTTTCGAAAAAATCCTTCGATTCCATTCTTCTCTTCTCAAAACCTAAAATTAAAAAAATAATAATAAAAAACAAATTAAAAGCACTAACTTTACTGAAAAACATAAAATAAATAATATGTAAATTTGGTATACAATATTAATAATTAATGACCTAACAATTGCTTATTTCCACTTGTCCATTGGTTTGAGCATGATATGGAATTGTAACTTGATATGTGACTCCTTATTACTTCAAGAGAGCATCGAAAGATCAATTGCAAAAGTGGCTTCCTCCATCATTAATGATTGCTCTTGGTGCTTCAAACCTAGAAAATATATTATCCTTCACAAACTTTAAAACAACTTCAATATCATTAGTACGAGATTGGAATTGCTTCCACCCACTTAAAAACATAACCAACCTCAACAAGTATAAAAAGAGAAACAAAAGATGAAGGAAAATGACCTATAAAATCAATACCGCAAACATAAAAATTTCAACTATAAGAATATAGTAAAGGCATTTGATTTCTACCATTCATGTTGCCCATCCTTTTACAACACCACATGTGGCATAAAATAGATATGTATCTTTCAAAATAGTAGGCCAATAAAACCTACTTTGAAGAAGTTTTAGAGCTATCTTTTAGCATCAAAGTGACGACCACAATGAGAAAAATGACAAAATGTGAGAATAGATTGAAATTCAATTTCGGGTACATACCTTCATATAATTTGGTTGGGGCAAAACTTTCAAAGGTAAGGGTCATCCCATATTTCATACTTACTTCTTTTCTTCACCTTGAATTTTTGGTATTGTGAGAGATGAGATGGAAGTGTTTTTGTTTCAAGGTAGTTGTTCATGTTAGCATACCACAATTCCTTGTGCTTAACAATGAAAAGTTGCTCATCCGGAAAACTTTCTTTTAAAAATAGCAAGTCTTCTTCTGAATTAGAACCACATGTCAACCGGCTTAGATAATCGACTACTACATTTTTAGTTCCCTTCTTGTCTCGAATCTCAAGGCCAAACCCTTGGAATGGGAGAATCCATCGAGTGAATCTCAGTATGGCATTCTTCTTTTGCAAAAGATAGTGAAGTGCTGCATGGTCAAAGTAAACAATAACTTTTGTCCCTATAAGGTAAGAACGAAATTTTTCCAACTCAAACATCACTGCTCACAACTCTTTTTCCACTGTGGAATAGTTAAGTTATGCATCATTAAGAGTTATTGAGGAATAGTAGATAGCATAAGGAACTTTATTAATTCATTACCCAAGAGCAACTCCCACCGCATAATCTAAAGCATCACATATTAATTCAAATGACAAGTTTCAATCTGGTGGTTTCATGATTAAGATGGTCATGAGTGATTCTTTCAAGGTATTAATTGAATGCTTTCAAACGCTCATCATCAAACTCAAACTCCACTTCTTGTAACAACTTGCAAAATGATCTTGAAATCTTGAAAAATCCTTGATGAATCTTTGATAAAACCCATAATGTTCCAAACAGCATAGTAAGAACCGTTTCAATCGCATGACAATGTTTTCGTTCAATAACTCCATTTTGCTCTAGAGTTCCAAGACAAGAAATTTATAGTGCAATCTTATAATCTTTAATTTATGATGAAACAAATTTGAATTAAATTCTCTTTCACCATCACATTGAAAAATTCTCATCTTGTGATCAAATTGGTTTTTGACCAACTTTTGAAATTTAATAAAGCATTTAAGGAAACCATATTTCTTTTTCAAAGGGTAAATCATGTGAACCTCAAAAAATCATCAACAAAAATCACATAATATCAAAAATGTTGTTTAGAGGCCAATGGAGTAGGTCCGCACAAGTCACAATGGATCTTATCAAGAGGAAACTTTGACATGTTGTTGGATTTACTAAAAGGTAGTCTACAACTTTTCCCTAGTTGGCTACTTAATATTTTCAGCTTGAATATCCAATAGGTAATATTATTAACTTGTTTTTCGTTTAATAAAGATAATAACCTCAAATTTGGATGTCCAAGTCACTGGTGCCACATAGATAAAGATGAACCAACCTTTCTTACTACACTCAAAGCTTCAAGAAAAATGTCATCCAAAGCATATAATTATCCCTTTTACACCTTCTCGTGGTTGGCCTCTGGTTTTTGTTGGTTGCAAAATTAAAAAACAAATTTATTTAAACATTGCAAGTGCACAAATCCTTTATTGAGTATAGTGTGCATGCAAAGGTCAATCTCATGAGGAGTTTCTAACATACTTTTGATTTCAAGTTTACGTTAAACCTAAACTAGAGAGCAATTAAATTAAAGAAAGACTATGAGATTGAGATAGAGAATTTTAAACTAAGATTACAGCAAAAACTAAATTAATTAAAATCAATTGAGAAAATTTAGTTAAGAAGATATCCTATCCAATAGTAAATAATCTCTCAATTCATTCAATGAAATTAATGAAGCATATACATAGTCATGCATGATAAAGACATCCACAACTAGGCAATGACCATACTAATTATTGTATTGATTTTTTCTTAGTTAGGATGTAAATCACATGGCGTCTGTGTAGATACGTCTATTTCTAATTATAACCTAGCATGGTATCTACTTAGGTTTAATGACCGAAACCCATTAAGAACTAAAAGAATAAGAACATCACACAAATGCTATAACATGGTGTCTATCCTAGATCTTTATGAATCAAAGTCCCTCAATTGGTTCTTAACCAATTGATTGTTACAAACAAAAAATGTGCTCGTTTGGCATGTGGTTTATATTCTTACAACATAAATCATATGAACATGCTTCTAAGGTAATCAATCAAAGAAAATAATAAATAAAATATAATTAGTAAAGAGAAATGATTTCATCATGCAAAAAATACTAAAACTTCATTGAAAATAAAAACAAATTGAGTTCATGTTTAGGGCTTCAATTCAACCCTAACTAACAAAAGAATTAGCAACATATGACTTTAAAACAATGCATGAAAAATAAACCAAAAAAACAGAGAAAGGTAGGACCAAATGCCTCCAATGCTTCCTCTGCTTGCTTTGACTCAAAATCCTATCTAAAAATCTTTCTTTTTCTGCAGAAATTTTGATATTTACACAATTCTTGAAAAACAAGACTTCCTAACTCAAGAAGGAATCAATATTCCAATTCTGATTTGGAATGAAACTTAAATTAAAAAAATAATAATAATCTCCTTGCATTTAGGACTTAAATCCTTCCTAAAATTGCTCAATTAAACAAAATAGGAAAGATACATGTGATGAAAGTCAGTTAGGATTGTTTAAAGAAGAAGTTCAATGTTTTAAAACATCTCATGCTATCAGGTCCCATCGTGACTTGATGTCGTGAGATTCTTCTCATGGTGTTTCTCACAAAGCTCTCTAGTTAGGTGTTGTGAACTTATGTCACATGGCTTCTGGTTGGCTCTCATGGCCTTCTATCATGAGTTTTTACCCACAATAGCTTCTAGCGATACTTTTTGGTGGATTTTATTGACTTGCTCTCGTGAGATTTAACTAGCAACACTCTCCCGCTATGCATTATGATTCTCTTATGCTAGAGTTGCCAAAAATCCACTATTTCTACTCCTTTCTTCTTGAAACCTAAGCTTAAACTCCAAAAACACAAAATGACATAAAAGTATCAATTCCGCAAGAAAACATATCATAAATAATAGGTAAAATGGGCACATAATATTGATGATTATCAACCTAATAGTTTTGGTCCTTGACAACAAAGCTAGAAGAGGTGAATTCAAAGATACAAGAATTATAAAAGGTGAATTTTCCAAATGAGAGTAAATTCTTTTTCAATCTTAAAACCACAAACACATAATTTAAATTAAAGTTTCCTTCTTATGTGCTAGCAGTTTCATTACCAATATAAGAAATAGTAAATCGTTTTGGTCCTTGACAACAAAGCTAGAAGAGGTGAATTCAAAGATACAAGAATTATAAAAGGTGAATTTTCCAATTGAGAGTAAATTCTTTTTCAATCTTAAAACCACAAACACATAATTTAAATTAAAGGTTCCTTCTTATGTGCTAGCAGAGTTGCCAAAAATCCACTATTTCTACTCCTTTCTTCTTGAAACCTAAGCTTAAACTCCAAAAACACAAAATGACATAAAAGTATCAATTCCGCAAGAAAACATATCATAAATAATAGGTAAAATGGGCACATAATATTGATGATTATCAACCTAATAGTTTTGGTCCTTGACAACAAAGCTAGAAGAGGTGAATTCAAAGATACAAGAATTATAAAAGGTGAATTTTCCAATTGAGAGTAAATTCTTTTTCAATCTTACAACCACAAACACATAATTTAAATTAAAGTTTCCTTCTTATGTGCTAGCAGTTTCATTACCAATATAAGAAATAGTAAGTCGTTTCCATCACCAACATATATCGTATCATTTCCTTTATATGGCCTAACAAATAATAATTTACCTGGATCATTGGTAACGTGTGAAATGGCATCAGAATCAACATAGAATGAAGGATCATTAGCATCATTGAAAGAAAGAGCAGCAAGTGCTTGTGTGAACTCTTTTGACTGATATAAATAATAAAACCTATACCAACAATCAATGGCAAGGTGATTCATTTTCCCGCAAATTTGACAAACAACTTTATTATTATCATTTGAGAATTGTTGTAGCTGCCCTTGAGTGTTTTCTTGGCTCTATTGTTGATTTGTATTATTGATCGACTGATTTGGATTGTGCTTACCAATGGCTTGTCAATTGTTACCATTATTTTGGGCATTATAGTGACTTGTTGAAGCCCTTGCCACTATAGTAAAACTGTCGTCGGCCACCTTAACCACACCCATTTTGTCCATGCCCTCATTGGGAAAATAAGGCTTGAGCATGTTCTAGAGAAATTTTTTCTTCCTTTTGTGATGCCAAAGCTTGTTCATGGTCTTGCAAAGCCAAAACAAATTGGTAAAATGAAGGAATTGTTGGCTTTGATAACATGACAATTCGAAAGTCCATGTATTGATTTCCTAATCCTTGAGCAAATTGATAAACTTTATCCAAGTCTCAAACAGGCTTTTTTATTGTAGCAAGGTTGTCACAAATGAATTTAAGTTCTTTCAAATAATCTTCAAGTGAGCAAGTACCTTTTTTGATACCCATTATCATGCTTTTAGATTACCATCTTTCTCCATAGTAATTGGAAGAAGCTACTGTTCCAATGAATTCCAAATTTCATAGGCTGTTTCGGCTTATTCAAATATCATACTGAGGACATCTTATTTAATTGATCCTCTTAACCAAGACATTAGCAGCCCATCATTAGTAATCCATACTTTGTATAGTGGATTTGGAGTTTTGTTTCCCTTTACATCCTCAAATTCTTTGGCTGGTTTCTCGTCTTCTGAGACTTTGAACTAATGGGATGATCTGGGAGCGCCTTAAAAGGAAAATGGAGGTGCTCAGTTTGACGAAGACCAAATTAGATCATTGGTTAAAGGTTCGGATGTTTTGTTCAAATTCTTCGCTTGGAAGAGAAAGAGAAGAAAATGAACTTGAAAGAGAAGAAGATGACCTTGAACTCATGTTTTTTTGGCTTACAGGTATGAGCTCTGATACCATGAAAAACTTTAAGCAAAAGTGAATGGAAGGCCTCAGAATTTCATTGGTATGTTAAAAAGATATATATAAGTCTGTACAACAATATTTGCATATCAATAGTTGCAATAAAAGTAAAGTCGACTACATAAATCTAGAGATTGTATCCAATGTGATCAAGGATTTAATCTTGGGGCAGATGGATCTTTTTCTTGACTACTTGCATGATTTAGTGCCTTTTTGGGATCTCACAGGAAGTGCATTTTTTTGGCTTCTTGAAGCTAGAAGCCATTTCCAGACATGTTTGGTTGGACCATGAAGAAGAGCTTTAGACATTTCAAAGCTTTTCCAAGAGAAGCTACTAGGCGTGGCTTCTCCTAAAAAAGCTTCTTGTGAAAACACCGGAAGCTAATTTCCCATTTAATGAAATTATTTATTTCCACTTTTACCCTCTAATCATTTAACAACAAATAAAAAATTCCACTATTGTCCCACCTCTCCGCTTTGCTACCATTCCTCCATCCACCACATCCAACAAATTCAATCACTACATCACCGCACACCCTAGCCATTCCTCTAGTCAATTACTCAATTCATCATCGAAACCATCCTAGCAACCATCATTGCATCACTAAACACCCACTCCATTAAATACCCCAAACACCCAATTTAATTCACTACGGAAACAACCAATTAAACACTCACTCCATCAAACCCCTCAAACACCTAGATTGAAGAGAAAAGGGAATAAAAACCAACCAAAAAAAGGGGAGAGAGATAGATCAGAGAGGGAGAAAGATTTTGGAAGAAGAGACAAGTACTTAGAGTCCTGGATGCCATTCGTGAAGGAGGAATAGATAGAGAATGTTGACTGATGGGAGAAGAAAGTGATAGTGGGAGAAGAGAGAGACACTGGTGTGAAGGAAGAAGAATAGATAGAAAGAGTGTTGACTGGTTGGGTTTTGAGAGAATGAAGGAGAAAATTTGTTTTAATGTTAATTTTTTACTTTGTTTTAATATTTTATTTGCTAATAAAATCTTAAGATAAGGTAAGTAAACATTACTATTTATGTATTTTAATTAAGGTATGACTATTATATTATAGATAGAAAAAATTCTAGAGAAAATAATCAAAAGTTGTTATGGAAAGGGTAGAAAGGTCCTATTATAATTTATAAAGTTTTTCAAATATTTCAACAAAACAGTCCTAAAAATTCTTCTGGATTGAAAAGTTTTTTTTAAATACATAATTCAAACAGCGACTAAAAAGCTTTTGCTTTTACTTTTCTTTTTTTTCTATCAAAAGCCAAAAATAAAAGCGATCCCAAACAAATCCTTAAAAGATTGATCCTGCGCTTCACTAGCTGCATGATTTAAGGGATTGTATCCCTTAACAACAAATTCCTTAGACTTTAAATTATTAAAGATTATTGAGTGCATCCAAATTCACGAAGTTTTTTTTAAAAGTGTGGCTGAAGCATTAGGTCTGCCCCACAAGCTGCATGAAACGACCGATAAAACTCTCTGATGATCATATAACATTAAGCCGACAGTCTAAAAATTTTAATTCTTTGTCTCTAATGGCCAGTTGTTTAATTTACCCTACAGTCGATGGTCTAACATATGCATATTAAATTCTTTCAAAAGGAAAACTGACTTTACTTTTTGTTCACTTCAAATACAAGCCCCAGATTAAATAAAAATCTCTGAACAACCTCGTATTCATTGCTGTCAACCTTCAAGTGATTTTTTTTTTTTTTCCCTTAGCAAAGTGCTTGACTTTCTCGTCGCTTGAGACAAGCTTTAAGCATTCAATATTTATATATACTCTTTGTGAGAGATCATATTAACTCATTCATGTTTTTCTTATATTAAGTGTTGGGAAGCACTCGTTAGGTGTGAGAAACTCTTGTAAGGGTTGAGACCCCATGAGCGACATCACTTGGGTGGAATTGGTGTGATACATTACCACTTGGCTGTAATTTTGTAAAGACTGGTCTCAATGACCTTGCATGATGAAGAAGGCTCTCATGCTTGGAGGAAGCATGGGGAGTGGATATACACACGTGGTCAAAACTATAAATTCAGTAGTGTTCAATTATCGAAATATATAATTAGTCTTTATAAAATAAGCTTGTCAAGTTGAATTATTCAACAAGAAAAAGAAACAAGAAATACATTCCAAAAATTATAGGTTGTATGGCAAACAAAGGCCGAAATTTGATCAAATTAAAAGACCAACAACAATCACAATAAAAGGTCAAAATACCATTTCAACCAAAAGTACGTTCACGGTTTGTGTTTCAATATTTATATTAATTTCTACAAGAAATTATTTTTTTTTATCCTAACAAATTAACCATTACTTGCAAATTTATAATCATGTTGCATATTTTCATTTGCATTCATATTGTAATTGCATTTTTATATTTAAGAAATACACTAATTAGAAACCCAAATCGCTTCCCATTTTGAAAAACAATTACTCAACTACAAGAGCTTTCACTGACAAAGCGGGCTCTTTTTTTTTTTTTTTTTTTGGCTAATACAATACAAAGCAAACACCAGCAAAACAATAAAACGAACCCAAGTCTTGGGTCATTAGCATTCCATAACTCTTCCTCATTGAAAGTTAAAGCTTTAGAGGCAAGATTATGGGTCAGACAATTCCTAGAGCAAGAAATTGTTTGACAATTCTGAACCCCAACCTCCATATTTAGAACTTTGATATCTTGAACAACACTGTCTGGCCCATACTTAGCATTTCTATAGTCAATGCATTCTAACTTTTAAATTGTTAGGACTACCTCAAAAGCATTCATTACATTTAAAAAAAAAAAAAAAAAATTCTTTCTTCAATTCAATTCAGATATAATGCATGACTTCCATTGGTGGTCCTAACAATTTAGAATTGAGGACACACTCATCATCATCATCATCATCATCATCATCACCTATATGGCATATTCTAGCATATGCCTGAGGAATGCATACACTTAACAAAAAAAAAAATGCATGATTGCATTTTAAAATATATTATTGTAATTTATTAGATATGATTATAACTAAATATATATGATTACAATGAGTAAATGTGATTACATTTACTGATTGTAATCAATATGATCACATTTATTTATTGTAATCATATATGTTTAGTTATAATCATAAATAATAAATTACAATTATACATTTTAAAATGCAATCACATATTTTTTTGGCCCAATATATGCATACCCTCGGTGTACCTAAGGGGACCCCTACATATATGTATCACCTGAATAACTCCTTTACCATTTTCCTAAAAGGAAGTTAAAAATAGGGACAGAAAATGCTTGAAAGAAATGAAGTTATGATTAGACTTTAAAACAAATTGTTGCTCTCATTTCTCTAATATTTTGCGACAATAACAAATGAAATTGAAGCCGCTAAGCACTGAGAAATGTGTAACTTAAATCGACCCTTTAGAGAAGCTATCAATTAAACCATCTTCTTCAATTATGTATATCATTATACTGTATTGAATTTGTATTGTATCACATTAAGTAACGTTACAATGAATATTATGTTTAAGAAAAGTAAAACAAATAAAAAAATTAACTTTTTTTTTTTTTTGCTCACCAGTGTCCCACTGAATCGATTTGATCTTGTTGCTGCAATTGTTTTTGAATCGAATTCGGAGAGAAAGGTAATGAAAAAGACTGATCAGTAGTCACAAAAGGTGGTTGAGACATTAAGTTCGTTGAAGAATATACACTACTATAAGGTACATGTTGATGCTGTTCTTGTTCATGTTGTTGATGTTGTGATTGTTGCAATCTTTTCTCCGATCTATGTTGTTTCGGCATATTCAGCTTTTCCCCCTCAATGTCTCTATATTTGCTTAAATACAATTTTAATGGGCCCACATAATCCTCGAACCCTAGGGTTGTGATCGCCCATATAATATCATCTCCATTAATAGTCTTTCTTTTTTCTCGTTGACATTTATCGGAAGCCTCTCCAGTAACGAAGCTAATGAACTCGGAAACACATTCTTGAACGGTTTCTTTTGCATCTTTCGAAATTTTTCCGTTGCCCGGAATCACTTTTTTCATAATCCGGCCAACGTTGGCTATAGGAAGAAAGCGGTCCTGTTCTTTATTGTTGTGGTGGTGACTGTTGTGATTGTTGTTGCAATTGTTGTTGTTGCTACTAGTGCTTTTTGCACAAGGGCTCTCTGGGCTTCCTCTGTTGGGCCCATGTGACGCATTTCCATGGATATGATCATCTTCCATTTGTTAATTTCTCATTCAAATCTGTGTATCTCTCACTTCGAGAGATTTTGGTCTGAATTGGGAAATGATTAGAAAATTAAATGAGTTGAATAAATGGAAAGAAAAGCTTAAAAGTAGGCTAGTGGGAAGGGAACCAAAAAAAGACTTGGTTGATTTTAATCAACTGAGTCCATGGGACTCGCTCTCTGTGTGAAGCAGTTAGTTACTTCAACTGTCATGACTAAATCCAGCTAACTAACCTTCCATTTTAAATACTCACTTGGTTATATAACTTTACACAAATCACGAATTATCTAATAAATTTCATACTTTTTATTCATTTGAGGTAGTTATTAAATAATATTAATAATAATTGTTAATTACTATCAAAGCTAAAAGTTCATGTTGATAGGAAAAAACCCAACTATAGTATTTAAGACTTGAGGTTGATACATGACACGCTCTTTACCATATATAACATAAGTAACATAAATTAGAGATAACAAAAGAAGAAATAATTTGAACCAAAGACCTAAAAGCTTAAATTAATATCATGTCAGTTATCATCAGATTTAAAAGTTTAAATTGATAGAAAATAGTTCAATTATAGTATTTAAGACTTGAAGTTAACACGAAATGATGATGATGATGATAATAATAATAATAATAATAATAATATAAAAAAGAAGATTAACATCTAAATCAACGCCTCTAAACCACTAGCATTCGTCCACCGCATTATTATTAACTAGTGTTAATGAATATGTTATTGTCACTGCCAATTTTTACAATCTAGTTCATTGTTTACGTGACTTGAACCCTCTTTTTATGAGAGGTCTGCATGGTTTTATGAATCTTATCATTGCTAATAGAATATTAATTCATTTTTTTAGTTACCATAATCAGGAGCCTATATTTTCACTCACGTGAAAAGCCTTGTTACTGTATTAAATAAAAAATCGTGTGCTAACATATATATATATATATATATATGAACAACTGATATGTAACACCACCTTACCATGATAATATTCTAATGGGATATTATGAAAAAAAAACCCCTGAAAAGTAAAATAATGATGAATGGGTTTCGGTTTTTTTTATTATTAGGTGAACCGCTCCTGTCATTAATTTCTCATTCAAAAAGTTAACATTTTTCATCAAAAACCTTGAAATGATGAAAATACTCTTATCAAGATATATGAAATGTCTACCATATCCTTCAAATTTATTTAATGATTGAAATGCCCTTTAAATTATCGATAAATAATAATATTCAATTAAAAAATCAAAAATCAAAAATAAAATCATCCTTCACATATATTTTTAAATTAAAAATAAAATAAAATTTTTAAAAAAAATCATGTTTAAAATTTTCTTAAAAATAAAAACAATGGGATCAAAGAATTCAAAAAGAAAAAAGGCTTCAAAAGAAGATTTTAAAAAATTTTAAAAAGAAAAAAATAATTAAAAAAAAAAAAAGTTTGAAGATCGAAACCCATATCTTCAACTATCTGGCTTCTAAATCCAAATCTTCCAAAAAAACAATAAAAAACAAAAATTAACATCACTCTTCAAGAAAATTAAAAAAAAAAAAAAATCATCATCAAGAGCACAACTTCTTCATCAACCCATCTTCAACTTGAAAAATCTAAATAAAGAACATCAAGAACCCAGAAAATCAAAGAACGGCCAATCTGTTTCACAATATCTAAACAAAAACTCAAAATCTATACAAAAGCTATGCACATCTACTCAAAAAATCAAACGAATATGTTTCCCAAAATCTATACAAATACTCAAATACCCACCATCCTTAAGCCCAAAACCACCCTCAACTCCTCTTCCAAAGTCCTCACCACCACCTTCTCTTCTCCTGTCATCGATGTGGTGTCGATTCAAATTGCTCTTGTCAGCGTCACTTCCTTGGTAATCAAAAGAGTACGATCCCGCCAAGCCCAACGATTACGAGGAGTACAAGAGGGAGAGGAAGAGAAAGGTCATGGAAGTCGAAATGCGTAGAGAGTGTTGGTTACTTTTTAGTTCCCATTTAATAATAAAACCTCATAAGTATAGGAAATGCATAAATATCATATAGTGGTTGAGAGATCGTCTCCACAGGCACATGGGAATCAATTACCAAATCAGTCCAAGATGAAAATAAATAAATCAATAATAAAGTGTGTTAGGATTCCGAATTTCACTTAGATTTAGAAATTAATTATCAAAACATCAAAGATTTATTGGTTGTGTTTGTCACTAGTTTATCACTAATTCTCTTAATACATCTCTTCTGATAATGTATCAAACAAACTTTCATCTAACGACACCTATCTTACAATGGCTACCGAATGAATGAGAACTCATTAGGTTCAAGATAATCTACTACTTACGTTGGATTGATATTTTTATGAGATACTCGGCTGTCACTCGAACACTTATAGCGACCCAACTGTCATACGAGTGGCCTATTTCCATTTCCTAACCTAGGGTAGGTATTTTATTGAGTAAGTTGCGTGCTATTCCTTTCGGTCTCAACACACAAGCTCAAATCATACATATGGCGGCCAATCATATACAAGCATTAAGTTCTAAAATTCCTACTCAACATACACAACATCCTCATGCAAATGACAATAAACTCTATTAACATTAAAAATATATATTCATCATCATCTCAACACAATATGAAAATAAATGGCTACATATAATGAAAATAATTACAAGAAATACAAGAGAAGTTAAAGAAATAATCAGCCTCTCTCTTCCGAGTTCAAACCGTTTTGATAACTTCTCTATTCATGTCATGCTTTCTCTCTAAAGTATGGGTGTAGGATGTTTGTGGGTGATGTTTTAAAGATGAAATAGAGGTGTGTGAGGTGAGAATAAAGGGTGAGAGAATGAGCATGAGAGCCTCATTCTCAGCCCCTCAAAACTATCAAGAATGGTGTGAATTGATGTATTTATAGTCTCCTTGAATTAGGGCAAGAGAATGAGGGTGAAAGGTCAAAATTACCCTTGTTGAAAGTGTTTTGCACACTACTGGAATGGGTTGACAGTGTGTGGCACTCCTTGACATGTAACTTGATGAAAGAGCGTGTAAGGCAGCGCGTAAAAACATGAGAAATGTAGCAGATGCACTGGGATAAGCACTTGGTAGCACAGCGTTGAAAGTGTGGCAAGGTTATTGGCACGCTAATGGGCACGTTGGATGGCAGATGAGTGTGCATGAAGGCGCATTTAGGCAATGCAGAGGACAAGGCTATATGTTGGTGCGTGCTTTGTAGGGTGCTTCTGGGCAAGTGAGCACACAAGCAGGTGTGCCTGCTGCTTAAGAAGATGCTAAACATGTTACCTGGTGCGCATGATGGTGTAGAAGCACATAACTAAAGGCGCAGCAAGCTGGTAGGTGTGGTAAGTTGTGTGCTACTTTGTGCACAGCTTGGTGGAAAGGCGTACGAAAGAAGTGTGCTTGGTTGTGCAGTCTAGTGTGTTGAGCACAACTTGGAATATAGGCTGGGAGGTAGGTGCATAACTAGGCGTGTTGTTGGCTTGAGAGTTGTTGCTTTGCACACTGGAATAAAGGTAAGTTTGCTGTCATGCATGATGTTAAGATGGAAATTAGGCTGATTTGGGCACTCAACAGCAAGGAAGCATGTATGGAGTTGTTAAGGTGGCGTTCTACTTGGTGGAGATGGCAATGGGACAAATTATATGTCATGGCAATATGTAAATAGGAGTATGTGTTGCTTTATGCTTGCAGATCGGGCTAAAAGTAAGCACGATTTTATATTCTAAATCTATGCTTTTGTGATGAAAACTCGAGTGAAATAGGGGTGTTTTAATGTTTTATAATTGTTTTGTGCAGGAATTTAATAGAGAAGGCTTTTTGTAATTTTCCCACAGGCCATGGCAACAGGCCATGAACCTGCAGGCTAGACCAGTGCATGGGTGCTGGAAGTCATCGCAGACTTGTTGCCCGTGTGAGTGGACTACGCATAGACTTGAGCTTTGTTCACGCGTGAATGACCTACAAAGGTGTTTCAAACGTTCCAAACGCGCGGTTAAGATGCAGTAAAGTGTTATTGCTGATTTTGTTCATGAAATATCACCACTAATGACTTCGAAGACTTTCCGTTTATGTGACAAAACCAATTTAGTCAAGTGGGGATTTAATCACTCAATGAAAGGAAAGAATTGAATTTCACAATCACACGCAAGCATCTCTCAAAAATTCAAAGATTCCAAGAAAAGGAAGCAAATTTTCTATTAAAGGAAGTTTGTGAAGCAATCAACTGTCAGCATGCAAAGAATCTCATAATTAATTTGAGCATCCAATTTTTCAAAGGTAGAAAAGAGAGAATCAAGGTGAAAAACAGGAAAACTGAGATTACGGGTGGAGAAAAAAATAAAATGATAATGATACCCTAAACTGATGCGGCTATAAAGGTTTCAATTTTTACAATGAAAAGGGGAGACTATTGACAGAAGAAAAATAACAGAGAAAACGGCGACAGAGAAGAAACTTTTTGACAGAACAAAAATTGCAGAGGTTATGGCGACAGAGAGCGAGACTTTTGAACAGAAGAAAATTTTGAGAGTAAACGGCGACAGCAAGGAGTGGAAAGAGATTCAGTGTGACTACATCAACTGGCTCTGCCGTGTTCAAGGAAGGCGTTTATTACAAAATTACATAGTGACTTCTCCCTTAATTTATTTTCTCAATTAATACAATGTTTTTTTATTTTGATTTAAATTTTTCTCATTGTGTTAATTGGTTTCATGGAGAACTAAACTATTTTATCTAGGAATACTATGTAGCCAGCTATTTCAATTCTTGTTCAATGATTTTTTGGTGGTTAATGGTTTTATTCTTATTGTCAGTATTCTATTCTATTGTTTATGTATGTAGTTAATTAACTTGGGCCTAATTAATTAACCTGATCAATTAACTATATTGCACTTGGAAAATGCGACTATAGTTTAGACATCAATAGAATGGCATGAATCTTAAATGATAGGAATATACCTATAAGGTTTGTGTAATTGTTGTAGATAATTGAATCTTAAAGAATTCAGACTAATTAATCGGCATAGGAATATAGTAGTTTAATTTCTCTGAATATTTTTACTTGACCATTCGAAATAGACTAGTGAAGATTTAAGAGTTATCCGATTAAATACGCAATAGAATTATGTATTTTATTTTATTTTATTTTAATGAGAATAAGTCATTGGAATAGTTGGTGAAATTGTATTTCCTAGATACTTTATTCTGTAGTAGTCTTCTGTCTTTATAAGTAATTATTAATTATTTGTTTAGTTAAGTTGTATTTTTAAGTTTAATATATATATATATATATTAGTAAATTAAAATATTCTTATCAATTTGGAAGTCTGAATAAAATTGGTTTTAAGGAAGTTGATAATTGATATTTAAAAATTAATAGTTGTTTCCGTGGGAACGACTTTGATTTGCCAGTATATTACATTGTGACCGTGTATACTTGCACGCGACCTATTGTAATTAGTGCATTAGGATTTTACCCATCACTTGCCTCTATATCCCTGCATTTCTCATACCGGTAATCGCATGCTCGATAATTGCTCTCATCACTTTTTCGAATCTAGTTCTTTGCCTCGAGTTTGATCCAAACCTTCATGTTTACGTGCAAACACCATTTCCTAAATTATTTCCTAAAACACACTCAAAAACATGTAAAGAACACTCGAGATAACGAAAAAAATTATAGATTTGGAAGCCTAAATCATCACTAAATATACCATTATCGGAGAGCTAGATCAGAGGCGGCATGAGGAGGAAGAGACGGAGAGGAAAGAGAGAAAAGAGAGAGAAAGGACAAACATCTCTAACGAGGAGGCATGGAAGAGACACCGCAATGAGCAAAGGAGGGCTGCCAGAGGGAGAAGACACCTGGACACCGTCTGTGAATGCAGCGCCAACGACGAGAAAAATGGCAAGTGAGCAGTGAGAGAGTGAGAGAGAGAAAGAGAGAGAAAGAGAGAGAAGAATGAAGGAATTAGAGAGAGAGCGTGCAAAAAAGAGAGATGAAGGCAGTCAAAAGAAAGAGAAAGGGATGGGATGAAGAAATTAAAAGTTGATTTTTAATTTTTAATTTTTAAAATATTAAAAATCAATTTTTTATTTAATTTTATTAAAACAAATAAAATTACTCATCCAATTACCATTATACCCTTCAACTTTAACATCAAACGGTTTTTTAACCAGTAGGGGACTGTTCACCTAAAAAAAAAAAAAAAAGGACTCATTCACCATTATTTTACTTTCCAGGGGGGTTTTCATAATATCTCTATTCTTATTCCTACATAACGACATTACTTGAGAAGCTCGTACTATCAACCCCTTTTCAAATATATTTCTTGGCAAAAAAAATTGGAATAAAAAAATTATAAAATAAAAGATTTTATCAAACATGCTCACTTAATTCATTGTTCTCCCACTCTTGTAAAAATCAATAGAAAAATGTGACGTTACATAATATATTGAAGTTAGGCAGTGTTTATTACATAGGATTGAAGCGATATTGGATTAATCTCAATCCAATTTGCTATTTGGTGGGCACATGGGGTTGGATAGCAGAAAATTCCACTAGATTGGTACTCATTTGCCGGGCCATTTTGTGCAGGACAATAATATGGTCCCGCCTAAGGCTAGTTATTTCATTAATCACGAACCCACAAAACACGAAATGTGAAAAATCATATTAGTATTACAAATTATATAAGTTCATATAAATATTTCAAAAAATAGAAGTTCTTATGAAATTAAGAATGATTACCTAATTATGGAAAGATGTTAAATCATTTATGTTTTAGTTTTGTATTTGGTTTGAGATTTTATATGGTTTACATATTTACTTTGAGATTTATTATATTAGATTTGGAAGTTAGATTTTAAATTTGTGGTGGAGCTTTGGCATTTATGATGTTAGAATTTAAAATTATCAGGTTTATAATATTTTTTTGAAAATCAAGTTTATAATATTGAAACATATATGTTGAAATATAAAGTTTAATTGTATTTTATGTTGTTATTGTCTTTAGGATTTGAAATTAATTTAAATTTTGGTTATTTGGGTTTATTTTAAGATATCATTTGGCTATGAATCAATTTTAAAAAGTAAAAAAAAAAAATTAAAAAAGAAAAAAGATTTGCAAGTGGGTGTAGCTTTACCCTAAGGGTGGTACTATAAGTTACAACACGATGGGTCAACATGAATTCATGAAAAATAAATGGGTGTAGGTTTGAGTTAAACCAATCCGTGTCATCATCGTGTCAACCCGCTTAATTTGTTTATTAAACGAATTGAATTAGGTTTGATTAAACGAATCACGGGTTAACACAATTAAATTATGGGTAAAATTGTAATATTAGCATAATATATGGGTTAATGTGTAATTATGCGTATATAAAGATCTAACCAAACTCTGCCCATTTCAATTTCATTTTCATTTTTTGGCAGTCACCCACACCACACACTCTTCCTCTCAGTCACCATCCCTTCTCTCTTATTGTTGCCGACCGCCGTTTCTCCCTCACGGTTGTCGTCCCTTCTCCCTTTCTCCTTTTCGGTGGTCACTGTTTCTCTACTTCTTCCTCACGGTCATCGCTTCTCTCTTTCTCCCTCACAATCATCGTCGCTTCTCTCTTTCCCCCACAAACGGCACTTTCCCTCATGGTCATCGTCGCTTCTCCCCTTCTCCGTCACGGTCACCGCCACGATCAACATTCTTTCTCCCTCACAATCACCCCTTCTCCACGACTCCACCACCATATCCACTATCTCTAACACTAGATCCACCACCTCCGTCTCCTAAAACTGTCTTGTGTCCTCTTTCATTTTCTTTTATGTTTTTTGTATTTTGATTTTGGTTTTCATTTATTTATTTTTTTATTTTATTGGGTGTGATTGATTGATCTGGAATTATTACTTGGTAATGTAATCTGTATAAAAGTAATTTTGAGCTTAGTTATAAGTACATGAAACTTTGAGGTTTGGCTATAATTGTGTTGGAATCACCATTGTATCTATCATTCATGTTTGGTTAAACGAATTAAACGGGTTAAACAAGTTAAATGGGTTAAATGGATTAAACGAATTAACATATTGACAAGCTAATAGGTTTGGAACCTTTATGATCCAAGTAATAAATAAATTAATCATGTCATGTCGTGTCATTCATTTCTAAACGAATTCATATCGAATCCAAAAATGTTGACCCGTTTCTTAAACGAATTCATGTCGAATTGGTAGAATCCATAAACGAATCAAATCGAATTCATCTCGACCCAACACACCAACCTGTTTTGCCACCCCTACTTTACCCCAAACCCATGAATGTGCACCCACACCCAAATCTGTAAAATTTCACTGATTTGGACACGGATGTGGATGTAAAAAAATTTTGAGAATTTGATCAGATATTAATTTAAGCAAAGCCACCCAAACTCAAACCATGACCATCCCTAATCTTGGCTCTAACTTTTATTTTTAAAAGTTTTTTTTTCTTTCTTTCTTATCTTATTAGTTTATTAGTTACACATAAATAATATTTATTTAATATACATTTTGTTGACATTAAAAATCAATCAACACCCAAATTAATGCGAATATGATGAAGTGAGTGAATTGAGAGGGGTTGAATGAAATTGGTATGGAGATAAAGATGATAAGGAATAACAAGCAAAAATAATACGAAAAAAAATAACTAAAGAGACAAAAATATTTAATGTGGTTCGACCGATGAGTAATACCTACATTCACAGTTATTTTATTCTTGAGGGAGAAGCCTGTATTTTAGCATATTTTCTGCTAAGGTTGAATGGTCATGTCATGTACATGCATAAGGACACCTTTATATAGTGTTAGAGCTCCTTATTTACATACAATAAGGTTGCTAGAGTATAAGAAAGGCTAAGATACTTTTTCCTAATTTACATGATACTGCATTTAGTACTTTATATTTGAACCAAACTATAATTAATGCATTCATATTCATATCAGAATGCAATTCTGATAGCTTCTTATTTAAGGTGATATTTTACGTGAAATAGGAACTTTCCTGTTCCTGAAACTCAGTGCTGTTAAGGAAAACTACGAGCTAATTGTGTTTTATCAGTTAGCATATAACTGCAACGTTGAGTTGCTTTTCGTGCGAGCCAACTAACTTGGGTCACCATGATGCCTTAACATTATTTGATCTGTTACACACTCCTGCTGATGCGACATTTGCTGACGTGTCCTGAGCAATAGGCTTTATACTGCCTCCTCCTATTTTTAGGGTTTGGCCTTACTCGTCCTTTGGTGTAAGGCCTGACTCCTAATGAATCCATAAAAATTATGAAAGTCCAAGTTTTAGTTAAAAAAAAAAAAATGGATTTAAAATCATTACGCCGAACCAAACAAGCCCAATCAAATGGGTTAATATGAAGTAAATGAAGTGCAATAAGATTGCATGAGAGTGGGCCGTGGGTTTTTAAAAAAAGCTAATGATGAAATTGCAAGGCAGTGGGATTGAAATACAGTGGGCCGAGAGAATGAGAGACAAAATGTTGATGGGTTGAATTTTTAAACAAAGAAAAGGGACACATGTCGTATAGATAGACATGCATAAGCACTATGAAGCAACAATAGATACATAAATAAATCAGAAGCATTAGAAACCAATTCAACACAATACAGAAACCCGCACAGCAAAAAAAGAAATAAAGCAAAAAAAATAATAATAATAATTGAAGCAGATTTTGAGTTGATTTTGCTGTGCAATTATTTCAGTTTTAGATTCAATTTTCTGGTTTGATTTTTGTGAATTCTAATTAGGTTCTTATGCTACTTTTAGGTGGCAAAGAATCCAAGAATAACACGGGTGCTATTGGTTAAAAATGAAGCTTGAAATTTAATTTATGAGTGGATTATTTATTTAAATTGAATTGATTGTTTACAGTTACATATTTTAGATTTTATTTATTCAATTGCTATTAAAAGGAAATGACTTAATTCGTCAATTGATTTTAATGATTATGAATTATGAATTACTATTTGATTATAGAATATTTATTTATATTATGAGAAAAGGATTTCTTGAGAATTATATTTATGTTTGCAATAGAATTATACAAATTTGCCTACGAAAATTATTTGAGTTACAAAACGAATAAAATGAGATTTTTAGAACACCAAGACTTTACCCTCCCCTCTATTGGTCATCAAGCAACATATGTGTAAGTCCTACAAAGTTGCCGAACATGTATATCGTAAATGTTTGAGAGTCATTGAGTCGCCCAACACGTTTATGGCAAATGTTATTCCTCGCTTTGCTTGTGTATTGAGTATCTCCACCACATATGACAGATTTCCCTCAATACTAGATTAGTGTAGATTGAGTATATTTAGCGAATAAAAATGATCCATATAGATATTTATAACTTATCGTGATATGAGATGTGATTTTAAGTATTGATTTTAGTATTAATTTCATACATGATTGAATATGGATCACTGAGATTTTATTTTTAATACCAACTTTATGTTATGTTAATTATTATTGAAAAGAAATGATTTAATTAGTTTTTAAAAGTTATATCCACTCATTACGCGTTAGCAATCACCCTTTTATATTTTTAAAATCATTTCCTAGAAAACCATCTAGTCTCAAAAGAAATCTCCAGACAATAAGAGGTGGGCCACTCGATCACATGATGCCAAGAAATAACATTTTGATTATGTATATATATTTTATATATTACGTGGTATCTAGGCTTGTTTGTGTATACTTATGACTTTAATGTTGTAAAATATTTGATTGCCCGTCAGTTTTGCTTATGTTTTGATTTCCAAGTTTGAAAATGATATCAACATACTTTATAGTTATGTTTTCATATGAAAACAAGTTTGTTTTATATATTTTACATGATATTGCTTATATTTAAAATATGATTTGGGTGAGGGACCGGAGGTTCTAATTGGTTGAGATTTAAAATGTTTTAGATGTGTTTATTTCGTTTATTATAGGATGGAATTATTGGATAAAAAGTAATTATATGGCTGAAATTTTTATTAAACCACCCTATATATTGTCAAATTTCCAAATGATATTCTACAAAAAAATTTAGAATCTTATACAATTTCTCAGTATATCATAAGGTCTTATCGGATTCAAGATAGGAATCTAGGAGGGTCATATCCACTTGATATCAAAGCATTTGGTTTATGATTTTAAACTATTGCATAGTTGCTTGCATCTAGTTTCATGCATTGATCACTAATCATATTTTGTTACAACATCATGTGTCTAGTTGGTCGCCATAAGCAGAGACTGGTAGCAAACCTGGATGAAAATATAGCACCTGAACGGAGTAATGAGTCAATGAATAAGATGGAGGCAAACTTCCATCCTAACCCCTATATGCCTCAACCTCAAGTGCTAGAACCAAAGGATGAGTCTATGGATAGAATAGCTAAACTTCTTACCATTATAGTCCAGTAACCATGTGCCCTAGAAAACACTATAAAGCGTGCACATAACATTAGAGCTACAACTTCTGATGGTTTGATGATCTCGATAGTGCCATGTCATGGTTAAATAACTTGGAACATGTGTTTAGGTTATAGGATGCTTAGATGAATAGAAACTTGCCTTCACCTCACTTTTATTGAATGATAGAGCTTATGACTGGTAGGAATCAATTTAATGGCAGAACACTGAGGTGATACCTTGGGATGAGTTTAAAAGGTAGTTCAACGCTTATTATTATCGTAAGTTCTACCAGAATATGAAGATGAATGAATTTTTCAAGCTGGTACAAGATCCTTTAACAGTTGAAGCATGTGAGAAGAAATTTATAGAGCTTTCAAAGGTTGCTCTGCTTTTAATGAAGAACAAAGAAAATAAGTGTAGACAGTTTGGAAAGAGCTTTCAACATGAAATCAAGATCTATGTCTCTTCTGTTGAACATACCAATTATGGTAAATTGGTGGAGTCTACATTGCAAGTAGAGAAAATCATTGAGGAAGCTCATAAATTTGAACAATAAAGACAGAAATTTGATAATTAGAGTTGACGAGTGGGAGGCTCCAGTAGCAAGATACCTAAGATAGGTGGTAGCTATACAGGACAGACTCGCAGCTATCGATAGAGTTATAGGGTGAGTTCTAGTCAAGGTTCCATTAAACCAGAGACAGTCAGCAAGGCAATAGTACGAGCATGGGTAAACGACTTCAGTGTCAAAGATAGGGCAGATATCATGATGGGGAATGTCATTAGGGTATAACAAGTTGCAACCATTGTGGATAGGCCAAACATTTCAGAAGAAATTGTCCACAATTAGTTTCAAGGGGTACTGTAGAGCACAGATTGAGTTCTTGGATGCAAAGTCGTAGTGGACAATTTCAGGGAAAAAGAGGATCACATGTGAAAAGTTCAATAGCTTCGAGTCAAGCAAGTGGGGTTACAACCAAGGGTAACCAATAGAGAGGCCAATCATGTAGACTTTGTACTCAGGCCAGAGTACTCAACATAAACCAGCAAGATGTAAAGGCCTCACCAGATGTTGTCATATATATTTTAACTATTTTTGGTTGAGATGCTCATGTTCTAATAGATCCTAGATCTACCCATTCTTTTGTTTCCCAACCCATTAGATTGAATGTGGATGAGTTGAAACCCTTATATTGTAGTATGGTGGTAACTACTCCTATAGGGAAATCTTTGTTAATAGAAAGTATGTATAAAGACAGCAAAATTAAGGTGGATGATCACGAATTGCATGTTGATTTGATTTCATTGGATATATGACTTTGATGTTATCTTGGAAATGGATTGATCATGCTATGGTAGATTGTTTTCGAAAGGAATAAGTGGAGATCCAACAATGGCAGGATTTCTTGTTAAGAGATAATGGTGTATTAGTTTTGGGTCATAAACTTTATGTACTAGACATCAACAAATTGAAAAAGGAAATCTTAGAATAAGCTCATTTGTCAGCTTATGCAATGCGTCCAGGAAGCACTAAACTATATCGTATATTGAAAGAACATTATTGATGGCAAGGTATGAAAAGGGAAATAGTAAAGTTTGTCTCCCAATGTTTGGTTTGTCAACAAATCAAAGTAGAGCATCAGAGGCCTGTAGGACTTTCTCAACCACTTCCTATTCCTAAATGGAAATGGGAACATGTCACTATGGATTTTATGGCCCGTAGCTAGACTGGTCATGATAGTACATGGATGATTATGGATCGGCTTACGAAATCTACACATTTTCTGCTTATCTACAATACTTATCTTTTGAATGGATTAGCTGAAATTTTATGTAGATAAGATAATTTGTCTACATAGGGCACTGATAGCATTTGTTTCAGATAAAGATCCTCGATTTACATTCAGATTCTAGCCTTGTTTGCAAGAAGCTTTGGGCACTACTAGATTACATTTCACCATTGCCTTTCATCTACAAATGGATAGTCAATCCAAGCATACTATTCAGACCTTATAAGATATGCTTAAAGCCTATGTAATGGAGTTCAAAAGAAGTTGGGACACTCGCCTACTGTTGATTGATTTTGCATAAAATAATAGTTATCAGGCCAGTATCGGGATGACACCATATAAAGCTCTTTATGGAAGAAAATATAGAACACCGATATGTTGGGATGAGATGGGTGAGAGGAAATCGTTAGGTCTAGAGATTGTTCAAGTCACTTCTAAAAAGATCAAAATCATCAGAGATAGATTGAAGATAGCTCGCAATAGACAAAAGAGCTATTCAAATAAACGTATGAGACATCTTGAGTTTCAAGTTGGTGATCAAGTGTTTTTATGAATTTCACCATAGAAAGGAGCACTTCGGGTTAGGAAACATAGGAAGTTGAGTTCGCGATGTATCGACCCCTATGAAATTATCGATGATAAAGTGGAGATAGTGGCGTATCACTTAGCTTTACCTCTAATACTTTTCAGGATTCATAATGTGTTTCATGTTTCTATGATTCGTAAGTACATATATGACCCTTCACATGTTTTAATAGAGCAACTAGTGGAGTTAAAGGAAAACTTGACATACGAGAAAGAATCAATTCAGATTCTAGATAGAAAGGAACATGTACTACATATGAAAGTTATTCCTTTAGTGAAGGTTTTGTGGACTAATCATGCTACTAAAAAGACAACTTGGGGACATGAAGATCAAATGCGAATTTTGTATCCTGAGTTATTTCGACAGATACTTAAATTTCAAGGATGAAATTTTATAAGGGGGGATGGATTGTAAAGCCGGTATCCTAATGAATCCATAAGAATTATGAAAGCTCAAGTTTTAGTTATTAAATATAAATAAATAAAATAAAATTATTGGGCTGAGCCAAACAAGCCCAATTAAATGGGCTGACATGAAGTAAATGAAATGCAATAAGGCTACATGAGAGTGGGCTGTGGGTTTTAAAAGAAAAGAAAATGATGAAATTGCAATGCAATGGGATTGAAATACAGTGGGCCGAGAAAATGAGGGACAAAATGTTGGTGGGTTGAATTTTTAAACAAAGAAAAGGGACACATGGAATATAGACAGACATGCATAAGCACTATGAAGCAACAATACATATATACATAAATCATAATCAATAGAAACCAATTCAACACAATATAGAAACCCGCACCGCAGAAAAAGAAACAAAGAAAAAAAAAAAAGGAAAAATAATTGGAACAGATTTTGGGTTGATTTTAGTGTGCAATTATTTCAACGGTGGATTCAATTTTCGGGTTTGAATTTTATAAATTCTAAATAGGTTCTTATATTGCTTTTAGGTGAGGAAGAATCCAAGGATAACATAGGTGTTATTGGTTCAAAAAAAAGCTTGAAATTTAATTTGCGAGTGGATTATTTATTTAAATTGAATTAATTATTTACAGTTATATAATTTCAGATTTTATTTATTTATTTGTTATTAAAAGGAAATGATTTAATCAGTTCATTGATTTTATTGATTATGAATTATGAATTACGATTTGATTATAGAATATTTATATTATGAGAAAAGGATTTATTGAGAATTATATTTATATTTGATATAGAATTATACAAATTTGCCTATGAAAATTATTTGAGTTACGAAACGAATGAAATGAGATTTTTAAGACACCAAGATTCAACCTACAGGGACGTAACTATAACTTGATACTAGGGTGATCTAAAATAAATTTTTTAAATAAACTCCAACAATATGAAAATATTTTATAAATTAAAAAATATAGACATATCTAGTTAAAAATGTAAGCCCTCTATCGTAATTTTATGGACCTTCCCGAAAGCAGTCCCTAAATAATTATTTAAGACCCAAAATGGTCCATAGAAATGCCTAAGGGTATAGGGGACCCTTAGAGATTGATTTCGACTTGATAGAATATTAACCGGAAGGATAAAATAGTGAATGAAATCGAATAATTATTCAAGGAAATAAGGGACTAAATTGAAGATAAGTTTTAATAATTGTGGTCAAAGTGGAATTAAGCTAAAGGTCAAGGGAGGAGACCAATATTTTTAAAGGACGTGACCGTCATTTCGAGGATAGTTTGGGGAGGAAAATAGAAGCCAAAAAGTTGTCTAAAAATCTAAAGAGAGAGAGAGTGAGCTGTCGCCGAGAGAAGAGAGAAGAGAAGAGAAGAGAAAGAAGAAGAAAGAAGAAGAAGAAAAAAAAGAAGGAAGAAGAAAGGAGAAGAAGAAGATAGCCGCGCGACGCCGGAGGGAGAGGATCGTCGACCAGCCGAGCAGACCATCGCCGGCCGACCAACCAGAGCTGCACGTGAAGCTTGACACGACGGCGCGACGCCAAAGCCGAAGCTGAAAGACGACTGTGCGAGGAGAAAACAGATCCGGCAGCACGACGACGACGGAGCTGCTAACCCCGACCGACAGCCATCACGACTAACCGCTAAGCCCGTCGACCACCAGCTGCAACCTCGCCGTGAACTGAGCAGAACCAAACTGAAACGAAGTTGAACGGCGGCCAAAACCAGCTCATCCCGCACGCGAAACCGCCGCTGATCGACGGCGAAGCCAGCCTCCAACCGCGGTGAAGCCGAGAGGGAAAGAGAGAGGAGAAAGAGGAGAAGAAAACCCAGTCCAGACCAGCCTCCATCACGAGCAAAAACGAGCAGAAACCAGATCAGAACCGCGCGAAAAATGGGAGAAGAAAGAGAGAGGAGATCCAGCCCGAGCTCAGCTCAAATCAGTTCAGTCTCGCCACCAATCCAGTCCCAAATCGAGCTCAAAGTGAAGAGGAAGAAAGTGATTCCATAGGGAAGAAATTGGGTGACGAGGGAGCTCGAGGATCGAGGCGAGAGGATTAGGGGCACCGCACCCACCATTTTCAGCTATCAGTTTTGTGAGTAAACTTTATTTGAAAGATTTTAAAAGTATTTGATATTATTAAGTTAAATTGATGAGTAACAGCATGAAATTACTTTAAATACATTGATATGAGCATGAATTTAGAGATTGAAATGATGCTATTTTGTGCTTTTGCACTTACCAAAGATATCATAGTATTTAATGCACTCAGAAATCAGATTTTAGTGCTTTACGCACTCAGAAAAGAGATTTGTGCTTTTGCACCAGAAAATTAAAGTAGAAAAGGAAAAGTGTTTTCAAAACCAGAAAGTATCCCCTCAGGGATTTTCAGAGATTACAGAACAGTTTAGACCCGATCGGTCTATCCCATTTCAGTTGGCACAGTCCTGGGAAGGGATAAGTCACTAACATGGGGGATAAGTGTCAGAGTCTGTCAGTCGAGTCGCCATTACTGATGTGGGGTAGTGTTTCGTGTGCTATGGTTAGCGCTGGGCAATTCCGCACATGGCCACGAGATGTCTTAGAGCAGGCGAGCTATGGTTAGCGCTGGGCAATTCCGCACATAGCCGAGAGATGTCTCAAGAGTTGACGAGCTATGGTTAGCGCTGGGCAATTCCGCACATAGCCGTTAGACTTAAGAGACCCCAGATTTAGGGATACTATGGTAATTTTGAAAGATATCGAGAAACAGCTTTTAAAAGAAAAGCTTATTTGAGATAAAAGATATTTTATAATTATTATTGAAGTTATTTATAATTTACAGTTGCAAGTTTTGTATTTAAATACATGCATGTGCTTAGAGATGAATTCTCATGTTTAAGTTGATGTTTTAAAGATTTAAGTTAGAAATGCTTTAGAAATAAAGAATAGTTTTCAAACGTTTTCAGAGGAGGACGTTTTGAAAAGCAGATTTTCAAAGAAACGAAATATTATCACTCACTGAGCTTCTAGCTCATTATTTTCTGTTTTATATAAAAACCTCCTCAGGTACTCTCAGCAGGTAGCCGATCAGTAGCATTACCTCCAACGGGTGAGCCAGCGCGACACGACGATATTTTGAGCAGTTGACTTTGCATCTATCATTTCCATGTAAATATCTTTTGAAATGTATAAGTGAATTGAAAGTTGTAATTATTTGTTTATAACTGTTTCTAAAATGTTTTTGATTTAAATGTGGTTTATTAAATGTCATTTGAATTTTTATAAGTTGATTTAACAATCAAATGCATGATTGAGGCCTACGGGCAATCAGAAGTTGGGTTGGTACTGAAAATAGTTGAAGTGTTGATATTTTTGTAAACAGGTTTTTCAGGAACGTTAAAAATGCAGTCGTTATGTTGCCGAAATTTTATTAAAAAAAATGAGTTTCGAAAATGAATTTAAAAATAAAAATTAAAAAAAAAATTTCCTACGCGTTTTCAGTTTTTAAAGAAAACCCAACCCAACGATGTTTCAGAAAGAATGAAAGAGTTTAGGGTTCGCTCCACGGGTTTCGCTTAGCTCGACAAGTCGGGTCTGAGAGGGATCCGTTGGGGTGCCCAGCGTGACCGACCGGATCAGAGTTAGAGGTATCCGGGTCGGGTCGCGTCAAAAAAAGATATAATAAGTTTTATCCCTTAAAATTCATATTATAAATAAATATTTTAATAAAAATAAAAGTAAAAAAGTTTAATAGAATATTTAAATAATAAAATTTATCAAATATAAATTATACTTAATGTTATGATATCAACAATCTTTCTTTAATATAAACAATCTATATTTTAATAATCATAATTCATAATTACTAATACACTTCAAATAAAAGAGTATGTTAGAAGAAGTACCAAAGACATTAAATTTAAATAATATATTATACAATTTATGATAAAAAATAAAATAAAATCTGGAAAACTTAAATAAATTTTCAAATTTAATAAATAAAATAAAGTTATTACAAATACAATATTTGAATAGAAATATAAATATAAATAAGAAAATGCATTCATTAGGTTTGGAGTAAATATGTATTTTTTTATATTACAAAAATTGATAAATGAAATATATAAATTTGGAATAATATGTATTTTTTTATATCACAAAAATTAATAAATGAAATATTTATAATTTAAAATAAATATAACATATATATTAAAAATTCCTTTATTTCAAATATATATATATACAATATAATATAATATAATATAAATTTTTTGAAGCCTACCCTAGTCCCCACAGTGGTACGTCCTTATTTACCCTTCCCTTTAATGGTCATCAGACAACACATGTGTAAGTACTAGAGAGTCGTCCAATACGTATATGACAGATATCTGAGAATTATTGAGTCACTCGGCACGTACATGACAGATGTTATTCCTCGTTCTGTATGTCTGTTGAATATTTCCATCACGTACGACCAATGTTTCAAAGATCACTAATTGTTAATCAATCGATGAGATAGCGATTAGCGATTTATTAGTTACTCGGTGATTAATCAGTGATTAATCGATGAGTATTATTCATCGGTGGTCAAACTGAGTCAAACCTGTAAAAAGAAAACTTAAAAGGGAGATTAATGTCATTATGCCCAAAACTTAGATATAGATGTAATTTTATTAAATCTCAAGGACCCTTTCATAATTCTCCCTAATATATATACAAACATAACATCGCCTCACACAAAACTTAACTGTCCACCTCTCTCTCTCTCTCTCTCTCTCTCTCTCTCAAAACCACAACTAATTCATCATCTCACCTCACGCCTCCTCTCACGATCTCACAGACGCCTCCAACCTCCTCTTGCGGTCTTACCTTCCTCTCTTACCTCACCTCATGCCACATTAGTCACCTCACACCGCAACAATGTTTAAAGTAATTATTGGGCAAGAAAACAACTACAAGCTTTTTTCTTGTTAGAGTTCGGTGTGTTTGTGTGTGTGTGAGTGAGTGTTTGAGAGCGTTTTTTTTTTTTTTTTTTGGCCAAATCAATTTTATGGGCTGTCAAATTCGGTTTTATGATATTTTCAGGTTAAGGATAAAAATCATATTTTTTTGGTGGTGTTTGGGGTGATTTCCAATCGGGTGTAATGGTTGGGCTCGTCGATTCTGGGCCAAGTTGGACCAATAAATAGCCAACTAGATTGAGTATTCGCTTCCAGTGATCAAGACCCCCAATCTGGAGGTTATCAGACCGATAGGGTGCCGGTCAGAGATTAACTGGCAAAAAATCATTAGTAATCGACGATTTTTTAAACATATTTCTAAGTGCTAGATTGGTGTAGATTGAGTTTTTATTAGTGGATATAAATGATCAATATAGATATTTATAGTTTATCGTGATATGGATGTGATTTCAATATTATTTTCAGATACGATTGAATATAGATCATTGAGATTTTATTTTTATTACCAACTTTATGCTATGTCATTTATTATTGAAAAAAATAATTTATTTAGTTTTCAAAAGTTATATCCACTTATTGGGCGTTAGCGCCACCCTTTTATATTTTTAAAATCATTTCCCAAGAAACCATCAGGTCTCAAAAGAATCTCCAAACGATAAGAGGTGGGCCACTCGATCACATAATGCTAAGAAATGATATTTTGATTAAGTGTATATATTTTGTATATTAGATGGCATCTAGGCTTATGTGCATATACTTATCCTTTTAATGTTGTAAAATATTTTATTACCCGTCAATTTTGCTCATGCTTTGATTTCCAAGTTTGAAAATCATATCAATATACTTTATAGTTATATTTTCATATGAAAGCAAGTTTGTTTTATATGTTTTGTATGATATTGCTTATATTTGGAATATGATTTGAGAGAGGGACCAGAGGTCCTAAGTGGTTGAGATTTAAAATATTTTAGAAGTGTTTATTCAATTTATTACAAGGTGAAATTATTAAATAGTAATTATATCATCGAAATTTTATTAAACCACCCTATGTATTGTCAGATTTCCAAATACAAAAAATTTTAGAATTATATACAATTTTCTAGTATATCACAGGATCTTCTCAAATTCAAAATAAGAATCTAGGAAGGTCTTGTCATTTGTGCATTAGTGGACTTGCGCCCAAGTGCTATGTTTGGGTGCAACATAAGCCTCCCTAGCTTTAACATCAAGGTCCATGCCAATCATGTTTGTGTGAATCCATGCGAACACATCAAGGTTTTTGGTCAAGAAATCGAGCAGGTTTTTCCTGACATTTAGGCTCAGGTTCCTTCCCAACTTTAGGGTCCTAGTCGGTACCTACTCATTGGTGGGAACTTCCTTCAATTCCCAACTAGCCTAATAGGATTTTCATTATTCATCTCTCACGAGCTCAAGTCATCTTTGATGAGCTCTAGGGGTAGAACATTTTACAACCAGGTGGTATGTCGAAGTTACAGCTTTCAGGTCATGTAAAGTTGGTCATCTTACAATAGCATCGCAAGTAGTCTAACAATCAATAACTCAAAATTATGCTAGCATGGCAGCCTATCGACTAGGTTCCCCCAGTGTTAAAGAGAGGTTAATACATCCCAAAGGAACACTGAATCGCCTGTAAAGCCATACGGAGGCTCAAGTTTTGGCTTGAGCTAATTAACCCTATAGCCCATGTGTTCTAAAGCCTCCTTGCAAAGCATATTAATCGAGCTTCATTATCAACCATTGCCAAGTGCACATTAATGTTACCAATGGTTACATTGATAACTATGACATCATTATGGGGATAGTGCACCTCTCTAGTATTTTCCTTAGAGAACACAACAAGCTCTGTGTTCGTTTTAGCTTATTCTAGCGGCCAACTTTCCATATGGAAATTAACCAACAAATGGTATATTGCATCTCTAGCATACCGACCATTTTACATATTTGAGGTATTTGTCATGTGTGGTCCTCCATGGATGGTGTGAATTTCTTTGACTACGATATTTATTTCTTAAGGTCTTGCAATAGGTTGTCAATTAGCTTGAGGGCATGCAACATAACTTTACAATCTGCCTCATCTTACTAGGCCCTCTATTGCATCCCTAAGGGCATAACATTTAAAGGTAGAGTGTTTGACCTTATCATGGTAGAAGTAGAACTTGCCCTAATCCCTTGATTGTTTAGGGGTCCTCATAGGTCGAGGTCTTTCGAAGTCTTCTCGGTTATGCTCCACCATATAAATCCACTCTTAAGTATTTGTAAGCTCTGTATAATCGATTTAGTGATCTGTAAACCTATTATGGTCGTTGTTACTATAGGCTCTTTTTAAAGGTTGATTAGGTCTGACCGTTTGTGAGGAGGGACTCTATAATATCCGAAATTTCATAAATAGTATTTTCAAAGGAATAGTATTTTCAGAGGCATAGTATTTTTGAATGAATAGTACTTTAGATGACTAGTTTTTTAGATGACTAATATATCCGGATAAATGGTGTTGCCGGATGAATAGTATTTTCGAATGAATAATATTTTTGGATGAATAGTGATTTTTTTTAGAAAATGAACCAAGTGAATCACAAGGTCTAAAATGAGTATTAGAGTTTCATGAAACTGGAACGGAGTGAAAATGAGTCCGTTTGAATAGTTTTCAATGCTCCGAAAGTTATTTACAAAAATACCCTTACAGACGGAAATATGGATATTATCGATCGGAACTCCATTTGAATTTTTCAAAGCATGAGATTGAGTGTTAGGGCACCCAATTGGAGTATTACATGGTCAATTTGATGATTAGGTGACCATGGAATCTTTTTGTAATTATTTGAAGATAAATAGAGATAATTTTGAATCCAACTAGAATTTTGGAAAGATTTACTGATTCAAAAAATTTTGAAAGGGGTCTAAATGGGTATTAAGATAGTCAAGAGGTGATTTAGAAATCCAAATAACTCTTTCAAAAGAATTCGGATTGAAACGAAATCAATCCAGAAATCGCTAAAGATGATTTAGTGATATACGGAGAGTAGAAAAGAGACATAAAATGATTTCTAAGAGCAACCGAGTCTACCCAGAGTATGTACATAGTCTGAATATAGACCTCGGAGAATTCTGGAAGGATTTCAAAAAAGTGTCGGAAAGTCGAATCCGGGCGTTTTGGAAAGTTCGAATGGATAAAGATAAGAAAGGATAGACATGTGGGGCAAGACACCATAGGAGAGTGACAAGTGGCACTAGTGGATAAGGATGAGGACACTTGTCAAGTATTGAGTGGAGGGCATTTTTGAAATTTTAACAAACTTTAGGGTCAAATTGATATTATAGCATTTTTTAGGGTAAAATGGTAATTTTACTGAACTTATATATAATTTGTGAAAAATACCAAAAATAACAACTCTAAAAACTGAAAATTCATATATAACCACAAAGTCATAAAAATTCAATTTTAACCTCTCAAACAAACTAATATCTTCCTATACCCAAGTTACCCATTTTACCCCTAAGTCAAAAGTTGACCATACACTCTTGTTTTTGTAGAATTCAAAACAAAAAACCAACACGAAATTACAAAATTGCCCTCGTCTATTTCATGGCACAAAACTCGATCAACAAACAAATCCAAAGCAAAATCATCCAAAGCAAAATCAACCAGTTTCATATCTACATCACAACCCGGTTTCGGACCGACCGCCGACCGCCAGCCTTGTCTCATCGTTTCGCACCTTGGCCGACATCCTCCAACTGTCGGTGAGCGTCTTCACCCATCCAAACCTTGCAAATCTCCTCCAACCTTGCTGATCGCCCTACCGCCCATTGCCAGCCTTGTCTCACCATTTTAGACCTTTGTCGACCTCCTCCAACCGCCGGGGAGCGTGATCACTGCCTCTATTGCCCACGGTAAGTGACAAAAACTCCATTTGATAGTTTGAGTTTTATATGTGAAATTTTTGAGTGTTGATTTAGTTTGTTTGTGTTATGGATGTTGGATTAGTTTAGTATGTTTAGATTAAATTAGTTTTGGTGGATAACACACGAAAATGGAGGTTTGGGTGTGTGAAGAAGACAATGAGGTTGGGTTTTGCACAAAACCGGGTTTAATGCACCAATTAAACCCGGTTTTAACCCAAAACCGGGTTTAATTGATGAATTAAACCCGATTTTTACAAACACTGGGTGTAATGGATGCATTAAACCCGGTGTTTGTGAAAAATGGGTTTAATGCATCCATTAAACCCGGTTTTGGGTTAAAACCGGGTTTAATTGGTGCAGTAAACCTGGTTTTGTGAAAACCGGGTTTAATACAATTAAACCCAGTTTTATTTTTTTATTTTAATAAATAAATAATTATTATTGGTTTTTGAAATAAGTTAAATAAATTATAAAATTTAATAAAGTTAGAAATAAATGAAATGTAATCTTTTATTCCAATAATTAAAATAAAAATATGAAATAAACGTGGTTAATAAAAATTAAAATTAACAAAAATAAAATAAGTAAATGAAATATAAAAAATAAGAAGAATTAATTAATTAAATTTTAAATTTGATTTAATGTAATTGTAATATGTTAATTTAATTTGTTAATTAAAATTAGATTTATAAATTAATGAAAATAGGACAAAATAATAATTAAGTGTTATTTTAAAGTAAATAGTCAATTAAATTAATGTTATTACAATTATTTTTTTTTTGTTTTGTATAGATGAATTAAATTAATGTTATTACAATTATTTTTATTTGCTTTGTATAGATGCAAGTCCATTATAAATGGAGTTCACAGGTTATTCCAAAGGAGATGTCGTTGAGTACACATTGCAGCTTCAAAGAGATTGTTGGTCTAAAAGCAATTCTTGAAAAAAGAGAACTCCTCAAGCAATTTCTGCGCATGGCCCCATTCAGATATTTTATGGAAATATCTCATAATCAGTTGTTGGTTTGTCCTTTGATTGCAACTATTCTTGATAGGGAGTTAGAAATTCCTCGTGCTAGCCCTGAAGAGATGTGGTTTGAAATTAGAGGGCGACCATATAGATTTGGAAAGCAGGAATTTTTATTGGTAACAGGGCTGCGATTTGGGCATATTGATGTAAATACTATAAAGGCACGGCAAAATGATAAGAAAAGTCTTTTATAACGACTTTTCAAAGGAATTCCACCACCAGTGAAAGCTATTGCTCTTGTGAAAGATATTGCTCTTATGATCAAGTCACAGGCGAATTTAGATGTTGATGACACCTTGAAGTTGGCTAATTTAGTCATAGCTTTCCAGTTATTTTATGGCTTAGATGAGCGCCAAAGGATGGATAAGGCGTTATGAGTCATGATAGAGGATGTAGAAGTATGGAATGCATTCCCGTGGGGTACACTGGCATATAGTATACTTCTTCATCACCTCAGACAGGTGATTACTGAGGAACGCCTTATTCATGGACGGATGGTTAACCTATATGAATTTGTTTGGGCATTTTAGGTACAACACTTACTATATGCTCATTATTATTATGAATGAAAATTGTTTAATATGCATATTGGTTGAAAATTGTTTAATATGATAATTGTTTAATATGAATGTTGTTTAATATGCTCATTATAATTAAATATTGTAATGATATATATTTCTTGAATATGCATATTGGTTGAAAATTGTTTAATATGAAAATTGTTTAATATGCCCATTATCATTATATATTGTAATGATATATATTTCTTGAATATGCATATTGGTTGAAAATTGTTTAATATGAATGAAAATTGTTTAATATGCTCATTATCATTATATATTGTAATGATATAGATTTCTCGAATATGCATATTGGTTGAAAATTGTTTAATATGAATGAAAATTGTTTAATATGAAAATTGTTTAATATGCTCATTATCATTATATATTGTAATTATATATATTTGTTTTTGTTTAATATGCATTATAGTGGTGGCTTGTTGAGATGTTCCCATACTTGGATAATAAAGTAGGGAACAGAATAGCGAGCGATGTGGATTTGCCAAGGTTTAGGAATTGGCACTGTAATAAGAGGATTAGAAAGGATGCAAATAATTGGAGGAATGAGCTTCACTTTGTAAGTGTCTACATTAATCTAAATTTGTTTTATATTTGTTTACTACCTTTGCGTGTAATATACTAACTATATTTATATACATGTATTGTAGTGTATTGCATCGAGGAGAATTCTTGTGCCCACTGATGATGAGAGAGGGATGGATTATTGGAGATCCTTCAACACCAAGCATTTGGTTGGAGAGAAAGTGTGGAGGGGGTGAAGATGAAGTTGAGGGTGATGATGATGATGATGTTGAATGTGATGCTGATGATGAGCAGACAGTGAGTGAGAATAAATTAAATAGGGAGGATAAGGAGGAGGAAGAGGAAGAGAATGAGGAGAATGAGGGAGAGGATAAGGATGAAGAGAGGGAGCCGAGAACGAAAAGTGTGCATGATGTATGACCGAGGAGCAGTTCGCCGCTTAGACCCTCTCACCCTCGAGTACGAATTTGATATTATTATTATATTTTATTTATATTTTACATTAGGTGTGAATATATATAAAAATAATTTATATTTTATTTATATTTTACATTAGGGTTATATTATAATTTATATAATTTATATATAAATATATAAATTATATATTTATATATAAATTATATATAAATATAAAAATTATTTATATATAATTCTATATTTTTTTATTTTTGTAGGTGCCTCAAACAAATATGGGCAAGATACTGAAGTTGTTGGAGGATATTGCCGGGATGTAGCAATCACAAAACAAAATGATAGAAGCACAGAATAGGATGTTGCATAAATTGGATAAGAGATTGCGCAGAGTTGAAGACCGGTTACAAATTAGTGGGCCTATGGATGATTATGCTGCTGAGAGCTCTATTCGGGACCAGGATCACGACATGCACATCCATGATTCAGGATTAGGGGGGGATCCTCACATTGCTGACCCTATCCATGACTCTAGATTAGGGAGGGATCATGACATTGCTGATCAGGACCCGACCATCCATATGCATGACTCAGGACCAGAGAGGGATCATCACATCCATGACTCGATAAGGGATATAGACATTGGTGATTTTCAGGTAAATTTTGTATTTATTTTACATTATAGTCTTACGTATTAAGTTTAAAAATCTAATTTAAAATTGTGAGTTGCTTTAAATTACAGGAAGGGATTATCCATGATCGAGGCAAGCGAAAAATTAAGCCATCAGCATCTTGTAGGACTCCATACACGGATCCCATACACCCGAAAAAGAAAAAGAAAGAATCAAAGAAAGTGGTGGAGCAGGTGATGGAGGATGTGGCAGAGCAGGTGGCGAAGACTGTACCCGATGTCTACACGGAGTACAAAACTGCTTCTTTGAATCTCCGGTATGAATAAAAAACAATATTATATTATCTTAATTTGATTACTAATCTAATAAAATATAGTCTAATTCTTTTTTTTTTTTCAGACGCATTATTGATGGATATCCGGTGCCATGCACCCCGGATATGCTTCGTACTATCGAGAATGTTAATGAGTGGTTGATGGGGATTCATATTGATGCTTATTTGAGTTGCCTTAGGAAAAAAGCAAAAGTTTGCGGGTGGTGGGACGAGACAACTGATTGTAGATACACAGTCCACGGGACAAACTTTTTTGTAAGTATTTACATTTTATTTGTTACAAGTTGAGATCGTGTTTATTTAATTAATTTATTTTATTTTAAAATAACATGTTTAATTTTAATGATTACAAGGGGATATAGTGCGTGTTTTCCATGCTGAATACACCACATTGAATAGGGAGTTTGATCCGTTGACAGCTGTTGTCCCGAATTCCTAGCAGAGCCTTGCTACCGGCATGGGTGACAGTAAAATGTCTTGGAAATCTGCAAAAAATGTAAGTAGCATTGTAGAATTAATAATTTTTACGTATATTAATAATTTTTATTTAATTTATCCTTCACATTGGTCTTATACCATTAACGTTTTGAAAATGTAGGTGCTACTCCCTTGTTGTTTGCCTCAGATGCATTGGTTCATTTGTAAGGTGTGCCTGAGAGAGGAGAAGATAGTGTGGTGTATGATTCCATGCAAGTAGTAAACTTTGAGCAATGGAGGTAGGTCTTGCAGCCGCTTGCATTTTTTATGTCAGTTATCTTACGGTCGATTGGATTTTATGAGCAAAGCGAAGGACCTACACCACCTGTGGAAAGTAGATGGGACGTGGCACGTGTCAATATGGCAAATGTGCCTCAGCAAGTTGATGGGTAGATGTCACTTTTGTTTAAAACATAGTCCGAATATTATTGAGTTTTAATAATCATCTAACATGTCTTCATACTTATGTAGCAATAGTTGTGAAGCATATTGTGCGATGTTTATCCACGACATTATCAAGTCTCAAGAGCATGAATGGAAGTCGCACCAAAAGAAAGAGGACGCCGTTAGAATAAGAAAGGATATGGCGTATGATATAAATATGTATTCCACAGCACAATATATAATTGACGATTATGGACGGTGGATATTAGATGAAAAGGGAAATGTTGTATTTCAATGATTATTACCATTTGTATAAAATATAAATTGATAAATTTCAATCAATCATTTGGATTATTATGCATTGTAAACCAAATAAAGAAATAATTTCAATCAATCAATCATTAAGTGATAATTAATCAATCACTTAATTTTTTGGTTTACAAGTTAATAAAAATTTCGATCAACCATTTTTATTAAGTGCTTCCATTAATTCAAAAACTCAAAATTAAAAATTAAGTGATAATTAATCAATCAAATGATAATTATTAAGTGATTCCATTAATCAAATAAAAATTTCAATCAATCATTTTTATTAATTGCTTCCATTAATTCAAAAACTCAAAATTAAAAATTAAGTGATAATTAATCAATCAAATGATAATTATTAAGTGATTCCATTAATCAAATAAAAATTTCAATCAATCATTTTTATTAATTGCTTCCATTAATTCAAAAACTCAAAATTAAAAATTAAGTGATAATTAATCAATCAAATGATAATTATTAAGTGATTCCATTAATCTAATAAAAATTTCAATCAATCATTTTTATTAAGTGCTTCCTTTAATTCAAAAACTCAAAATTAAAAATTACGAAGCCGATGAAGGAATTCAAATGATAATTATTAAGTGATTCCATTAATCAAATAAAAATTTCAATCAATCATTTTTATTAAGTGCTTCCATTAATTCAAAAACTCAAAATTAAAAATTAAGTGATAATTAATTAATCAAATGATAATTATTAAATGATTCCTCTTGTGGATTAGTTCAAGATTACATGTTTTTAAGAAAAAAATGATTGTTTATAGGACTTGAAATCAATTATTAAAACCATAATAGGCATTATAACCCGAACCGGGTTATAATGGGTAATATAACCCGAATCCGAGTTATATTACCCATAATAACCAGGTTTCGGGTTGTAATACCCATTGTAACCCGAACTAGTTATAATGGGTAATATAACCTGAAACCGGGTTATATAACACGATTAGAGTTGTAATACCCATTATAACCCGAACCGGGTTATAATGGGTAATATAACCCAAAACCGGGTTATAATACCCATTATAACATGGTTCGGTTTATAATGGGTATTATAACCCAGTCTGGGTTATAATGAGTATAACCCGAATTTGGGTTATATACCAATTATAACCCGATTCATTATAACCCGGTTTTTAATTGAATTTTATCTCATACTTTTAATTGAATTTTTCCTTTCTAATGTCCAAAACTTCCCAAAAATACTTTAAAGTAATATTCAACTTTAGACTAACATTTCCTACAATACAATATATTCAATAAAATCGAACAAATATTGCACAATCCCTTATATAGTAACATTAAGCCACATTATACTGGAATATGACGATTTCGCTAGATCTTATAAGTTATATGTTCAATTAAGTTAAATTGATGAAATCAAAGACATTTGGATATAATTTGGAGCCTTTGGACACACAAAAAAGAGCAAGAACACAAAAAATATGAAGATATATCAAATGGGTTATAATAGGCATTATAACCCGAAACCGGGTTATAATGCCTATTATAACCCGAACCGGGTTATAATGGTTATTATAACCCGGTTTCGGGTTATAAGGGGTATCTTAACCCGGTTTCGGGTTAAAATGCCCCTTATAACCCCATTTTTTTAAAATTTTCATTTATTTATTTATTTTTGCACAATCCGTTATACTAACACTATGTGAAGTTATATGTCCGATTTGTCTAATTTTTGCAAATTTTCAAAAAACGTATTTTAAGGCTTATTATAACCCGGTTCTGAGTTTTATGAGCCTATTGCACATTGTACAATCCCTTATACACAAAATTTTCTACAAATTTCGGTAGAGTCTCCCCTATTTTTTGATTATGCAGGTTTCATAACATTTGCATTACATACCAACCATTATGTTCAAAGTTCTCCAATACAATACATATAAGAAGAAAATAAGTGAAGAAAATAATATATGAAAATTTGAAACAATATATTCATTGCAAATGATTACCACCATTTTCATCATCCTCTGAGGGTAGAATAGGAAACCGTTGATCACATCGATGTCGCGTGTGTCCAGCGCACCATAAAGACGACATTTTCGAGAGGTCCTAACAGGTCCCATAACAGCGCAGACGACGTAGCACCTCCAGTAGCTTCAGCGCTACTCCCAACACCTCCTCCACTCGTCCCTTTGATGCCTAATATAGGGGGGTTAGGGCAACGAAGCTGGTTGTGTCCCATTTCACCACATTTTTCACATTTTTTCTTTCTATGACTTTCTCCAACTGAAGGAATTCGCGCCTCTTTTGGTCTACCTGCTTGTCGTTTTCCTTCGGGAAGTAATACAATCATACTTTTTACTTCCACAGGAACATGCCCATCTTTTGGGCCAAGGACAGGATTGATTGAACGTGCATATGTAGCTTTAAGTCAATCTTTGCTATAATATTCATGACAAAGAGTATAATAGTGAACACCAGTAAACCTGATATGTATGACAAAGGCAGAGTATTACTATATTACATTAAATAATGAAAAATAACAAAGTACAATAACGATACTTAGCAACAGTAATTGCATGATGACATGGCAACTGATCTAGGTCCTAACGATTGCAACTGCATGACCGCTGAAAAGGCTGAATAAATCCATAGCCTAATTCATGTCCAACTCCGAAATAGGTTGGTTCTTGAATGGCTGATATCATGCCACTCGTTGATAGATTAGCCATCGAGTTCACATGATCCTCCACAGTTTTGGTCACTGACAATTTGAGTTTCTCAGCATAAACACGTCTATCGTTGTACCATTTCTGCAACATATGTCTCAGAAATTCATGTGCACTTGTTATTGGCAATCGACGTGCTTTCATCATGCATTTGTTGAGTGATTCTGCAATGTTAGTAGTCATCATGTCATATCTTCTTTTTGGAGAATATGCACGTGACCACTTTGCCGCTCCAATATCAACCAATTTTTCATGCAATTTTGGACATACCCGTCGAATTTGTTCTAAATATCTTTCACATTCTTCCCTATCATGACCATATGCTGCAACGTAAAATACTTTCAAAACATCTACTTGTTTTCTACAGTGTAGCTTTAGGTTTTCCTTCAAATGGAAGAAACAGAACACATGTGGGACTTTAGGAAAAATGATGCTCATCGCATTCGCAATACTTTTATGACGATCGGATACGATAATCAAATCTGATGGCAAATGTTGCGTCCCACCAATAACCCTTCGTAATTTACTTAAGAACCAAGTCCATGAACTGTCAGACTCTCCATCACCAAATCCAAAAGCAATAGGATAAATCATCTCCTCCCCATCTTTGGTTGCAGCTACAAAAGTCACCCCTTTATATTCACCTTTCAAATGGGTAGTATCAATAGCAATAACTAGTCTGATATAAGATCAAAAACCCTCAATTGAGGCTCCAAGTGCAATGAATGAATATAAGAACAGGTTGTTTTCATCCGTCCTAATTGTCGTCACTTTACCAGGGTTTGTTTCTTTTAACATATGAAATGACTCATTCGCTTTCCCATATGATAGTTTCTTTGCATAATGTAAAGACCTCCAAGTTTTACTATACATAATCTGCACACCATATTACTCCAGTATTTCTACAATCAAAGCCTGAGAGATAATACTATCAAGCCCTACCTTTTTTTGATACAATGTTGTTATGACAATAGTCTTCACACTCCGCCTATGTGCCTCGAAAGCGTCCTGACAACATATGTGTTCCGATACATACGTGTACACATACACCACCATTTCTGCATCTTGCACGGACCTCAAAGCTGCAGGTTAAATCCTTGCACTCTGCCTCATATCGAACCGTGCACGAACGTCTAACCTTATGTTCAAATCTTGAATTAAGAACATTTTTTCCAACAGCCACATTCAATTCATGTTTACTATCAAAAAATGCACCTTTATATAATGTATCACGTTGGATGAAGGTTGACATAACGGTTGAAGTAGTCTCAATTTCACACTCATCTGTACCGGGAACAATCCAGTATGGTTGTGAAGGGTTGGTTTCAAATTGTAAACTAGAAAATCTAACTTCTGGATACTCCACATTCTCCCCATCATCATCATCATCATCTCCATTTTCTGATGTCTCATTACGATCACTATTTGTGTCCCGATCTCCATCATCACCATCATTTCTATCATAATCAATTTCGTACATTAGACTTTCTGTGGATGTAAATGCAGCGATAGAAGCTGAAACTTGATTACTACCGCGATAGGAAGCAAAACAATTTTGATCTTCAGCCGTAGCCAGACTTACAAATCTATTGTCATCTCTCTCTACACGCCCTACGTCTTGTATTGAGATGGTGGTATATGGAGGGACAGTAGGACTGATAACTGCAGAATCTCTTATATTCTTATCAACATAAATCTCTCTATAATCAGCTTTGTTGTCCGAAATTACACCCCGGACACTAAAATCGGTCGTGATAGGTATCTTAACTACGGCCATTCCCCTAGGTCGGAGTAAATAATGCAAACGGATGTCTCATATTCTTCTATCAATGTCAGTCACTACGTAAACAAAGTCCACCAAACGAGATAAATTGACATTCTTCGGGGCCCCTATCATGAACGTCTCACCCCCAACATAATTATTACCATTCCACTCTCTGTTGCATTTGATTAGTATTGTCACTTCACTCATTTCTGTAAAATTGAAATAAATTAGTCTCATCCATACTCACATAATATTCAATAACCAATTGTTTTGCACGAAAAAAAAAATAACTATATTTATTAAACGTTTCAAATTTAATTAAATTATTATCAAAACATTGTATTACTTAAGGTAAATTGAATATTTTCTAAATATTATTTGCTAAATTAATTAAATCAAATCATAAACCAAATCGAGTTTTAATATACAATAAAACCCGCAACCGAGTTTTCAAGCCACAACCAACCAAATCCATTAAAATCTAATTAAATCTTATCGTATAACTCTAACTATCAATACCAAACTTCCCAAAAAAAAAAAAATTGTAAAAATATCTTTCCGGGTAAACCGGGTTTTATGGTGTCATAAAACCCGGTTTACCCGGAACCGGGTTTTTATGGGGCCATAAAACCAGGTTCGGGTTTTACAGCCCCATAAAACCCAAAACCCGGAAACCAGGTTTTATGAGGTCATAAAACCCGGTTCGGGCCATAACCGGGTTTTAGAACCCCATAAAACCCAGTTGCAGGTTTATGGGTCATAAAACCCGGTTCCGGGTTTTATTTTCGGGTTTTATGATGGCATAAAACCCGGTTCGGGTTTTATGCCACCATAAAACCCGGTTCCAGGTTTTATGCCCCTATAAAATCCGGTTCCGATACTAGAACTTTACGGGCTATTTGATTTCCTTTAGTTTCTTGCAGATCACACTTATATATGATAAAATTACAACCATAAATCACTTTTAAGGCTTTCAACTAAGCATTATCAACAAAAAATTTCAAAATCAACCAACAACAATCACATACCTTCAAACTTGGAGAAAAATGTTGAATGTAAGGGTTGTTGTTAGAGAGAATGAAGCTTGATTGAATGTGTGTTTTTTGGATTCAAAAATGTTGAATGGGTGCACAAATAATATGGATGAGAGAATAAAAAATGGGATGGAAATACGGTGCCTAAAACCGTAGGAGAAGAAGAAGAGTAGTGGTTATGGAGGCTTGAGGGTGTTTTGGTCATTTCAACTGAGTTTGGAAAGAATATTTGACTAAGGGGCAATTTGGGTAACTTGGGTATAGGAAGAAATTAGTTTGTTTGAGAGGTTAAAAAATAATTTTTGTAAAATGGTTGACAAAAACAATATTTTTGTTTTGTGATGGACTGAACCTGAAATTGTCTCTATATATTTTGAACCAAAAATCAGACCCAAACCAGAATCCATTCGTGCAGTAGCAAAAACAAAATAAAAAAAAAATAGAAAGGAGAAGAGAAAGCCAAAGGAAAAAGAAGAAGAAGAACAAAAAAGAAGAAAGAAGAAGAAGAAAAAGGGAAAGTCTGAGTTTCCTCACGATTTCGCCCTCTATTCACGTTCAAAACCACCATCACACGTCCAAGATCAAGTGAGGATTTAGGTAAGTGCTTTTTAATGGATTTTATTGTTAGTTTGATGATGAAATTATTGGTTTTTGTCAAGATAATGTTGTAATGAGTCATAAATGAGATTTTTGGCATGGATTAGAGTAGATTTTCATCAACTTGAGTTAAATATGAAGATTTTTGGTGTAACATGTATGGGTGATGAAAATTAGTGAGTTAGGGTTAGGGTTTTATAGTATATTATATGGAATTAATTTATTTTGATTTTAAGACTTTAAGTGATTAATGGGTGATTAAATGAAGCATTTGGATGTGATTATGGAATTTAGAATGAAGAGAATGCATGAGTTGTGTACATATTAGTATGTGAACAAAGTGAGAATTTAGTGTTATTTTTCTAATTGAGTATAATTGGTTAGTTGGTTGATTTTGAATGATTATGGAAGAATTTTAGATGAAATTGATATGATTATAATTGAAGAAAATAAAGAGAATGAGTAGTTGGCTTATAAACTAGTAAGTGGTCAATATGAGAACTATGATGTAATTGAATTATTTTGGTGCATGGATGAGTTTATATGAGATTTTGCATTAGCTTGAGATGATTTGTTAGAAAAGAAATCAAATGTATGATGAATGAGGTTGTATATTAGTATATAGTCAAGTTATGCATATGTATGTGTTGTGTTGGTTTTAATGCTTGAATGAGTTGTATGATGTGTTGATATGAGATTGAAGTAATTGGAATAAAAAAGAATATAAGAAAATAAAGTTGATAGGCTTAAGGGTGTGTTCGGCCATAAATATGTAATTTTGTTAAATTATGGCTTTTGAAAGGTTTTGATGGGTTAATTGATCAAATGTGATGTGTAGATGATGAAATTAATGTGAAATTGAAAGGAGATCAAATGAATGAATGGATGGGCATGTATATTAGTGTGTGGCCAAGTTATGTTTGTGCATGAGCTTGAGTTATTTTAATGTGTAATATGGTTATATTATGTGTTGACACAAAATTAAGTTGATTAGTGCAATTAGAAATGAAAGAAAATGATTATGTGGGTGGGTTGTATAGTTACGGCCAAATGGAAAAATGTGGTGTAAATGGGCTTGATTTGGTGTTTGATGGATTTGGAAAGAGTTTTGAGTTTAATTGGAGCTAAATGGAGGAAAGAAAAAAAAATTATTAGTGTGCAAATTGTTATGTAATTGCTTTAAGATGTCTTTATAATGTTTAATATGGATTTTGGTGAGTTTGTGTAAAGGAAATTAAAAGAAATGGATGTTAGAGTGCTAGTTTCGAAATATGTCAAAGTTGTGAAATTGTTGATTATAAGATGTTGACTTAGAGTTATGTCGTTAAAACTTGGTGCAAAGATAAATTTTAAGTGACCATTATGTTCAAATTGAAGTGTAGAAAAAGAGAAGGGCAAAGGAATGGTTGAAGGAGTGGTGCTTTAGTGTGGGAAGCAAGTAGTGAGTGGAAGTTTTATTTAATTTCAATTAGTTTTTTTTTTTAAAGTTTTATGTTATATTTTTGTGAGTGATTATTTTTAAAAGTGTTTTTATGAGTTTATTTGATCATATTTGATTAATTCAATTGTGAGTGTTCTTATAAAATGTTTTTGTTATGATTTATTTTTAAATTCATGCTTTAATATATCAAGTTGCAAATTGATATCAAATGAATTTTAATTGAAATTGCTGCATGGATTATGGAAATGATTTATATGAAATATGGCTTTAATGAAAAGGGAAATTGAAATTTGAAATGCAATTGGAAATTTGAAATGAAATTGAAAACCTATGGTACTCCTAATAGTATTTTATATATCTCAAGTCTAGGTTGAGTACCTTAAGCATGCATTGGCCATGTCAGGAGAGTCTGTCACTAACAACGAGCGAGAACGTGTCTGTGTAGTCTTGTGAGTAACCCAATGCACATACGAGGTATATTATTAGCTAGCTTCCACCCGAGCAATGTAGAATTCCGCTTCGTAGCGACGTAGAATTCCGCTACATAAAACCAGATAGATGGCCTGAACGATGTAGAATTCTAGGATAGCTCGAGCGATGCAGAATTCCACTCCACTTTTAGGGTGCCATATGGTACGGACCACTAGTGGTTAACCTATTTTATTCATAAATTTTTTGAAAAGTATCATTACACCACTGTTAAAATGTTTTGATAGAAACAGAAACTATGTAGCCTATTGTTTGTAATTTAATTTATAAAGCATGAATTATATTGTATTTCGAGTGACTAATATTGTTATTAAATGAATCATGAATTTCAAATATACTAATTTTTCAATCATAGCATTTGATTAAGTATAAAATGTTTTAAAAAGATTTTTGGGAAGTATATTTATAAAAGAGAAATTTTAGTATCTAAAGATTATTCACCACTCACTAAGCTTTTTAGCTTATCTTTCCATATTGTTTGTGAAAAACCTCCCCAGGTGCAGAATCAAGTACTCGCAGTTTCAGATCTTCTAGCTTTGACATGATGCTTATTGAGATATTATGTTTTATGAATGTATATACTTATAAAGAATGTTAATGTATAGATATTGTAAATAATGTTTTAGAATTAATATGAAAATTTTAGTTTTAGTAAAATGATTTTGACTTATAATAATTAAAAGCATGATTGTGGTTGGATTGTGGAAAATGATTTTAGGGTCTGAGGCCCAGAAGTTAAGAATTGATTTGCTATAAAAGTATTTAAAAGTATTTTTGAAACTTTTGTAGGGAGACATATTTAGAAAATAGTTGTTATGCTACCCGAATTTTTATAAATTCGTTTGTAAATGGTTGAAATAAAAAGAGAAGAAAAATAAATATTTTCCTCACGTTTCCGCAGTTTGAAAAAATTTAGTAAAGTACAGAAAAGGTTTAGAAAAGTAGACGGCTTAGCTTCACGAAAACTTTTCAGCCGGCTTAGATATTCGTTGGAGGGCTATCGTTAGGTTGCCAGCAAGTTGCCTAAGGAACGGGACCTGTCAAATTCCTAAAGCTACTGTTACCTATATTGTTGCCCTTTAACTTTTCAGGTTGGTTGCCACCGTTGGACCTGTCATGATTTCTTCAAACTAAAGCATCTAAGGATTCTTCTAACCTAGTGTAGATTGCAGCTCAATCATAAAACTCACGAAGGGTCTTGACAAGATTTTTATAAATATTGCGATACAATTTCCCGTCTTTGTTAAGACGGACGGAAATTACAATAAAGACACTCTCGTCCTATAGACTAGAGAGCAGTATAGTCTTTCAACGTTTCACCCTTCTTCTGATAGATCATTGTCACGTGACAGGATGGCACGTTCTGCCTTCTCGAGGCTTGATAATGCTGCAAAAACAGCTCCTGGCATTCCTCCCAGCTTGTCAAGCTTCATGTGGGGAGCTTTCCAAACTAATTACACAGGGATTCCCCTAGTGTTATTAGAATGCACCTGCACCTACACCTAACATTGTCATTAGTGGTAAGTAAATCCATTTGTATATTGAAGGCGTCCAGGAGGTCATAGGGGTTACTATGATAAAGGGAGATAGTCGAGATCTTGAAGCGATATGGTAACGGCTTATTAATGCTTTCATCGCTCAGTGGATTCTCTTCACGGAGTGGTCTTTGTTCTCATTCCTCATCGTTAAAGGTGATCAAGCCTCCTGAGTATCACTTGTAAATCCAGTAAATTACCCTGAGCAATATGTGATCTCTATCACTATGACTTCCATGCGATATTCTTGACCATTGCTCACATAACTGCAAACTAGTGGATATCATTATAGTAGGTCTTACTAGTGGATCCTGGTTGTGACCCTCGTTCTGATCTTCCTGACAAGATGGACACTGATTGGCTGTTCATTGCTCCTCGTCCTAAGGTGGATTATCATTCGGAGGGAGGTCTCCTAGCTACACTTTATTATCTGGCTGGGCTATCCTTGCTTCCTAGATCAAGTCTCAGATAGTCTTAGTTCACAATATATCCTACACTCTGCCTTGCTTATCTGTTAAGGCCTCAAGGTTTGAAGTGCTTGCCTGCTTGACTATTACAGTCACAAGGAGCATATTCTGTGATTCTTTGCCATAGGTCTACCACAAGGCACTAATTTACCTGGCCATTGCCATGATCCATCTTTCGTGGATTTCCCGTAGTCAATGCCTGATGCACTTGTGTGAAAGGCATCTCCTTGTGTGTGAGAGGATTTGGTCGACGATTTTTCTATAACAAAAAGAAAAACATAAATACAATGTAAACTTGTTAGAATCGGAGATACATAAGCCCTCCTTCTTGCACCAAAATATTGACATCAAAAATCGGACAGCACTTGAATTAATACGAATAGGTGAAGTGAGTGAATTGAGAGAGATTAAATGAAATGGGTATGGAGATCGAGATAACAAGGAATAATAAGAATGATAGTACGAAAGAAAATATCCAAAGAGACAAGAATTTGTAACGTGGTTAAACCTTATGAGTAATGTCTATGTCTACGGTTATTTTATTGTTGAAGGGGAAGTCTGTGTTTTAGCAAATTTTCTACTAATGTTGAACGATCGTGTCATACACATGAATGACCACTTTATATAGCAGTAGGATTCCTTGTTTACATTCTTTTCTAATTTACATGATACTACATTTGATACTTTATATTTGAACCAAACTATAATTAATACGTCCATATTCACTTCATAATGCAATTCTAGCAACTTCATGTTTTTGGTGATTTTCTATATGAAATACGAAATTTCCTATTACTGGAACTTGATGTTGTTAAGAAAAATTATGAGGTTATTATGTTTTGTTGGTTGTTATATCACTGTGACCTCAAGCTAATTTTCGTACGAGCTAACTAACTTAGGTCTCCTTGATGTGTTAGCTTTATTTGATCTATTACATGCTCCCGCTGAGGTGACATTCGCTAACTTGTCCTTGAGCAATGGGCTTCATACTATCTCATTCTTACTTTAAGGATATTTGGGCTTGTCGGTCCTTTAAACTTTAGTGGACTTACAGCCTAAATGTTATTTCTAGGCACAACACATTTAAAATTTGATATTCTTTTAATGAGCAAATTACACAAAAGTCTCTTAACGTTTGCTTTCTGATAAACAAAAACAATGTTTCCACTTTTGTACAACGTCTTCTTATATACTAACGGCAAAAACTGGTTTGATCATTAGTAAGGTTGTTTGACCTTCAAAAGTGAATTCTAAGACTGAAATGCCTATGAATCTATTTCCATGATATAATTTTTTTTAAAAAAAAAAACAAAATCTAAGAAACTTAAAAAATCTCTACCGTCCATCTTGATAATGAATAGTTAAGATCCATTTAAAAAAGACTAAAAATTAGAAAATAATAATAAAAAATATCATTTTCTTTAAAATTGATCTGTATCGTTCATCCATAGATTAGTTAAAAAAATAGAAATATAAATTAAAAGAAAATGGGTGCAAATCACCATCAACAACCAGATCAACATAACAAAAAACTCCAAAAATGATCCAATAATTAAAAAAATAATAAATAAATAAATAAACCACACACACACAAAATTTATAAAAATCAAAAAAAATCAAAAAATATGATGATGGAGAGAACTGAGATGTTGGTCTAAGGATGAATGGTGTGAGATGTTGGTTCGGTGATGAAATGAACTTGGAAGAATATGTGGAAGATGAATTGGGTGGATTGGATCTCCACCGTCCATCCATCTTAATGAACGGTAAAGATCTAATCTAGGTTGAATCTTCATTTTTTTGTATTTGTTAAGATATGTTTTTTATTGTTTTTTTTTTTAATTTTTTTGATCTCTACCGTCTATTTTAGAGATAAATAGTGTGACCCATTGTTTTTATTTTAAAGAAAGTGTTAAAATTTATGTTTTTATTCAAAATCTTTTAATTTTTAATTTATTTTATAATTTTTGAAATTTAAATTATTTTAAATGGATCTAGACAATGGAGATCCAAACAACCTATTAGTTAATATAATTTTTAAAGAAAAAAATTTAAAAGAGAGAGAGAGAGAGAGAGAGAGAGAGAGAGAGAGAGAGAGAGAGAAAATGACCTAAATACTCTTAATAAAGTTAATGTTGATAGTCAAACGAGGTCAAACCATTAGCACAGAGAAGAACCGTATAAAAATGTGAAAACATTGTTTTTGTTTGTCAGAAAGCAAACATCAAAAGGCTTTTACATAATTTGCTTATTTTTATACTAGCAATTGAAACGTAATAATTACTTTGCTTATAATTATTTTTTCCTTTATTATTTGTTTAATCTATTTGTATTTAATATTTTAAATATATTTAAAAATTAATTTAATATATTTTAATTAAAAATAAATATCATTATTTAATTCATTATTAATTATAAATAGTTCAAATATTTTTTATTTCAAAACTAATTTAATATAATATTATACTAACTAATCTTATAGATTCAAATATAAATTACAAATAGTTTTTGTCCAATCTCATGTTACACCAAATATAATACAATACTATTTTTAAATCAATCCTAACTATACCAAATGCATCGCAAAATTAATTTAATTTAGTCATGTCATATCCAATCATAATTTTTAAAAATAATCCAATTCAATTTCGTACAACAAACGAGCCCTAGACGTTAAAATCAAGCTCTCTAAAATCAAGCCCAATTCACCTGAAATAAAATCCTACATTTTTTGTCTCTCTTTTTGTCAGATATGACTAGTGTTGTTGACCCTTTCAATAAAACAATGTTTGAATGTGTCAAAAATAGGGACAACTATTGATTCAAATAACAAGGGGTGAATGACCGTTTTGTTGGGTTAGGTTAAAAATCTACCAATCCGATATAAACTGATTATAAATTTTTCAACCTAGCCTAATCCAATATAATTTTTAAACCCAACTCAATAATAGTCGATTTGGATTAGGTTGATCAAGTTGGACATTAGTTGAAATATCAAAAGTTCCTATTGATTACAAATAAAATTCTTAATATTACATTATCATATATAAATTCAAACATTACAAAGGTTCAATTCATAAAACGAGTACAAATAAAGATAATTCATAAAATATTTACAAACAAAAATTTAATTCATTAAATACTATAAATAAAAAGTCAATCCATGAACCACAAAGACATAAAAAATAAAGAACAATAAAAACTAAGAATACATGAAATTGGCCTTACTCCTCATCTCTACCAAGTGTTCTTCTAAAGAGATAAAGAAAAACAATATTTGGATTTAGAACTAGAGGAAGACATTTATCGTGTTGGACTAAGTTGGAGTGAAAATTTTTAACCCAACCCAACCAATATAATTTTCAATTCAACCCAACTCATTCGAACCTTTTTTTAAGATTTAATCGGACCCAACCCAACCAAAAATAGTGGGATTGGGTTGGATCTGTTAGGCTGGGTTACAGGTGCACATGACAAATATTATCGCTAAATTTAAGAGTGGTGATATTTCCACCCTTCAAAAATAGTATGTACATCCTTTTTGTTTGCACACCCAAAATTTTTTAAAAATTTTTTTAATTTATGTTGAAACCTTACTTAATATCAAGGCTACCATTTTCTCTTAATTTTATTATATATATATATATATATTTGTAAATACACCCCATCAATATCTATTTTATTAGTTTTATGTGTTAATAAATTATTTTCAAACAGTTAGAATCAAATATAAAATACTATTAAACTATGTGAATGATTTTTACTATCAAAATATATATATTGACTTAAATATAATATAATTGGTATAACTACTCTTGGATGGGATTCAAATTCCCATTCCTACGTTCAACTGACTTAATTAAGAGTTAGTGTGTTCAACTTAGAAGGTGACATCAATAACACAAAGCGACAGTTGGGCACTATCTTAGGTTTTCATGACATGTCCAACCGTTTCTTTCTAACTCTTAACTTAAAACACTTTGGGGGAACTCCGCTGACACAACAAAACACATACCTAAAAAAAATGCACTCTCATTCACCACCCACTTATCCTCCGCACCCATTCTCCTTCCTCTTCTTCTTCTTTAACAATGGCCTCTCCTCTGTCTGCCATCCATTTCTCTCCAAAAGCACACCCTCTTCAACAATTCCTCTGCTGCTCCTCCTTTTCCCCGACCTCGATCTGGTGTTTTGAAAAGCCTCTCTGTCGGCAAACAGTTGTTGATGATGCCTTGTTTGCATTGTCATCATTTACTGAGACCTCTTTTAATTGGTATTCAAGATTAGAATTTGTAGAGTAGTAGAGTTTGAAAGAATAACAAGAAGACAACTTAAAGTTTGAGAAAATAATAATGATTTATAATATAAATAATATTTTAATTAATAATTGATGAATACATTTATAAAATATTTATTCTTTTAATAATTTTACTGAAGAATAACATTCCATATTTTAGCATTGGTGTACCAACGATTTTTGAAGGATGGAAATACCACCCCTCTAAATTTAATTAACACAGTTTACCACAACAAATTAAAAACCATGCAAGTTTTTCATACAAATGCCCTTTACGTTTCCAATGATACATTCATCTCCCATCGATAACTAACCACAAGTATCATGTTTTCACAATGGAGATTCGAAACCCAACCTTATGGTAAACAAATCAAAAATTTTTTTCAAAAATACTAAAGGTTGGACACTATCGAAGCTAATTAAATTGATACACGTGGCAACATAGAAATGGAGCCATAAATTACAATTAGCAACCAAAACAAAAGAATAACTAATCTCTAGTGTTCAGGCCTATCGAGTATTTGAAAGGCTTTGACAGAAGAGCATGTTTAAGCAATCGCGTATTTGATTGTCTCAGACTCTGTTGGCCTCCACATAGACTTTTGGACATAAAGCAATCCTTCCTTGTCCTTGGAGTAGGTCATGCGAACTTCCCATTGCATAGATCTCACCATACCCTCCAACTCATTAATGGTCTCGAAATTATCGCGAACAATGAGCTTTCCTTCAGGCCTGAGGATTCGATCAACTTCAGCAACTACAGCTGCTAAATTACACCTGCACGTAACATTTGGGGTGCATCAGAAAAATAGCATGCAAACATGGTTTGCAAGTAGGACTGCTAGGAATGAGAGAAGTATCGGTACAAACCTCGTTTTAATCTTCGAGAAAAGATGGTCGGCATGGAGAAGATCATAACTTCTTGGATAGGTGCTAAATGACTCGCACCAATCATGATATATACCGAAAAGACCTCGTTCATAAATTATGGGGAGTGTATCTGGTGAGTCTATTGAGATCACATTCATTACCCACACATTAATATTCTTCAAAGCAGCAGCAAATCTGCGAACAAAATTACAATATCATAACTGAGGTAGACAACGAAAACATAAGTTGGTAGTATTCTCTTAGAATTTGTTATAACATCCTAAGCCTACTGAAGAGTTTTGGTCAAATGGTATCCCGAAAAATGGAAAACCAGGCCACCAGCACTTAAGAAGACACTAAACATGACCCTTTTTGGCTATAGATGTAATTAGAGATGGGTGGTCAAAATTCATTTCTTCACAGGTAAAAAAGCTCATTTTGCTTACCCTCCGTAGATAGCTCGCATGTCCATGACATTCCGGACAGACGACCAGTTTATTCCCATGCCAGTTAGATATGACTTCGACACAACCCGTTTCCAGTGCTCATAATCTGATTTGAAATCCTCTGGTGCTGATTTACCATAAACTCCAACTTGGGAACTTAACAGCCAGTATGGTGTTTTCTCTAGTCTAGCTGGCCACTGCTCCGGCCACTGTGACCCTCGTTCTAATGCTTCCGTAGGCACCTTATGCATGCAAGCTTGCAATGGCACATTCCTATGGACAACACAAAGTTTCTAGTTAGCTAAGAACTATAAGCCTATAATATCCATGCATCAATCATACCTCCGCAGACAATGTGCTCCTGGAAAAGCCAGCAGCAACATTTTTTTTGCAATTGAGTGAGGAGACATACTTCCTGATTGCCAAAATCCATCTAAGTTTTTTTGTTTTTTTTTTTTTTTCCATTTTGAAAGAACAATTAAGTTTTTCTCATTCAACATATATATATATATATATATACATATTCTTTCCCTCAAAAGAAAAGAAAGATTACCATGCTGCATTTGGATCATCAGACTGAGCACAAATTGGAGGCTCTTGTTGTGATCTTTTCTCATAGCACTCATTAGATGTAGGCTTTCTATACAACGCTATACCCACTCCGTTTACTCTATCCTTAGTGATGGACACGAGTTCCCAGCACAGAGCTTTTGTTAATTCAGTCATGGCTGCAAACATTTACAATTCTTAGAATCAATTAACCTCTCTAAAGAGATCCAAACAAGTAATAGGCTAAGAAATCATATACAATTGTTTATTTACACATGGCTGCAAACATTTACAATTGTTAGAATCAATCAAGCTCTATCAAGCATTCCCAACATGCAATATGGATTAGAAATCATCTACCTTTCCAGATTTCAACATCTTCAGAAAGTTTCTGATAAATAGGAGTAGCAGACCACACAAAGAAACCACCAGGTCTCAACACACGATTCAGCTCCAGGAGAAGTTTACCGCCTGTATATTATAATAATCAGAGACACAGTGAATGCTAAGTTTAAAAAGACATAAAAAAAAATTATAACGTACACATTAACATGTGCTTATTAGGCGAGTAGCAGCCTCAAGATGTAAAATATAATTAAATATCACTATCAAACTTCCAGAAAAGTGACAACTTCAAAACTAAGTCACAAGCTCAAATGAGCTTCCGATCAAGTGACCAAGACTCAATACCTTCTATATGCCAAGGTACCCTGCAACGTGCACAGTGGACAGCATCAAAAACTCTGCCAGGAAATGGAAGTCTCTTAGTGCCCATAACAGCAGATATGGCAGGGATTCCCCTTTCAAGTGCAAACTGAGTTTGAGCTTCATGTTCATCTTTAGGAGCAAATGACATAGCGAGTACATTCCTCTCAAACAGATAGCCACCGAAGCTAGCCACCCCACATCCAACATCCAATATCACACGAGTTCGTTTTCCCCAAGCAATGTCAGGCACAGACTGCACAATTCAAAGACATCAAGCTGAATTTGTAAGATAGATCAGGGTACAGGATTACCAAATTTTTTCCACAGCACACAACCTACTCTACACATAAATGTAAATTAAATCAAATCCCCCTCAAAAACTGGTACGGGGGCATCAAACCCACACCTCTTGCTTAAACTGCAAGAGCTCTATCCAACCATTCTATCCCATTTGAGGTTTACAATTGACAAATAAAGATGCAATAGACAAGATACATATGATCCATGATTAATTTTAATGATCTGAGTCAGTAAATACAGCCGGAATCAACTCGCAAAACAGACAAGACACACACTCTAAATTATTTTGTTTACACGACCATCTAAGTAACACAATAATGAGAAAATCAACTCGGAAAATAACCTAAACCAACGAATAAAATGGATTTCGAAGAACGAAGAATCACATCAAATGCTCACCTGCTGTATGAAGTCAATGTAATGGAGAGCACCATGCTTAAACTGGGTTCCACCGCCTGGGAAATTGAGATATTCTCCATTAACTTTCACCCAATTTTGGTGTCCCTTAACTTGCGCAAGCTTGGTATGGGGAACATTATAGTACCATATCTGCAGAAACGTGTAATTTGTCAGTTCACTATAACACAAGCAATAAGAAAGCATAATTGAACTAACTCAATTAATTCTATCACACCTTTTCCCTACTCATAGGCCACTCGATTGGGCGTTTATATCCTTCAGGAAGAGGAACAAGGCAGGCAGGAGGTTCTTCGGGGCAGTGCCTCTCTCGGTGCTCATAATGCTTAGTGGAGTGAAGACTCCTAATTGCTTGCCAGTTATCAAGGCACGGAATATAATCATACCCAGCAGTGACATTGCAAAGTTTCCAATTGTATCCAGTTTGCTGTTTAGACAATTGAGCTTCCTTTTCATTCTTTGACTCAGTCGCCTGAGTCGACCATGCCCCACTTTGGGTGGCAGTTTCATTAAGAAGTTCTGATTGAGCCCCAGAAGGAAAGACTTCGGTCTGGTTTTTAGCTTGACCATCCTCCTCCCTTTTATCATCAGAGCTTTTCTCCAACTCCTTGTTATCACTTTCGTCAACCTTCTGATCTATTTCGCCATCCGTTTTCTCTCTATCCTTCGTTTCACCAGAATTCTCTTCAGATTTTTTCACACTCTCTTGTACATCTAAATCAGACTTGTCGTCTTTCTCATCCGACTCAGATTTCTTCTCACCATCATCCGACTCAGACTTGTTATCATTCAAATCCTCCTGAGAATCCCCTTGTCCCTCCGAGTTACCATCAGTAGCCCCAGAATCTCCCTTCCTCAAATCCCCATCATCAGAATACTTACTCTCATCTTCATTCTCTCGGGTCGCATTTTGAGTCTGAGTCAAACTGACAGCAGCATCTCCTTTGGTAGCATCCTCCGGCAAATCGCCTTGGTTATCTTCGAATTGCAGAGTACTGGTGTCCGTGTTGGTCTCGGACGATACCTGCTGCTTGACTTCAGCCTCAGGCTCAGCTTTATTATTCTCCTGAGGCTCAGATGGCTCCTCCACATTTCGAACAGGAACTACTGAAGACGAAGTCATCATCCACACCCCAACCAAACACAAACCCACAAACAACACAATCGTCACCGTCGACCAGTAACTCGACGACGACCTCCTTTGGTTGTCTACCCTAGTATACTTTCCTAAAGCCATCTCTTTATCAACCACCAGAATTACAATAGATCTACAATCAAATCACAAAATCATAATCAAATAGTTATTAGAATTAACTACTATCACATGCATTTAAAAGCAACCAAGCAAGTCCAAATCATTATAAATTATTAGATCAGGACTACAAAACCAAACAAACGATTCAGATCCAACAAGAAGGAGGATTGATCCGCATCTTGTTGAAACCGCGTACCTTTGCTATGGAGACAACAGCGCCAGATCTGAGACTCCACACCTCAGCTTTCCATATCCGCTTCTCTCTCCACAACAACACTAGGTGTTTATATAGCTGCCAAAAATTATCTGCAGTAGTCAGCAGATTCCACGTTAATTAATTGTTTTTATATTTATTACAAGATTTTTATGGAATTTATGCGCCAAAAAAATATTAAAAATTACCGTGTTTGGTTTGAAAAACCGGCCACTAGCGGATCTGTGAGCCCGTAAATGGTGGAGCCAGCTTTCATTAGACTGGATTCAGATTTTGGTTTTCAAAATCAAAATGTTGTTTTACGATTTTGCCACTGATGTAACGCTTGCTCCGAATCTTCGGTTTGAAGCTATAAAATGTAGTTTAAAAAAAAAAAAAATACCCAACAACTACCGAGAGTATTGAAATTGATCATTAATATCACGATCCAGATGATTAAACCTGTAAAAGAAGATTCACACTAGAGACTTAGGAAATTGATCACTGATAACGCGATCTGAAGTAGATCACTTATAACACAGCTTTGATGAATACTCTTACAAGAGGATAATTACTCAACACTCATAGAGCAACCCCCTTATGGCACGTTTCGAAGTAGATCACTCATAGCGTAAATCAGATGACTATTCTTATAATAGGATGATTACTCATCACTCATAGCGCAGTCCGGATAACTACTCTTACAAAAAGAAATTCACACTTACATCTTATATTTTAATAGAACGAGGATAGGACTAAAACTCTTAATTCTAAAAAATATCAAGGATCAATGGAGGTACTTAATCACTTATATGAATAAGTGGTGTGTGATGTAGAATTTTTTTTAATGTATTGTGAATTAAGCAAGAAATTGGACTTTGACTCCAAGAAACAATAGAGTGTAGTTTAAAGCATTCATAAAACCGTATTTGATTATCTTTCTAGATTATTGGGAAATCTCAATCATGAAAGGTGGAGTTAAAATGAAAATGTCCTAGTAGCTTTCGTTCATTTTAATAAAATAAATATTTTTAGGAACGAACTATTCGAAGTAGATTTTGGTATCATCGTACTGGATTTGGCATTTAGGTAATAAAATTTTATATATCCTCAATTGTGAATAATCCATCGTACAAACATATATTTTTTGAAGTCGAAAATTAAGGTTGGCAAAATGCGGGTTTGGACCCGCACCAGGTCCAGACCTGCACTGGACCCTCTTTTTTTTTTTAGGGTCCAGACCCTACCCATACCCTCAAATTAATTTGAGGGTATAGCTCCAGACCCTACCCGCATATTTTGCGGGTCTGTTCAAACCCGCATCAGACCCGCATTTTGCCAATTTTAACCGGGTCGACCCGGTCAAATCGGGTCAACCCTTTTTTTTTCAAAAATTTTTTCCCAAAATTCTCCAAAAATTTTCCAATAAAATATTTATAGACTAATAAATTTAATGGATGCAAAATTCCAACCTAATTTTGTAAAAAAAAAAATTAAAACAATTTTTTTTTTCCTAAATCAAATTAAACTAATTTCACATCACATAATCCATTCCATAATCATTCATGTCAAATTTTACAAAAAATATGTCATAATCAAAATTAAACAACAAATAACATTAAAAGTTAAAATTTATCCTTAATTTACATTCAAAAATAACAAAAAAAATAAAAATGAATATAAAAATTAAAATCAAGATGATGGCTCTTCTTCATCTTGTTTATGATATATTTCTTCTTCCGGAACGCCACCTAATAGAATAAATTAAGTGAAAAATTAAAATTAAAATTGATGATTACGAATAATATACATAATATAAATAAATTTATAACTATTTTTATACCTCGAAGTGGAACCCATATCCAATAAAAACTTGTACTAGACCATAATACAGTACCATAAGCATTAAGTTAAACCAACCAGCCCCAACACATGCACAAAAGTATCCAACTACCATCCAAAACACATACAAAATAATACCAAAAACCCATTTCCAAAGAAGTAGAAAGAAAACCATATACCACTTCTCCAATCCCTCTGAATTTCCATTTCAACATTATTTGCATACAACAAAACATAAAGGCACACATTTCTCCGTATCTTCAATCCACACATATTTATTATCAATAACCAAAAACTAGCTTCAATCTTCAACAAAGAAATCAAAACCAAAAACGTAAGTTTAAAACAACTCACCGTGCATGCAAGCCAAGATCTTGCCTAGATCACTAGTAGGCGTGACCAAAACACGAGCCCCTTTCCCGGCCATTGTCATAACTCCCACCGTATTCTCCAGATTCAACTGTTCCACACACAAACAAACACACACTCACTCATTCAATACCCATAACAACCCCACCATCAACTAAAACCCTAAAACATCATATCAAGAAAGTCCAAAAGCAACCAACTTTAAACCAAACACTATCAAAATAAACCCCACATAAAAAGTAAACAAGAAAACCTGAGTTTTGGCACCACAAATGAGATTGACAGCCTCTGCTTGAGCTTGGAATCTACTTGGAGAGTAATCCCCATTTCGCATCCACTCAGAGTAGCCACCAAAAACTCAAAGTAGATTCATAAAAATAAAGTTCACCACCACATGTATTAAAACAGTAATCATCCACTTCTAGTAGCCAAGCTAACACCACCACTACTAAGTCTGCACAAAAACAAACACTAAGATGCAAAACACACAAAAACAAAACAACCCAGATAGATCATATATATTCAAAATCAGCAACACTTTGAATAACCAATACATGAGCGTACAAAAGCAGAGGATTCAAAGTCAACTACAACAATCAACTAAACAAAACAAACCCAGATAACAAAATCTAAAATAGATAATAAACCAACAAAAATCTTACTGAAAACAAACAAAAAAACCAATCTATCTAATTTCAAATACTCAAATCATAGTCAAAAAAATTTTTCAGATGCTTGGAAACAAAAAGCTAAAGAGAAAACTGAATCTGGGAACTGACCTGAGTTTGGAGAAACAGAGAGAACTCTGTTACGCCTACGTTTTTGTTGGTCGGCGACGGAGAGAAAGACGGAGATGTTCATCGGCGATAACACGGAGGCGATGGAGAGAGAGACAGGCGCAGTAGAACAGAGGAACGACGGCGATGGAGAGAGAGACAGGCGCGGTAGAGCAGAGGAACGACGACGATAGAGATTGGAGAGGGACCTGGGTTTTGTTGGTCGGCGATGGAGAGAGAGAGACGAAGATGTTCTGGTGGTCGGCGATGGATCGCAGTCGAGGAGGAATGGCGGCGACGGAGATTGGAGAGAGACCTGGGTTTTGTTGGTCGATGATAGAGAGAGAGAGACGGAGATGTTCTGGTGGTCGGCGACGACACGGCGGCTACGGCTCGCAGTCGAGGAGGAACGGCGGCGACGGCTCGCAGTCGAGGAGGAGATTGGAGATTGGAGAGAGAGACAGTCGAGAGAGTTGAGAGACGGAGAGAGGTGAGGGTTTTTTTTTCTGAAGTGTAAGGGGTATGCGGTTTCCAAAGAGTGGGTATTTTGCGGGTCTGATAGAGAACCGCGTATAGACCCATATCCTACCCGCAATTTGAGGGGTTTTTTCAGAACCGGTTCTGTTGAGGGTTTATAAAATGGAGGTTCGGGTCTATACCCGAACCTTATTATTGAGGGTACGGATCGGGTCTGAAGACCCTACCCATTTTGCCAAGCTTATTGAAAATATTGACTAGTTTATGAGCTAATATGTAATTGTACCAACTAAAAGGAGATAGTTAAGCATTATAGTAGCAAATCAAGTCGATACTTGAAGGCATTATATTGTAAACGGTTTGTGCAATCTTGCCAACTAAATGCTCTAGCACTTTCGACTACGGTAGCAATTATAGTACTGTGAATGTTTAGATTCAGTTTTGTGTAAGGATAAATTGAATATTACCAACTTTCTTTTTTTTTTTTTTTAAATACTGGAAATATCATAATAATCCTAAATTTGGGAACCAAGATTTACAATCCTAAAATCAGTCAAATTTGGGGCTACTGTAAATGTACAACTACACCAAACCAAAGTTTGTTCTCATCATAGGATCAAACCAGAAAGAATATCATACGGCTCTCAATCATGGGAACGATAAAGTAACTCAGAAATGGGTCAACCCCGTACAACTAAAAACAAATTAAAACAAAGCTAATAACATGACTGAAAACAGTTGCACCCAAAATATCCCATATAATACTGCCTATGAAATCCAAAAGACATCAACAAAGACAGCTATCTTGAGATAGGGTCTGGTGCTTTAGACGGGAACACCTTTACGGGAATCAGATCTTCTTCGAGCTTGAATAAACCATCCGTAAAGCACCATAAGATCCTTGATTGCAGCATCAAAATCCCTTAAAACTCTCCAAAACCATCCCTGTTTATGACCACCAAGGAGACATGCAACCACTGATTTTCACTCAGACTTCTAGGAAAAAGGTAACTTCTAGTTGTGCTACGGAAGTTTCCGGTTGGTAGCTGACACATTAATGATTGTACTGTCATTTTGATCTGCTTATATGTTTGAAAATTGAATATGTTATTCTGCTTGTTTCACGTAAAAATTGTAAAAATGTGAGTTTAGTTTCTGCCTTTTTGTGGTATTTACAATTTTTCTCCTAATTCATGTCAAAACTTAACCATGTTCATTTGAAAATCGTAGTGGAGTATAAGAAACAAATAACAATATAAGAATCTTATCAAAAATACAAAATGCTGCACTGAAGCAGAATTCAACATGATCAGGAATTAGAACCAAATGACAACACAAATTATTAGGCACTGTTAATCAAACAGAGTAGGCAACAAACAAGAACCAAAACTAAGGCATAAATTGATCAGGGGTTGAGAAAATCCTGGTAGGAGCTCTAGTAATGACCTTCAGGAGAGCAATCTGTTGGACGGAAAGCCAAGGGGCCTGCAGCATAGATTGCAGCCTCATAGTTGTTTCCAACCAATTTTTTCTGTTCAAAACGGAGGGGGGCACCGTACGTTCCATTGTTAATGTTGGATATAAGGCTGCAGTTTTCTACAGGAGAGGAAACCAGTTTAACATGGCACGATTGGATGGGATGTTCACGTATGCGTTTGTTCATCTTAAAGCCTTCAAGTTGTGCGTAGAAGTAACCATTCTCATTTGTTGAAAATGCCTTGTAGTAACTGATTTGATCCTTCCTATTCTTGCAGATTACACTGACTCTAGCTGAAGAAATCGGCTTGGCCTCAGACAAAGACCGACTTCCAAGGTACTTACAACCCTGGCAGAACACAACACCATTCCCTCGACAACCACATCAACTTTCTTCTCTACATATCCCTCAGCCGAAACCGAAGCAAAGGCCAATGAGAAGAGAACCAGGAGAGCTGAGATGAAAAGCACAACATGGTTTCCTGCCATTTTCTCTTTGGTAGTTGACTGGATTTGGAACTCAAAACTAGAAAAGTAGAAAGCTTTGTGAAAATTTGATATGAAGTGACATTGAATTGAGTGGTATATAGAGTTTGTTGATGTATGCAAAACCTCTTGATGGACGTGTGGGCTACTAAGTTACATGTCAATGACTTGCATTGCAACCAAATTGGTTTACATGGAGGCCACTTCGGCTGCATTATTGAAATATTATTGGATGCTTCTTCACATGTTTATTATATGAGTGTATGAGAAGAGAGATTATATATATAATTCATGGGTTTATGGCTTTTTGTTGTTTATTATTACTTTTTAGAAGTCAATGCTTCAACATTGATGTTGGTTGTTAGATGATAAGATTTAGAATGCATTCAATGTATCGTTTTATCTTACATTAAATTCATAATGTTGATTTACTATTTATATTATTGTATGAATAAGAAAAAAAAATACGGCACAACAAATGTATTCTAAATTTTTTATTTTTATACAAACATCTATTTTTTGAATTTTTTAATTTATTTTCTTAATAAAGTTTATATATTATGGTTTGTGTAATTTACAAACCGAACTAAAAAAAAAAAAAAAAGGTTGTCGGAGCCGAATCGAGTTAACAAATGGATCCAATCTTAAAAATCCCAAACCTAAAAGAACTCTAAAGGGAAATCAAAATAGAAGAATATCAGCGAAGATCAAAAGAGAAGAGAAATGGGAGAACACGAAAAATGACCTAAATCGAGCTAGGAACAACCTTCTAAAGGTGAGAGAACTCTCTCTCTAAAAAGGAACAGAGCCTTCAAGAAGACCTCGTCAACGCACTAATATTACCAACTTTCTTAGACTTTTAAATCTAAAGTACAAAAAATTTAAATAATTTAAAAGTTAGATAAGACTTTTGATAAAATAGAATCATACTGAAGAATACTGTGTAAATTGTTTGTTTGCAAGTATAACGTAACACGCTATCATTGATCCATTTTGATAAATTTTAATAGTTCTTTAGTCCATAATGTGTCAGTGTTAGCTTCTACGATGATCTTCTTAAATAAGGCTTACAAAAAAAAAATAATAATAATAAAGTAATTAAGTAAATGAAATAAAATGTGTCAATGATTAAGACAGTTTTAAGAAATTGATCTACCTTATAAATGAAAACATATTAAATTAAAGTAACAAATATACCCAAAGGAAATAGTAGAGTGAATGACAAAATGATCCATCTAGCATCAGTATAATAGTCTGAAGAATAATTGAAGAAATGCGTACCATTCATAAATCAAAATGAAGAAAAAAAAAAACGAAGGAATTTAGTAAGAGAGTAAATTACATGAACAATACAAATAATTAAAAGCGTTCCCTCTCACTCAACAAAGAAATTAACTCCCACTCCCAATTAAAAAAAAAAACAAGACATATTTTTTATAATACCAATCAATTATAAATCACATATTATATAACCAAGACATATATTTGTATCATATTTTTTTAAAAAATAATTACAATAATTTAGAGTATGGGAACTTTGACACTATTGAATCTCAGTAAGTCATAACCTTAAAAATATAAATGTAAGGGACAATGCTATTGAACATCCCCATCCCAATTTACTTCTAATTCTAGGACTTAGTAAATATTATAATTACTGTCGTCCAATGTATTTTGATGGTAAAAACTTGCTCACCTAATTTGATAATTTCTCAAAGTTGACTCGCCTATTAAAAAAAAATTAAACGCAATAATTAAATCTTGTGATAAGATATTAATTGTTCTTATTTTTTGAACTTTAACCCCTTTTTATTTCCCTTCCTGAATTAATTTGTCATTTTATGTTTAGTGTAAAATGGCTCATATTTAAATATACATATTTTTTAAACACTCATACTCTTTTTTTTTTTTAATCATTAGGACTGACCCAGAAGACTTCCAACATCAAGCGGTATGAAACATTTGTGGCGCGGTCCAAAAATATTCAAATATTTGTTACAAGGCATTACCAAAATTTATAAAATATCATAATTTATGAGGATGGACCATTCATTCATACAGAATGATTAAATATGATTAGCAAATAGCAAGGTTTGGCAATTAAAAGGCTGACACGTGGGCATAGATAGCGTCGGTGGTGTCGTGCTGGTGTCCATCGATTTACCTACAAGTGGACAGCATGAGGCGCCATGTGCCTTCATGAGAACACGCACCGACTTAGTTAAAAAATATTATATTACGCTGCTGAGGGCTGACTTTAGGCCAAAAGTGGGTCCCATTTCCATATCGAAAAAATGATCGTGACCGTTCATGTGATGGCAGAACTGATATTACGGGTTCAATTAATTGTTTCCCAAAACGTGCCGCCCGCTGCCCCTTGCATTTTATTCTCTTTTTCGGTTTTGTTTGAATGAAAATGAATGTTGCTTTGATTACAATTTACACGCTGCAACCGACACTGCAAATCTTCCAGGTAAGCAAAGCGGTTTTGCAAGTGTCGGGTGAGCTCCCGGACGGTCACTATCTCAGTTAATTTTTGGCTTAGTTCAGTGATTTATGGGCCATTGTTAAATAAATTTTGGACTTTTTATTGTTACAAATCAAAGAAATAAAAATAAATAGAAGTGAGAAAATTAGGGAGAGAGAGAGATTGGAAACTAGAAGAGCTAACTTGGCTTATTTCATCTTTCATTGTCAAATGAGTTACATTTATACAGAGGAGCATACAGTCAATCACCATCTCAAATAAATAAAAGATTGTTTTAAATCGATGGATATCCACTGCTTCAACACTCTCCCTTATATGTATACCAATTTAAGATAGACTATCAAATGGGATAAAACCTGATCGAAGAAAAATACAAAATTCAAAAAAGAGATGGCATACTCTCCTGCTGAAACTTCTAAGATGGTACAATTTAAATTTTGCTAGTAAAAATTCAATGAGATAAAAACCTAAGCAAATGGTATTTCATAATCTGTTAGATCAATCACACAAAAATACAATCATCTTTTGGATTCAATAGTATTGGGATGTGTTTAATGGGGTTGTCTCGTTAAAAATTTTGTCAGGAAAACTTAATAAAACAAAATCTAATCGAATAAAAAAAAAATACAAAAAGTACAATGTACATGTGTCCATATTGACTTAATATACTTTCCTAATAGAGTGTTCACTCTTTTTATGTTAATATTCTTCCAAAAATCCTCAACTTGTAGAATGTGGTACAATTTACAAGTCATCAAGGTAAAAATCTAGCTTTTTGCAGTGCCTTAAATCTTTCATCTCAGATTTTCTCTTTAAAAAGTCAACAGGTTTCAGAGCTTTTCAAGTATTCTAATTAAATTCATATCATCAGCATATACCGCTATAATTACAAATCCAAAGTATGATTTCTTTATAAACTCACATGGACACATAAGATCATTAATATATCATTCATTTATATTCATTTATTAGGTATTCACTAAGGCGATTATATCACATTCGTTCGGATTGTTTCAACTCATACAAAGATTGTTACAACATAATAAAATAAATATTGTTGGCCTTTGGTTTATTTGCTTCAGGCATTTTAAATCCTTCAAGGATTTTCTCATCATATGAAACTAGCTATAAGACAATTTATTTTTATATTGTCAATATTTGGTTTCTGCAATAAACCTTCTGAGTTGAGATACAATTATATCTCGTTATCTCAATTTTCATATAAATAATTATTTTGATAAAAAAATATGAAGTCTTCAAGCGTCAATATGACGAGTCTAATAAGACTACATAAATATAGCTCTACTTTTATTTTGATCAACAATTTTTGTTGATATTTATCCATAATTTGTAATTCAATATTGTCATCATTATTCTGTAATATGTAGAGCAATAAAATATGAAATCTTAATTTTCTTTAAGTTTTCAGTATTCATGTCTCTTCGGGGGCTAATGTAAACTTTCATATATTCTTAGGACAAAGTATAATATTTATAGTTTGAGATGTCCACTTTTTCATATGCAATTAAGATCCCTTTTGTGAGTTTTATAAAGGGAGATTACATAACTTTGTTCCTTGTTTAAAGAGTTATGTCTTTTAAAAAGCATTTAACTCTTCAGGAGTAATTTTTTATATGATGAGGATTACATATAACTCGAGCGTAATCTTTAAAATGAGCATGATCTTTCATTGTTCACTTCAAGGAATGATGACTCTACAATAACATTTACTTTTCAGACTTAATGAATGATTTATTTATTGTTATTTACCTAAATTGTCCTTCAGGAATAATCATTTGGGTTAATATATTAGCAATGAGTATAAAATCATTCGGATACACAATTTGCAAATAAATGATCTTTTAAACTTTAGGTTCATATGACATATACAATAATCATCATAATATAAAGATAATGCATGTCAATCATCATTTCACATCATTTAGTTTACTAATTTTCATTCATATTCTCCCCCTAACGATGAATAATTTATTTATTGGCATTATTTTGTTATCCTTCATGAACTTATTTGCATAATCGTAATGTGCTTCTGTAACTTATTTTTACTATGTTGCTATCAATTAGGGATATGTTGGATTGTCATATTATTCTTCAATAACAAAAATGCAATGTCAATAGTGCCTTTCAAGGATCAAGTTGTAATATCAAATATTGTCATTCACGAACATTTACTAGATAAGAATCTGCAATATCTATAATGGATATTTATGTTATTTTCAATAGTTTAATGTATCATCTTTTTTGTATTATTGGATGGAAAAACTTTTGGTTCATCACAATTTTTTATCATATTATATTTATGATCATATGATATTCTCAATCGTTAAATATGTTTATAGCATATGACAATATACCTAAACCCTCTATTTTAATTTTATGGATTTTCCAGAAATAGTCCCTAAATAACTATTAAAGACCCAAAATGGTCCATTGAAGCGCTTAAGGTTATAGGGAACCCTTAGAGATTGATTCAAACTCGATTGGAGATTAAATGGAAAGGTAAAATGGTGAACGAAATCAAGTAATTATTTAATGTGACAAGGGACTAAATTAAAGATAAGTTTTAATATTTGTGGTTAAACTAAAATTGAGTTAAAAGCTAAGGGACGAGAACGAAATTTTTAAGGGACGTGATTGAAATTATCGAAATTGATTGTGGGGGAAATCATGAAACAAAAACTTAATCACAAAAAAAAAATAAATAAATAAAAAACAAAACAGAACCAAACAGAGGACGCACAAAGCCAAACCAGAAGAAGAAGAAAGAAGAAGAAGAAATGAAGAAGAAAAAGAAAAAGAAAAAGAATTAGGAGGATAACCGCAAGCTCGCTTGAACTCGATGTCGAGAAGCTCACAAACTCAGCTCGAACCCTAACCAAGATAGATCAGAACCTGACCTCATCGCTGTACAAACCAGACCACCGAACCGACGACGACGACGAAGAGGAGCTGCCATCCGGATCGAACAACTATTTCGACGCACACGACCTACAGAGCCCAACCAAACCCGCCATCGAATCACTCCAAAATCAGCTACAAACGCAGCTCTAATCAGACCTAAAACGCAGAAGACAGAGACGCAATATAAGAAGGGATCGAGCAGCAGCCAACGCAGCCAAACCAATCATTCACCCTCGCTAAACCAGACTAGAAATTGACGCAAAACACGACCAGAACCAGACCTGTCGCAGACCTCACACGCATGCAGAACCAACGACAAAACCGACGACAGATCGATGGCGAAACCGAGGTAGGTCGAGAGGGAGAGAGAGAGAGAGAGAGGAAAAGAGGAGAAGGAAAAGAGGAAGATTCAACCAAAACCCATCCATTTTCGCACTAGATCTATCACCAAAATCAGTTGAAAAATCGTCCCAAAATCAGCTCCAAAATGAAGTCAACGCGAAGAGGAAAAATGGGTGAGTTGTTTAAGCTTGAAGTTGATGATTTTGTTGGTGATTAAGTTGATTTGAAATGGATTTTATTATGATTCATTGTTGGTTGGTCTTGAGTAAAAATGAGTTGAAAAATAAGTGAATTAATGTTTATTGGGAGCTTAGAAAACTAAGAAAATATCAAAAATTTAAAGAGAAATTAAATCCCGCAATAAACTAGTTTGAAGGGCAATTCTGTAAACTGACCCATAATGAATCCATTAAGTGTTCGAAGAACCCGAACGAGTTTAATTAGGCGTATTGAGATTATTAAAAGTCAAAGATTAAATTTAGAACTCAAAACCAAGAAAACACCTAATAATTAGTAGCGAAAATAAAACGTTTTTAGCCTAAAACGCCTACCTGATGACCGTTTATTTCCATACCGACACTTGGACCAACTAGATGGCGAGTTAGGGAGATGATTGAAGCAAAAACGGAGAAAAGAAAACCACCCGATTGGGCTAGGGAATAGGTTCGGTCAAAAGGGGTCGAAATCGGACAATTTTCATTTCAGACCTCCGAACGAAATTTCGTTAATGCCAGAACAACTCTAGGTGATAGTAAATAGGTTCTGGGTAAAGAAAACGGAGTTCAAAGCCCCAGAATCAATAAAGAAATGAAAAAAGGAAGGTTTACGCGTAAAATGGGTCACTTGGGGGCAATTATGTAATTTTAATTATTTCGAGTTTCCAGAAGTTGATGCGAACGTAAATTTACGTATATATATGTTATGTAGGTGACGAGCAAGCCGGTGAAGCAAGGGAAGAGTGCTAAGGAGCGTTTTGGAACCTTTCGGAGAGCTATTCGGAAGTGATAGTTAAGGTGAGTGTCAAAATGATTTTTAATGATTTTTGTGTTGATTTGAATTATGAATGAATGTTTCATGCATGTTTGAATGTTTTGGTAAAATCGAAATATGATTTAAATGATAAATTACATGGTAACGGATGATATAATCTTTGTATTTTCATTAAAACGATGATTTTTGTTTTGAATGGTATATAAATGGATTTTTGTTTTAAAAAGGTGAGAAAAATAAAACCTATAGTTTACCCAAAGAGTATCAGAATATTACCGGTCTGGGTTGAGTACCCGAAGCATGCATCGGTAGAGTTAGTAGTGTTGATACGTCACTAACTATACTAACCGCGGGAGATACCCGCAAGTAGTCGTGTCAGTTAGATGTTTGAAAGATTAGTCCAATGCACGTAGAGGGTATATTATTAGCTAGCTTACACCCGAGAGAGATAGAGTTTCGCTTTGTAGTGATGCAGTACTCCGCTATTTGAACCGGATAGAGAATGATTCAGGATCCCGCTCTATATTAGGGTGCCATGTAGCATGGGTCACTGGAGGTTGGCGGGAGCCGGACTGGTTGGCAGGACACCTACGAGCGGAGTCGGACCATGTTCGATTTTATAATAATGAAAGGGGTTAGTTGGCAGGATACCTATGAGCGGAGTCGGACCCGTTTGTTTCATAAAAAGAAAATGTTTTCAGAATAAAAACCCCGAAATCATAGTAGATCTGTTTATGAAATTGAGAACCGTGCAACATGTATTTTATAATATTAATGCATGAAACTTAATTTAAAATAAATGGATTTGATTCGAATTATTAAAACTGTTTTAGGGAGGCTTTTATAAAAATATGGTTTTAAATATGTTATATGACACTCACTAGGCTTCCAAAGTTTATTAAACGTTTTCTGTATTTTTCAAATAAACCTCTCTAAGCATAGGTATCATAGCTACGGATTACCCCGAGAAACTACTAGATAGCCACGACGATAGTGCTCATGTGATTATCTACTCTTATATTTGTTCTACTTTAAAAGAAGTTGTATATATTCTATGATTTTTACGTGGTTTTGTAAATATCATTTTTTGTAGATTTAAATGGTGTTTTTAGAGTAAATTGATGCATGACATATGATTTAATTGATAATGAGTTTATAAATTGAAATGTGAAATTGTGGTTATGGTTGTGTTGAAAAATGAGAGCCTGAGGCTCTGTAGTTGACGCGACCCGACCCGACCCAACCCGAATATTTCTAGCTCTGATCCGATAGGTCACGCCGAGCATCCTAATGTATCTTTCTCAGACCCGACTCATCGGGCCAAGTGAAACCCGTGAAGCAAACCCTAAACTCTCTCTGATACTTTCTAAAATATCGTTGGGTTGGTTTTCTTTAAAAATTGAAAACGTGTAGGAAATTTTTTCAATTTTTAAACTCATTTTCTAAAAAAATTTCAGCAACATAACGATTGCATTTTTTACATCTCAAAAAAACTTGTTTACAAAAAATCACACTTCGACTATTTTTCAGTATCAACCCAACCTCTGGTTGCCCATAAGCCTCAAACATGCATTTGATTCTCAAATCAACTTAATAAAATTCAAATCTCAATTTAATAAACCACATTGAAATAAAAAACAATTTAAAAACAGTTACGAACGAATAATTACAATTTACAAATTATTTATACATTTCAAAAGAGATTTACATGAAAATAACTGATGCAAAATAATTTGCTCAATATGTTGTCATGTCGCGTTGGCTCGCCCACTGAAGGTAATACTACTGTTCCGCTACCTGCTAAGAGTACTTGAGGAGGTTTCTATATAAAACAGAAAAATAATGAGCTAAAAAGTTTTTATATAAAACAAAAAAATAATGAGTTAAAAGCTTAGTGAATGATAATCTTTCTTTCATTTGAAAATATGATTTTCTAAACGCCCTCCTCAGAAAACGTTTAAAAACTATTCTTTATTTTTAAAGCATTTCAAACTTAAATCACTTAAACATCAATTTAAACAAGAAAATTTATATATAAACACAAGTATGCTTTTTAATTCAAAACTTGTAACTAAAAATCATAAATAACTTGAATAATAATTATAAAAAAAAAAATTTCTCTCAAATCTGCTTTTCTTTTTAAAACTGTTTCATGATATCTTTTAAAATTACCATAATGTCCATAAATCTGGGGTTATGTGATGATTTTGAACTGACACCAACCGTGACAACTCTGCTCTGAGACATCTCACGGCTATGTGTGGAATTTGCCAACACTAACCATAACACGCAAAACACTACCTCACATCAGCAAAGACGACTCGACTGACAGACTTTGACACTTGTCCCCCCAGGTTAGTGACTTATCCCTCCCTAGGACTATGTCAACTGATGTAGCATAGACCGGCCGGGTCTAATCTAATTTAGAATCTCTGAAAATCTCTAAGGGTATATTTATGGTTTTGAAAACACTTTTCTTTTCTTTTCTCAATTCAAACTAGAAAACATGGTTTCTGAAATTTCTTTTCAACAATCTCATATATGTATATAAATCAAAATTCTCATTCAAACTGTAAATCATACTGATATCAACGCATTTAAAATAAATTCAAGCGATCACTTATCAAATCAATTTAATAATTTAAAATACTTTTAAAATCTTTAAATAAAACTTACTCACAAAACTGATAACTAAAAATAGCACGTGCGGAGCCCCTACTCCTCTTGCCTCGATCCCTGCATGTCCTCGTCACCTACACAACATATGGATACGTAAATTTCCGTTCACGTCAACTTCTGGAAACTCGAAATAGCCAAATTACATAATCACCACTCAAACTAGTTTATCGCATGATCCTATTTCTCTTTAAATTTTCGCTATTTCCTTAGGTTCCTAAACTCCCAATAAGCATTAATTTACTTATTTATCAACTCATTCTTTACTCAAAACCAACCAATAATGAATCGTAACAAAATCCGCTTCGAAATCAACTTAATCAACAACAAAATCATCAACTTCAAACTTAAACAACTCATCCGATTTCTTCCCCACAGAATCACTTTCTTCCTCTTCGTGTTGAGCTCGATTTGAGGTTGTTTTGGTGGCGAAAATGGACTGGTTCAGGTTGGATTTCCTCCCTCCTTCTTCTCCTGCGCGTAAACCTCTCTTCCTCCGGCTGGATTCTCTCTTTTCTTCTTCGATATGCTGCCTTTGTTCTGGTTCCGCTTCACCGCGTTCAACACTGGTTTTGAGTTGAAAAGGGTTTCGGTTGCAGCTGAAAAGGGAGTGGATTGGCTGGTTTTCGCATCGAGTCTTTGTGGTGATCATGATGGCAGCTCGCCGTCATAGGTTCTGCTCTGATCGGGTCTGGTTTGCACGAGACATCGGACTAGTCTGGTTCGGCTTCGATCTATCTTGGTTGAGTTCATCTTCGGGTCTGCTTGGTTCGGCAAGCTCCTCGGTCGGCCGATTGAGCTGATGGTCGGCGTCGTCGTCTGGTTTGCATGCGAAAAGGTCTGGTTTTGCTTGGCTTGGCTTCTTCGGTTCCACGTGGCTTCTGCTCGACGATGATCTGATCTGCAGCTAGTTGGGCGAGCTTCAAGATGGTCTGATTGGTGTCGTCCTCTTCTTCTTCCTCTTCTTCTTCTTATTCTTCTTTTCTTCTTCTTTCTCTCGCGTGACAGATCCCTTTTGCTCACTATTTCAGCTCATTTTGTGCTTCAACTTTTTTTTTTTTTGTCTCAAGCTCATGTTTTCCTCCACAAACAATTTAAAAATGATGGTCACGTCCCTTAAAAATTTTATTCTCATCCCTTGGCTTTTAACTTAATTTCACTTTAACCACAATTATCAAATCTTATCTTCGATTTGATAAATAATAACTCGATTTCGTTCACCATTTTATCACCATTTTATCACCATTTTAGTTCCTTGATATGTTAAATAATAACTCGATTTCGTTCACCATTTTATCATTCCGTTTAATCTCCAATCGAGTTTAATTCAATCTCTATGGGTTCCCTAAAACTTTAGGCATTTCCGTGAACCATTTAGGATCTCCAATAGTTATTTAGGGACTGTTTCCAAGAAGATCCGTAAAATTACATTTGAGGGCTTACAGTAGTTTGGGGGATTTGATTTGTGATATTTTAGAAGTGTTACATTTTATAATTTTCAGGGTGGCAAAGTTTGAAAAATAGGCGAGATGCTGCCCAAATTTTTATAAAATATTTTGTAAATGTTTGAAATAAAAACGAAAAATTTCTCCGCGTTTCCGCTGTTTTTGAAAAGGTTTTAGAAAGTACACGGCTTAGCTTTGCAGAGATCATTTAATTGAGCACAAGGACTAGTTAAAGGGTCAACGTAGGGTGCTGGCAGATCACCTAGGGAAAGGGGTCTGTCAATATAAATAATGCAATATACTTTTCTTAATGGAGACCTAAATGGATTTCTTTATGATCTATTAAAGTAATAAAGTTTCACTTATACAATACTATTGTTTTTTACTTTGTAATATGCAACTTGCTTTAGTGTGAATTCCACTTCTAATGATTAAAATTTAGGGTAAAAATCATTTTCATTCCTAAATTTTAGGAAAATTGTCAAATTTTTAATTATGTTTTAAAAAATGTATCAAACCCTTCTTAACATTTTTAAAAAAAAAAATATCCTATTAATCTCTCCGATCAGTTGACTAACCCTCAAACCTAATAGAAAATGTAAAAATACTCTTTGTCCCCTCACTTTATTTATAATGCATACAATGACCATTTTACCCTTAATAAAACTAAAAATTACAATTAGTTAAAAATTAACAAAATAAAAATAAAAATTAAATCCTAAAGTAAAATGAATTTAAAAATTAAGAAACTCACGTGAACTTGCTAACGTAAAAGATGAAAACTAACCGGCAAACTCTTTGTCATGATGTAAATCTTATTGTAAAGGCATTATCATAAGAAACAAAATTCATTCCAAGTACATCATCTTTCATCAAAGTTCATTCACAACCTTGAAAACAATAATAAAACTATTACTTCAGTGATTCAACTAACCTTCTTTATCCACAACTTGCTGCTACTATTTCATCTCCATTTCTGGTTCCATTGAGCGACACCAATTCCACCTTTTTCACCTTCTTCTTTTTCTTCTTTTCCAATAACCCCGCAAGAAAAGCATTCAAGATTTGTCGCTTTGACTTGAGTATCATTTGGCCATGCTTCATCTCCATTTCCATCCATATCTTTTACGTCTCCATTGTTGAAATTTTAAATGGAAATTGGAAAGTTGCAACTTTTAACTCAGAGTTGCATTTTTTCATGTTTTAATTTTTAATTTGAAGAGTTACATCTTTTCACTTAAAAATTGTCCCTTTTCACTTAAGGGTTTCATTTCTTCACATGACACCTTTTCGAATGGACACCAACATATCTATAAATAGGAGTGGTCATATATGGTGTTTTTTTTTCATTCATCGAATTCTCCACATTTTCTTCATTTCTACACTTTAAAAAAAAAAAAAAAAGACCTAAACACTTTGGTTCAAGTTTCGTGTTGGTTCTAGTGCTAAGAATCAACACAATAAATTGTTGAATCTTAAGAGACAACTATCAAAGAACTTCAAGCATAGAGAAGGATGGAAATTTATCTTTAGGACATTATAAACTACTGTAAGCCTCAATCTCATTCATCAATTTATTCAAGTCAATATATTATGTTGTTTTTATTTTAATTTTATTTGTTGTTGTTGTTATATTACCATTGTAATATTTATTTTATACATATAAATTGAGTGTTGTTGTTTTATCTATTGCTTGTACGACAAACTCCGACATCCATTTCCATCTTCACAAACCTTTCCATCAACAATTTAATCAATGAAACCAACTCCTCAAATGGATCGTTGATCAATTTTACACCAAAAATCACCATCAAATTCAATATTCTTGAAATTTCTTTGTAACCCATCTTTTAAATCACAACTTAAACCAAAATCCTGATCTAAATCACCATCAACAATTCTAATGTTGGTGGATTTAAGGTTCCAAGTATCATGAGCTTGGTTACTAATAGTTAAGGATGAACTAAAATTCATGGAATCTAAAAGAGGAAAGAGTTGTCAAGAAGAGATGATTCGACCTGGCAAGGCCAGACACCTAAGTTCATTTGAAGAAGATGAATAAACCCAAACACCTAGGTTTGTATCCTTCGAACGAACCTAGATGCTTGGGTTCCTAGCAAGGCCTTTTTTTTTTTTTTTTTTTTTCCCACCACCGTTGTTCATACCCCTGGACATGGTCTTTGTTTAATTTGCTCCACCACCCTAGCTTCCAGATTATTTTTTTCATCGTTTATTTTTTTAATTTAATTTCTTTTTAAATTTTATTATTTTTAGTTTTTTTTTTTCAATTTATTTAGTTTGTACATGTGTCACCATCCTATAGCATAATTAGAAATGACAATTTTAATTTAATTTAGGGAAGATTTGATCCTTTTCCAAAATATAATTAAAAATTTAATGATTTCCTAAAGCTTAGGGACCAAAATGATTTTTACCTTGAAATTTATTATGATTGTTGAGGCTTTGTTAACCATAATCACCATCACGACTATCAGGTGGCTTAACATTTGCTTCAGGAATTGATATTAATCAACTTAGCCATGCCAGATAAATGGTTTTTCATCCTATAATCATTAACAATGCTACTTCAGGAGCATATTTAAAGTACAAATTGTTTCAATCATTCGACTTCATTTATTTTGTGATCATATATATTTCTTTAAAAACATAAATTGATCCTTTACAATATATATATATATATATGTATGTATGTATCGTAATCTTTTAGATAGATTACAACAAATTAATTAACAATTTCTACAAATACAATTACAGTGAATTGTACTGAATATTTAATAATCAATTAAGGTATAAGAAAAAATATATCACGTACATGGTTTCTGCATCTTGCCTTTCTTCTAAAAAAAATCAAAGTTTCAAGCTATGATGTAATTGTATTTCATAATTACATATCTAAATTTTATAGTAACTCAAAACTTCAGGTATTAATAGAATTGATATTGGAATTCTTTTCCAAATTACATCAATTACTTTAATTAGTTTTAGAGCTTAATGTTCTAACTGAACAACCATGAAATTTTATGTTCAGATTTCAAATAAATCAGGACTATAGAACTTTTGATTCTAATAGAAAAATTGTGTATAAGAATTTCTAATTCTAATTAAATTGGAAGTGTAGAACTTCTGGTTTTAAACAAATTTAGAATATAAAACTTTTGGTTCTCATTAGATTTAAAATTTAAAACTTATGGTTATGATAAATTAAACTTTAGAACTTCAAGTTCTATTAATTGAAATCAAGAACTTCATGTTTTGATAACTTAAAGTCTAATCTAGAACTTCAGGTTCTATTAACGCATAATAATAACGATGAATAAAATCGGCAGAGCCGCGAATACAGTGTATACAAATAGTAATTAATAAAGTTGGAAAAGCTGCACATATAATGTACATTAATAACAATTAATAAATTTGGTAGGGCTGCACATATAATACATAACAATAAATAAATAAAATCAGGTAGTTAGATATATAATGTATGATAATAATGATAATTGAAGTTAGTGCAACAATTGAGTCGATAGAGCCGTACATTAATTGAGTATTTAGAGTCATACATTGATTGGGTTAGTATAGCGAGACTTCTTAGTTAGAGCATCTAGAACTTCAGGTTCTGATAAATTGGAATCTAGAACTTCAGGTTCTGATTGAATGTGTTTAGAACTTCATGTTTTGGATCGTGCTGATATCATTTCATAAATAAGAGAAATAAAAATAAATAGAAGTGAGAACATTAGGGAGAGAGAGAGATTGGGAACGAGAGGATCTAACTTGGCTCATTTCATCTTTCATTACCAAATGAGTTACATATATATAGAGAAGCGTAGAGTCGGTCACTATCTCAAATAACTAAAAAATTGTTTGTTAAAATTGGTGGACATCCATTGCTTCAATATTTATATAATTTTAACTAGTTTATAAATTTTATATTTTTATGAAATTGGTCATCATGTTTTTTTATGGGTATTAAATAAGGTTTTAGTATGAATCAATTGCATAAGACCCTATGAGGTACGCTTTTATTCGAGTGTAAACAAGTTTACCTTATTATTACAAGATACCCCCACTCTTGTAGTAAACAACATTAAATCTAACCATTGACTTGCTATTATAGATGGAATGACCAAAATGTCCATAAATAAATAAAATTAAAAACTTAAAAAATAAAGATTGAAAAAAAAACCCAAATTTTATCTTTCTCAACCAATGTATACCAATCATTTCTGGTTCTTCGCCAATACACAAATCAAACCCAGAATTATTTTCTTTTATCCAAACATAATTGGGAAAAAAAAAACACACAACATTTTAAACACAAAAATACATTAGTTTTATTTCATATCCCAATCAATCCTCCCTATCTCCAACTAATCCCTACCCCTACCACCCCTATATTCGCCCAATCCTAATCCGTAATTGCCATCTTTGCCTTTCTTGCCTTCATCAGCTACCTCGTTGAGAATGTATCTTTTAGCTCTACTCATGGGCTAAGCTCGTCAACTGCATTGCATTCTCTAAATTAGTGTTGAAGCGCTCGTCCTCGAGTCTCTCTCGTCACCAACCCGCTCTCTCTCTTGATGCTCGTTGGCCTCCTCGTTGCTTGGCTTTTTCTCTACTTCTTCCGCCCCATCCACTAGTCCCTTTTCTTTTCGAATGCTAGTGATCTTGATTTAGGTCTCTATCATGAATAGAGACCCAGTCTCTATGGTGTTGAATGATGACATGTTAATGATGGTGATGATGGGTTAATGATGATAATGTTGGGTTGATGTTGCTAATTGTGGGTCAATGATGATCAATGGGAGGTAAAGATCAAATCTCTAGATTGGATGTCTTCCATCTATGATTTTTTCATGGATACTAGGGATTCAATCTAGAGATTAAATCTTCACTCCTAAAAGAAATTATTTTTTACACTTTTTTTTTCTTTTTTAATAATTTTACTCTCAATTGTCCATAGTAAAGATGGACGTTGGAGATTTATCTTATTTTTTTCAAGACAATATTTCTGAAAATTTCACATTTTTATTAAAAATACAAAAAATTTATACATTGGGGGCATTTTTTGCAATTCAATAAAAAATAATGGTCAACGTTACATATTATTTCCGCCTTAATAAAAGCATACCTAAGGGAGGAGTCTCATGCAATTGGTTCTTTTAATATTTTAGAAGTGATTAATTGGTTTTTAAATTAGTTTGACTTTAATTAAATTTGTTAAAGCACACTAATACAATTTTAAACAAATCTTTTTCTCTAAATAAAAACATATTTTTTTTGAAACTAAACATTACAAATTTATTTATTTTTATATTTTTCTTATCCATTAAAAAAAAAAAAAGAAAAGAAAAGAACAGGATTTGGTACATCTTTTTTTTTTTTTTTCCCTCAACATAAAAAGTGTTAAGATTGATCATTACATCACTTGTTATTAGGAGTGGAGGGAAAAAGGGGTTGGTAGGGGCCTAGGCCTTCCTTCCCTTAAAAAATTTTGAATAAATTATAAATTAATGGCATAAGGTTTCACCTTTCAAAAGCGGAATCAACTTTTTCATTTATCGATAAATAACCCCATTATCATTACTAAATTCTGTTTAAGGCAAATTATACTAACTTCTTTTGACTTTATCTATGATTACACTAATGTCCCTTATGACTATTGACTAATAGTTAACTATGGTTAGTCAATAATAGCATAGGGGCAACATAGGATTTCAACTTTAAATTAAGTGAATAGTAATAGGAAAAAAGAAATTATCGGATCGTTTTGCCCCATCAACCTTAAAATAATATTGTATTAATTAAATACAAAAGAAAGTGATCAATACTTCTTTTCTCAATCACCTTTCTCATTTCATTATACAATGCTCACTAGTCATGACAGACCCATTTCCCTAGACGATCTGCCGGCATCCTACGGTGACCCTCCAGCTAGCCCTTTCGCTCAACTAAAGGATTCCCGCAGAGCTAAACCGTGTTCTTTCTGAAACCTTTTCGAAAACAGCAGAAACGGAGAGAAATTTTTCGTTTTTATTTCAAACCTTTGTAAAACATTTTATAAAATTTTGGCAGCATCCCGTTTGTTTTTCGGATTTTGCCACCCTGCAAATTATAAAATTTAACACTTCTAAAATATCACAAATCAATTTCCCAAAACTACAAAGCCTCAGTCTCTCATTTTTCAACACAACCACAACCACAATTTCACATTTCAATTTATAAACTCATTATCAATTAAATCATATGTCATGCATCAATTTACTCCAAAAACACAATTTAAATCCACAAATATGATATTTACAAAACCATGTGGATATAATAAAATATATACAACATATTTTAAAGTCGAACAAAAAAAAGAGTAGGCAATCACATGAGCACTATCATCGCGGCTATTTGGTATCTTCCGGGGCAATCCGCAGTTATGGTACCTATGCTTGGGGAGGTTTATTTGAAAAATATAGAAAATGTTTGGTGAGCTTTAAAAGCCCAGTGAGTGTCATTTAATATATTTAAAACCATATTTTTTATAAAAACCTCCCTAAAACAGTTTTAATAATTTGAATCATTTGCATTTATTTTAAATTGAGTTTTATGCACTAATATTATAAAATACATGTTGCACGGTTTTCAATTTCATAAACGGATTTACTATGGTTGCGGAGTTTTTATTCTAAAAACCTTTTCTTTTTATGAAACGAACTGGTCCAACTTCTCCGCTCGTAGGTGTCCTGCCAACCAATCCGGCTCCCACCAACCTCTAGTGACCCGTGCCACATGACACCTTAATATAGAGCGGGATCCTGAATCGCTCTCTATCCGATTCAAGTAGTGGAATACTATATTGCTACAGAGCGGAACTCTGTCTCGCTTGGGTGTAAGCTAGCTAATAATATACCCTCTACGTGCATTGGACTAATCTGTTGGATATCTAACTGATACGACTACTTGTGGGTATCTCCCACGGTTAGTATAGTTAGTGACATACTGACACTGCTAACTCTACCAATGCACACTTCGGGTACTCAACCCATACCGATAATATTCTGATACTCATTGGGTAAACCATAGGTTTTACTTTTCACATTTTTAAAACTAAAATCCATTTTGTAACCAATTCAAAACGAAAAATCATCATTTTAACGAAAATAGGAAAACTATATTATTCGTTACCATGGAACTTATCATTTAAATCATATTTCAATTTTACCAAAACATTCAAACATGCATGAAACTTTCATTTATAATTCAAATCAACACAAAATCCATTAAAAAGCATTTTGACACTCACCTTAACTAATGGTCACTTCCGAATAGCTTTTCGAAAGGCTCCAAAACGCTCCCTATCGCTCTTCCCTTACTCCACTGGCTTGCTCGTTACCTACACAACATATATATATGTAAAATTTGCGTTCGCGTTAACTTTTGGAAGCTCGAAATAACTAAAATTACATAATCGCTAATAAGTGACCCTTTTACTCGTAAACCTTCGTTTTTTGTTCCTTTATTGATTCTAGGGTTCTGAACTCAGTTTTCTTCACTCGGAACCTATTTATTATCACCTAAAGATGTTTTGGCACCAACGGAATCTCGTTCGGAGGTCCGAAATGAAAATTATCTTATTTCGACCCATTTTGGCCGAACCTATTCCCTAGCCCAATCGGGTGGTTTGCTTTCCTCCATTTTTGCTCCGAACATCTTTCGAACTAGCTCTCTAGTCTGTCCAAGGGTCAGTACGGAAAAAAAACGGTCGTTGAATAAGCGTTTTAGGCTAAAAACGCTTTATTTTCGCTACTAATTTTTAGGCGTTTTCTTGATTTTGAATTCTAAATTTAATCTTTCACTTTTAATAATCTCAATACGCCTAATTAAATTCGTTAGGGTCATCTGAATGCTCAACGGACGCATTATGGGTCAATTTACGGAATTGCCCTTCGAACTAGTTTAGCACGCGATTTGATTTCTCTTTAAATTTTTAATATTTTCTTGGTTTCCTAAGCTCTCAATAAACATTAATCCACTTATTTTTCAACTCATTTTTATTCAAAACCAACCAACAAACAAATCGAAATAAAATCCATTTTGAATCAACTTAATCACTAAGAAAATGATCAACTTCGAACTTAAACCACTCACCCATTTTCTTCCTCACGAAATCACCCTTTTCCTCTTCGTGTTGACCTTGATCTCTTCTCCTCCTTCTCCTCTCTTCTTCCCTCTCTCGCTCCCTAACTCGATCGGTTTTGGTTTCGCCGTCAGCTCAGCCATTTCTGCTTGGTCATGGTGTCTTCGTTTCTGCTCAACGACAGGTCTGATTTGCGGTTGGATGAGCTAGATCGGCGTCGAGGTGGCTGTGTTCTGTAGGTTGGCACAACTCGGACGGGACGACAGCTCCTTGTCGTTGTCGTCATAGGCGGTCTGGTCTGGTTGGCATAATTTCTGCTCCGCTTCAAGACGAGCTCAGGTCGTGCTTCAGTCGTCGGTCGCGTCTGGTCGGCGAGCTTGGTCGGCGTCGACGTCAGCTTCTTCTTCTTCTTCTTCTTCTCATTCTTCTTCTTCTTTTCTTCTTCTTCTTCTTCTTTGTCGCCACACTGGTTCTGTTTTCTGCTCATTGTTTTGTTTTTGTAAGTCAACCCATTTTTGGCTTCTTACTTTTCTCCATAAACAATTTTAAAAATGACAGTCTTATCCCTAAAAATTTTCATTCTCATACCTTAGCTTTTAGCTAAATTTTACTTTGACCTTAATTATTAAATCTTATATTCGATTTAGTCCCTTGTCATATTAAATAATTACTCGATTTCATTCACCATTTTACCTTTCCATTTAATCTCTAATCGAATTTAAATCGATCTCTAAGGGTTCCCTATAACCTTAGACACTTCAATGGACCACTTAGGGTCAATAATCGTTACTTAGAGACTATTTCTGGGAAACCCATAAAATTAAAAATAGAGGGTTTACAAGTCAACATCGTTAGTGCTATCTTAGAGCCATTGCCATCACCCCGACCGACAGCCCTACCATCGGCCCATCATGATCTCCAATGAAGGTGGTTTTCATCGATGAGATGGAGTAGATCCTATCTTTGATGAATATAAGTTCCATTAGAGATGAAAGGCACTCTATCTCCAATAAAGCCACTCCTCATCAATGAGATTAAGCACTCCATTTATTGTGATGGAGTAGATATCCATTTGCTCCATCTTTTTTTTCTTTTTTTTTTCTTTTTCTTTTTTAATTTTCTACTTCAACTTTGATATAGGAAAAAAAAAAAAAAAGAAGAAAAGGAAAAGTTTAGTTTGAGAAAAGTGATTATTATGTAATTTTGGGTGTAGTAGATTTATGGTTGATTAAAGTGAAAGAGGTTCTAGGTTAAGTTTACAAATTGGTTTGAATCTAGGTTTGAAGAATTTACTTTGAAGAAATTTGGGTTTGGAGAAAAATCTAGTTGCAGATGAAATTAAAAAAATATATATATATTTTATTGTCTTTTATGAATTAATTAAAATTTATTTTTTGAAGGACTAACTTACAATTTAGCTATTCAATAGAAACGTAATTGCATGCAAAGCAAACTTTTCAGTTTTATTACAATTATTCCCCCGTCGTTAGGGAATCTCTGTTAGAGTTAAAGGATTGAGCATTAAAATTATCTTTTGACCTTAGTTATCTTCTTTTTTTTTTTTTTTTTTTTAATTTTTCTTTTAAAATAATTTTTTAAAATATTAAATAAAAATTAAAAAAATAATTCCTAGACCTTGAGATCAATCTTCATCCCTCATTCTCCTCTCCTCTCTCATCCTCTACTCTCTTCACTCTACTATCTCTACCACTGCCGTCATTCTTTTCCTTCCTCTCACATCAACATATAGGTTCATCTTCGTTGCACTGCCCTTTGTCCCTCAATCTCTTTCTTTTCATTCTTTCCTTCATCTCCATCATCGCTACCCTTGATCTAGGTGCGAACCCAGATGAACCTTCATCAGAGACCTTTTTCATTTGTTGAAAGTCTGGGTTCGAACCTAGATCTTTAATAGACCTTCAATAGATGAAGGTCTGGGTTCGAACCTAGACCTTTATACTTCTCATTTTATTTTTCTTCACTTTTTTTTCAACGGTTGATCACTGTTGATTATTTGGGTTGAAATGTTAATCTTTATTTTTTGTTGATAGGGTTGAATTGGTGATTGTTTGGGCCGTTGATGATTTTGTTGACTAGCTATTGTTGGTATTTTTTGATGGTGAATTGACGATTATTTAAGGTTAAACTAGTGATTTTTTTTTTATATGGTGATTATTTGAGTTGTTGATGATTTTTGAACTAATGATTGTTGATTATTTGACTGGTGATTGTAATTTTTTTTTCATCTTTATTATTATTATTTTAATTTTTTGATATGATATTCAATTGTTTTTTTCTTGATATTCAATTATCAAGGTTGAAGGAGATGATTTAGTTTTTTGAAGATGAACAGGAGATGAACAGGGTTAGGGTTGAAGGATGAACTATTCTGGGTTTTCGAAGAGATTATCAAAGTTTATTAATTAAATTTTGAAGGAGATTATTGAGTTTTATTTTTTTTTAATTTTTAATTTTAAATTAATTTCCACCGTTCATCATGTGTTGGTGAAGATTTTTTTTTAATCATTTATTTTTTAATGAACATCATTTTTCATTTTTCTCATTTTTAATTATTTTTAAAATTTAAAAAAGTAAGGGCATTTTGATCTTTTAGCTATATCTAAAACTATTCACTGTCAACTTTAACAAAAATTTTCTAACGGCAGAAGGGTTAATTGTAATAAAACCGAATAGTTTGCTCCACCTACAATTATGTTTTTATTGGATAGCTAAATTCTAATTTAGTTATTTTGAAAATAATGAATTAAAATCTATTTTTGAAATCCTTTTGTGAAAATCCTTTGACCACAAGTAGGGATGACAATTCTGCCCACAAACCCATAGATTTTGCACTCGCAATGGGCTTGTGGGTATGTGTGGATGTGAAATTCCACACCTAAAGTGAGTTTGGATTTGGGTGCGAATTTTTTTTGCATCGACGAACTCGCAATAATGAAAAAAATACATTTATTTATTTTTTTATATTCCATATTATATTGTTTGGACTTAATTTGTGTTACATATTTGACCATATGCTTTGACATATTTTGTATTTTATTTAAATTTAAGGATTCATGTTTTTTATTTTTATTTTATTATGTTAGTTATTAGAACATGATATTTAGGTTGGAACATTAAGTTTAATTCCATTTTGTGGTCGATGGTATTGATATGATTTGCAAATAACATAATTTGTAGTTATTAAGTGCAATTTAAGGAAAAATTTATTTTAAGATTAATATTAAAAATTTTAAGCAAAGATTTTGCAGAGTTCAGGTTCCACCTAGTGGATCTACACCTGCACTAGAACCCATGAAGTTTCACGGGTGTGGGTGCAAGTGTAAAAATTTTTCGCGGGTTCGCGTATAAGTTTGGCCAAACTCACCCGAACCGGATCCTGCCACAATCCCTAACCACGAGGCCATTGTTGGTTCTATCACCTTCCAATGCGACAACTCTCTCACTGCCTCTAACGACCAGCTAACCATCGACTTTGAGTCACGTTATCGCTCCATCTCTATTTATAGTTCTAGTCCATCTCTATTGAACATAGACGGAGATTGCTGCATTTGTGTTTCAAAACCATATCGTAATTAAGGTTGGCAAAATGCGGGTCTGGACCCGCACCAGGCCCAGACCCGCATTGGACCCTCTTACTTTTTTAAGGGTCCAGACCCTACCCATACCCTCAAATTAATTTGAGGGTATGGTTCCAGACCCTACCCGTATATTTTGCGAGTCGCTTTAGACCCTCATCAGACCCGGATTGACCGGGTCAGATCCGAGGTCTACGGGTCAGATCCACATTTTAACCGAATTGACCCAGATCAATTCGGGTCGACCCGTTTTTTCAAAAAAAAATAAAAAATTTTCAAAAAAAAGACATTTATAGGATATAATACCCAAGATCCCAACATGATTTTTGAAAAAAAAATAAATAAATTTTTTTACCAAATCAAATTAACCTAAGTTCATATCACATTATCTATAATAACCATCTTAATTTATTTTACAAAATACATCCGGGTCAACGGGTCAGATCCAGATTTAAACGGGTCGGGTCAAAAAAATTTTATCTAAAATTTTCAAAAAAAGATATTTATTGAATATAATATCCAAGATCCCAACCTTATTTTTGAAAAAAAAAAAAATTACTAAATCAAACTAAAATATTTTCATATCACATAGTCCATTCCATAATCATCTTGTTAGATTTTAAAACATACATGCCATAATCAAAATTAAACAACAAATAAAATTCAAAGTTAAAATTTATCCTTAATTTACATACAAAAATAACAAAAAAATATAAATATAAATATAACAAATAAAATCAAGACGATGATGAGTCTTCTTCATCTTGTTTATGATATATTTCTTCTTCCGAAATGCCACCTAATAGAACAAATTAAATGAAAAATTAAAAATTAAATTGATGATTATGAATAATATACATAATATAATTAAATTTATAACTACTTTCATACCTCGAAGTGGAGCCCATATCCAATTTTGTGCACACATCAATGCTTCCAATATGTCCGGATGCAATCTCCTACGATGTGGGCTCAAGAATCTACCCCCAGTACTAAAAACGGACTCAAATGCCACCGTAGACACAGGAATGACTATGATGTCTTTGGCAATTCTAGCCAAAATCAGATACTTCCCTTTATTTAGACACAGGAAGCAACCCTTGACTAGCATTCAATAATTTCCCACAAAAATTACATTTAGTCATTCTAACACCATCAACTTCAACTTTAGACATGTGACTCCAAACAAATGATATTTCTTGCTTCCGTTTGGCTACTTTCGAAACACTATATTCAACATTTTCAGTATCATTATCCCCAGTCGAAGTATTCATTTGACTTTCTCCACAATTAGTCATATTGTTTGACTACCTAATATATTTAAACAATTCAATTAATAATAAAAAATGTAACAACACAAAAATATTTTGTTTTGGTGAAAGTACGTGCATTGTTACACCAGAGGTTTCAACTACTGCCACCAGATGCAGGTAAGTCGAAGTTACTGGTTTCCAGCTATATACTATTAACCCATTTAGCATTAAATAAAGGTACTACACTTGAATTATAACTAAAACAGCATGCATTCAGCTTATATATGATAATATATAAAAACAAAATCACAATCAAAACAATCAAAACCAGATATATATTTCAGAAATATTAGTGGAAGCTACATTTCCTCTTTGATGGCGGATCATATCATTGCCATCCCTCATCCAAACCATCAAAATTATCCTTTTTATCTTGTTTCTTAGACACCACACCACCGTGCATATATAACTTTACTGACCAAATTCAAAAAACAACAATATTTAGGCACTTCAATATACTACATGCGTGAAATTGTGATTCTGTCACAGTAACAACTTCATAGAAATCAGAACAATACCTGTCATCGATGAAAATACAGTCTGCTGGCTCAACTTTCAGATGTCTCACAGCCTCCAAATAAAAATCAGGATCAGGTTTCCTTTTTCCTAAAACATTTTAAAAAATAAATAAATAAAAAGAAGAACAAGATCACTGTCCAATGAACCAGGCTGTGACAATGTTCACAGCAGTGTCCTCTATTCCACAACTGACTTTTGCATGAGGAGATACTCCGCAAACAGCTGTACATAAACATGAAGTCACTCAAGCAAACAAGAATTTTTAGCGCAGCATCTCCAGGACTCATTCATTCGTGCAGATCATGCACAACATAATTCACTTACCACCAAATACTTATTTAAAAAGGCTAAAACTTCCATATGAAACCTTTTTTCTCCTCAGTCCTCAATTTCATAAAAAGGAGATTTATTATATATAGTACAACTTAAAATGCATATAAAATGTAACAAACAATAAACACAAGTCACTTTTTTTCTAGTTCAAACTTTACTCGGCAGGAAAGGCATAAAACAGCATTCATGTGAAGTAAAACCAATGTCAGGCATCACTTTCCCAAACCCAAGGCAGACCAGAACAACCAATAGCACTCAGTGGCTTATATAAACCTCACAGAACATAAGAAAAGTGAATAAAAAGAAAAATCTACCAAATGAAAAAGCCTGTAAGCACTTTTATAGCATAATGATAATCCAAACAAAGTTACAGGAATTTCAAATTCATGCAATAAATACTCAAAGACAGAATTCTCCCTCTGCCTATAAAGAGTACAAGAGCTGTTTGACAATCTCAAAATTATGCTTTCATTTCATGACAATCTAGAAATTATGCTTTCATTTCATCTAAATGTTAGGAAGTAATTGATGAACTAAATTCATAGTCGATTCAAAAATTATTTACCTACATTATGGCTATTTAAATCACTAAAAATGATGGTAAATAAAAGATGATAATATTCTACTTAGAAAATACACATAATTTTATGAAACGATTGACACCAGCATTTGTCCCACATTCAAATCCAAAACATAAATACAAATATAATCAAAACCAGAGATCATAACAGTTCCTAGACATTATTTTCATCAAATATAATAATATCAAGCACCCCCACATGGACATTATTTTCATCAAATGAAATATAACAACAAAACAGAGGAAGCATACAAAACAAATTAAACAACCAGTGAGCAGAAACTAACCAGTGAGAAGAAATCACACAAAACTACACAAGACCAACCCAATACGTCTTGTCTTTTCGTTAACCCAACTGGGTAGTTGTCAGATTTTCCTGTGAATCAACAACACAAGAGTAACCCAGATAATATATCATACAAGATGCGAAAGACACACAACCTAGATGCAAAACAACCCAGATGAATCGAAGCAAAACCCAGAAGCGAAAGACCTAGAAAAATTTAAAAGACTTCGAGTTTTTTGAAAACAGACCTTGGTTTTGTTGGTCGGCGATGGAGAGAGAGAGACGGAGATGTTCTGGTGGTCGGCGATAACATGACGGCGATGGAGAGAGAGAGGCGCAGTCGAGCAGCAACAGCGGCGATGGAGATTGGAAAGAGAGAGAGAGAGAGTGGGGAAGGTTGAGAGAGTTAGGTTTTTTTTCAAAAAAGAAAGGGGTCGGGTAGGGGGTATTTAAAGAACGGGTTTTTTGCGGGTACGATAGAGACCCGCAGTAGACCCATATCCTACCCGCAATTATACGGGTATTTTCAGATCCGGTTCTTTTAAGGGTCTTTTAGAATGCGGTTCGGGTCTACACCCGAACCGTACCATTGAGGGTAAAGGTAAGGTCTGCAGACCCTGTCCATTTTGCCAAGCCTAATCGTAATATGGAGTTTTCTAGATTGTGATTCGGTCTTTTAGCTTTTTTTTTTTTAAAAATTTTTTTTTTTCAGTTTTAACCAAAATTTGGTTTTTTAAAATTAATTAGTAAATATAAAATTATTAATAATTAATTATTTTAGGGTAAAAGTGTAATTGCATTTCTAATGTTAGTCTTTAATTATATTCAACTGTTGACTAAAGATCAGAGGGGAAGTTAGTAACTTATAACAAAGATCTAGAATTAAGAAACAGATAACTCTCACAAATAGCTCACAAAGAATGAATAATTTAAAATAAAGGGTCATCATTCTTCATGAGGGAAAGAGACACTATTTATAATTAACTAAGATTCCTAATTCAACTAAGTCTGAACTTTTAATCCAATTTAGGAAATCCTAAGAAGAGTTGATTTCTAATCTAAGATCGGCATATTTACCCTTCCCCCAAACAATTTTTTATCATCAAAAACATCTTGAAAGAAAAATGGAAAGTGAAAATACATTAAACAGAGTCTAAACAAAAAACGAAAGAAAATCACACGAAAAGAAAAACTTGATAGACGGCTTGATTGGTCCACCTAGCGGTGGTGATTGCTGGAGTCACCGCTCTAGCGAGGACGCCAGTGGTCAACGATAGCATGTTATCGTTGGCCGGTGGCCTCACTGCTTGAGCAGTAAGGTTAGCTATCATCTGCTGTTCACCGTCCAGCCTTACGCATTTTTACGATTTCGCCAATAACATGTTCATTCAACCTCATATTGACTCGTAATTTTTTTCCCTTGGTGAGCTAACACCTAAGACTACATTTTCGTGAAGAAACTGTCTTAAAAAAGCATTTAAAACATGCCTTGTCCTTCCAAATTGACTCATAAGAATTGAACTTCTATGAAAGTTTATGTAAACAAGTTTAAAGACATGAATGCACTTCCAAAACTAAATGCAAACACTCCTAACACATAAAATAAAAATGTATGAGCTTGAATGAATATCAAACCATGAGTGATCGTCAACATATAAGCACTTGCATCTTTGGATCTTGCTAATCATCTGCAATTATTATCTTAACTCCTTGATCTTCAAGCTTCATAATAATTCTTCAATTGCTAATACCCAAAACCTATGAATATAATGACTAGACACAGAGAGCATTTTGACATTAAATCAACCAATTACAAAAAATGAAACTTACAAACGACTTCAATTTTCAATTTTCTTGTTAAATATGAAACTTACAAAGGACTTCAATTTTCTTGTTAAATTCCTCTTGTTTCTTGGTTGATCCTTAAACCAAGGTTTGCTTTTTTCTTCAAGGACCATAACTTGATTCTTAAGATTAGCATTGACAGCCATCATCTTCTTTATCTTTAAATTTTCATCATCTTGCTTGTAGCTTCCTTTATACTTCATTTTGTTAAGTTGGTCTTCAAGATGAACAACTTTAAGTTTTAGATTTAGATTTTGTCATTGAGATTATAGTTCTTATCTTCATATCTTTTTGCCACAATTTTATTTTTTAAGCTTCTTTTTGAGCTTCTCCACCGTTACCTTGTTTTCATTCACAATGTAATATGAATTGCAACTTGAATTGTTGTCACGATTGTCATCACTAGAGGAGTCTTCACTATATTGAGCACCAAAAGCAGCATAATGTGCACGAATGGATACGCTTAGTCTTATTGCCTCAACCATGTTTGCTTTAGTGATCTTCTATTCAAGTCATAGGAACTGCTTGGATACCACTTGTAAGTCTGTAGTGAACATAATAACTAATTTAGAGGGCGGAGGGGTGAGTAGATTAATAAAAACTTCTTTTATACGTTTTTATGCGCTGCAAAATAGTCAAACAAAATTAAAAGAGTAGGATAAGAGAGAAAATAATGCACAAGGATTTTTTACATAGGTAAAAACCATGAGACTAGAAGTCTCTTTAGTCATTTTCAAATGAAACCCTATTGGATAGATTACAAACTTTTTTTAATCGCGTCTCTTGCTTAGAAACCTAATCCCTTTCTATCTAATAGTCATCACCAATTCTGCTCTTTATAAATTTAGAACGACGACTCCATCTGTCATCTAAATTTGCTACATTTCTTAAATCAGTCTTTTTGACTCATGTGTAAGCTTGATAAATCCTACCTACTTTTTATCGCACCTAGAAGCAAGACCATAAGTTTGATCGAATCAATCAAGGTATTTAGCATACACACACGTGAATATGTATGTACTAACAAGTAATATGGTTGATCAAAACATATTATGTAAGCCTATATGCAATACAAACACTCACACAAATAGTAAAGTTTTGAATGAAAATAATCCCTTCAAAACTCTCAATCACAAAATATCTATATGGAATTGATATATGAATAATGTGAGAGAGACCACTATTTATAATGCAAATATTTATAGTTAAAACCAAGTTATAAAACTTCAAGATTCCTCATCTAATGAAATTTAGACTTTAAATAGAAAATCCGAAGGAAAGTTGATTTTTAACTTATTCAAGATTGAAAAAGCCAATTTGCTGTAGACTACTTAATTTTTGTAATTGTTAGGATTAATCAATGTTATGACTCAGTATGTTATATTGAAACTGATAAAAATATTAACATTAACAGTAAAACAAAAATAGCAGAATGTATATATATATATCTTTAAAACCAATAAATAAGAACTTAGGATGTAGCAGAAGATACTCAAATTCGCATTGTTCAACCAGTGATCGGATCTTGATCACCAAATGGGAAAGAAACCACACTTCACAATGTTAAATACCTTGTCTTTCTTCTTTGTTCTGTTACTTTATACTGTGTGTTTTTCTTTTTTTTTTTCTGCAGGTTTTTCTTCTCTTCTTTCATGTTCAGGTAATTAACTAAAGCTTTTTTATAGAGGAGTAATTGCATCATGCAGTTACTTGAAAACCTAAGAAACTGCCAATGACAGTTAATTTGTGTGATCTAATTCTCTGTTGGATCTTGGTTTTGAGTTTGGGTTTTGGGTCATCTTAGGTGGACTCGACCCAAGACCATACAACCCAACAGAAACTTCGATGAGATGTCATAACCTATTAACTATGTGTTCTAAGAATTTAATACAAATGTAGTAAATAAAATGAATACCAAAACATTTTTAATGTGGTTTGATTTTATCTTACACCCACGAGGCTTTGCCTAAAGATCAACTTATTAATGAACTTAACAAAGTACAACCTACTTAACTTATTCAATCTAAAACTCTCTTTTAGTATCAACGCAAGTCTTGTACATGTTCATCAACCTCGTTGCAGCAAGCTCCCATTGCCTTCAATGGTGGACAACGACTTGAACTTCCTTCAACTTGTAAACATGTCTCCTCTCTTTAAGGCCTAATACCTTGTTATCTCAACAAGCATTTAGTGTAATGTACCTTTCTAGACATGTGTATAAGTCTAAAGTGAATGAAATTATTCTATTGATCTAGTAATGTGTATATGAGGAGTATAAGTTTACAATTGTTGAATCATAGGTGGATTAGAAATATTTTAGGATCCCAATAGAATCATGAAAGGGTTCCAGATATTAATAATGGTTTGACCGGGATTTCTAGTGAATATTAAAAAAGTTTAAAATATATTTTAGAATCCTAAAAGATGTTTTCAAAAAAGAAATTCGGATTTTAAATTGGATTTATATCAAAAAGTATTTTGAAGTTAACTTTAAGATTATGAGAATCCAAATTAGGACATGAAATGACTTTTAGAAATTTCGAAGACTACAAGGAGGACAAGAGAAATTCGAATATAGGCCCCAGAAAATTTGAGGAAAGTTTCGAAGAAATTTCGGAATAACCCATTAGGATTGTTTTCAGAAAGCTCGTATTAAACGAAAATATGAAAATGCGCACGATTGACATGTGTCAAGGAGACTTAGTGCATGAAGGCCACGTGTCAAAGAGATTCAATGCATGAATGCCGTGTGTCAAAGAGGATGCATGCATGGTGACATTTGTCAAGCTCTTATGGATGGCACAATGGTAAATTTAAAGAAGTCCAATGGCAAATTCAATTTCAAAGCAATGTGTATATAAGCCATTTCAAGAGAAATCAAAGCATAAATGTGTGTGGCCGTAAATCAAGTGAAAGATAAGCAATTGCAAATGAATTTGTGTTGTCGCCCATTTGAGAGAGAAAAACAAGAGGTGAGGCAATATAAACCGAGAGCAAACAACAAGAAAAAGCAGCAATTCAAAACCAAGGTACAAGCAAGAATCAAACCGAGACAATCAAGAAGCAAATAAAATTTGAGAGAAAGAAAGTGAAGCCAAGAGTAGGAGAACCAAAAGGGAGAAGCTAGGTGGTCACGGTAACCAGCTATTCAAGGTGGTTTCAAGTGATTTCCAAGGTGAGTTTACTAACTCAAAATTGAAAATAAAATGGAAACTTGATTTTTGGAAATTTAGGGTGTTAGTTGTTGCCATGATATTGATATAGTTTCCATGTGATTTTCTATGTGAAAACTTGAAGAAAATGGATGAATTGTATTGGTATTAAGTTATTGGGATGCTAGAATAACTATAGAATTTGAAAGAATTGAATTATGATTCATATGGATGTTGTACGGACGGAAATAGACATAATACGTGCAAGCTGTCTTGGTTTCTATTTTATGTGTTTTGGATGGTTTAGCATGATTTTATGCATGTTAGAAGTAATTTATAAGTACTTAGATGCATAAATAATCAAATGGAATGCATTCGCAACTAAACAAATTCATATCGAATAAAATGACAACGATTTGGAAACTTTATACGATAAATGAATATGCATCATTAAAGGAAAATTTGAACAGCTTGTGTATATCAAATGTTATGACAGCTAGTGAATATCTTTCTATGGATGAAAATAGAAGCTTGTAAACCTTTAAAATGGGGTTCTGAAATAGCCTAAATTAGTGTATAAATGGTGTAGGTAGCGAGGAAGTAAGAAAGGTCGAATTCATAGGTTCCACGATAGGAAACGGTGAGTGTCTTTAAAATGTTTTCGAAGGTTTTTATCTCTGATCAAATGAGTTTCATATATGTTATGCTTTGATAAAAACATGCTTGAAAAATGTTTCATGTGAATTTTATCAATTAAACATGATTTGAAATTCAAAAATTGCATGTCTGAATCATTATAATACTGCTTTAATTTTATTTCCCCAATTATTAGTTATGGAAATGTTTTATATAATTCATAAATATTAAGCAGCATGTTTTGAAAGGAAAGTTTTTGCATAAAGTACACGCTTATGGTAAATTACGATATTGCCGGTCAGAGTACCCTAAGCATGCATGACAGTGTCAGGGCGTCTGTCACTAACATGGGTTGGGACTGTGTCAGTTGTTCAGTCCAGTATGTCACCCTCTGCACGTACAGGGTATATATATTTAGTTCATGAGCTAGCTTTCACGTGACGAGGCAGGAATTCCGTTACATTTGCCGGTATTAGTGGTTTGAGCGATGCAGGAATTTCGTTCTACCACCCGATGCGGCCTGAACGATGCAGGAATTTCGTTCCGCCGTATCACCGAGGGTGTTGCCCGAATCCTTTTGGGTCGAGGCCTAGAGAAAGGCCCAAGAAAGGGGCAGCCGGGACGGTTACATCCGAATCTATTAGGGTCGAGGTCGAGGCCCTAGATGGGGATTAATCAGCCCGTTATATAAAAAGGGAATCTTTGATGAAATTTTATTTATGATTCACATATATGTGCTACATGTTTATTATGCAAATATGATTTTAAATTTCAAATTGAAAGCTCAATTTCAGATTTTCAAGGGAAAGCATGATTATACATTATAGTATTAAACTATTTTAGCATAACACATTCAGGGAGACAATTTTATAAAGAGTAAATTGATTAGAAATATATGACACTCACAGGGCTTTTGTAGCTCACCCAAATTTTTATGTTTTAAACAAACCTTTCCAGGTGCAGGTACTGATGCGTCTATTGTAGAGACATCCCCTCAAGACTAAATGGATCAATTATGTTGTGCTATGAAATAAAATGTATATATTGCAAAAGAATGTTTTGTAAATAAAATCACTTAAAGTTGTAGCATTTGTATATATATTTTGTTTTGAGATTGTGAAACTATATTGTGTTTAATTGAATCTTGTCTGATTTGATTTCCTGATTAAACTTGTTGAAATGGTTGCGCTGTGATTGAGAAATTGAGGGCTAAAAGCCCGGTAGTTTGGGAAAAATGAATGTGATTTTTGAAGTGTAATTTTTTTAAACTTTTACAGGGTGACATATTTAGAAAAACAGCTGTTGTACTGCTGTAAAAACTATTTTGCAACTGAGTTAATTAAAATAAAAAATTTTCCTACGTTTTCAAAATTAAATAGAAATTTAGAAAAGCTTTTAAAATAAAACGACTTTACTTCATGTGAATTTTTTAGCCAGATCAGATATCGACTGGATGGCTTCTGTGGGGTACTGTGCAGGCTGCCTATAAGGAGAGGAGCCTGTCATTTAGTCTAGATTAATTAGCCTCACCTAACTCAAGTTTAACATACAAACTTAGAGAACAAACCTCTTTAAATATTACAAACAATCTCACTTAAACTCTTAATGTATACGTATTGCTTTCTGCATCCTTCTAATCTTCATTCTCTATCTTCCTTTTATTCACAAATGTGCAACCATCCTATTGACAAGGAAAATGCTTAAAAATCAGTTCTAAAATCAATTGATACATAATAAAAATCTTTAATAATGAACAACTTAAAAATAGAAGGAAACTTTTCCATTTTTTAGAGTTTGACCCGATACTTTTGTCTCTCATTATTCTTGCAAGTCTATAACTGGAAACAAGGAAATAAATAAAGTTTCCTGCATTTTAAATCACCAGTTGACTGATGAAAACCTTTCCATAATCAAACAAAAATATTTTCTAGGTTTTTTTCCCAAGAATAAATCAACCATAAAAATATTTCCTTACAAAAAGATATCATCATTAAACTCAACCTATAATGAAAGTAAACACTTTATTCATGGTAAAACCTTTGTCAAATAAACACAAAAATATTCAACAAAACAGAAAAGAATAAAAAAGAACGAAACTAAGTCACTTTTGAAAATATTCAGAAACCTGCACTTAGACCTATTCTGAATACTATTAGAAAAAATTGTTGTAACATCAAAACTGATATTGCAACCTTAAACAAAATGTTATAACATAGACAGTAATTAGTTCAACACCTAAAAACATTTGTACTCCATATAAACACTTGCCAACTCATGAGTTTTGTTGCACACACTTGCTACTTCAATATGAAACCATAATGCCATAAGATACCAATATCAATGCACTCCACACATATGCACTAACAAAGATTTATTTACTCTTTCCTATATGTTTAAAACAAATGAAAAGTTTCAAAGAAAACGGAAAGTGAAAATATACAAAATGGAACCAAAAAGATAAAAGAAATCCGTGTAAGAAGGGTTGACCTAACCGCTTTAGTGATCTGCCCAATGATAGGTCAACAATAGGCATGGTTCCAAAAAACGGTAGTCGACAATTAATCGACGATCAATTGGTGAGTACTGTTTTAAGAGAAAATTATTATTTTTTAAAATCAAATAGCGTAACTTGATATTTCTTTTAATATCAGGGGCAATAACTTAGATATTGGTATAATTTCATCAAACCTCAAGGAAGGTTTGTGTAATTTGCTCTAATATATAAACAAACATAAACATAAACCCTCACTCACTGTGTCGCTTCAGCCCTCTCTCTCTCTCTCTCTAAAACCATTGGATGAAGTTCTTCTTATTCCTTTATTCTTTTTCTTCTTCTTATTTTCTTTCGTTCAGGTACGCAGCGAGGGTGACAGTAATGAATGATGGAGATGATGACCTATACCCCGACCTCATCCACCCATACAACAAAACTGCACCGGCCACTCTCACTCTCCTCCGTCGTTGTCTCTCAATTTGTTTCTTTTTGTTGTTTTTTGGATGTTTAGTCGATTGGAACCATGTTTTTTTTTTTGTGGTGTTTGGGGTGATTTCTAGTTGGTCACTCACCTCCAGCAAGCAAGATCTCCGATTTGAGGATTATTAAATTGGCACGGTACCGATCATTGACTAACTAGAGAAAAATCGGCCAGATCAATCGATTTTGGAACACAGATGGTGGGTTAGCTAACATCTAAGGCTACATTTTTCATTAAAAAAAAATTCACCTCTAAAGAAAATTTGTATTAAGATGAATATTTCATTTCCTTTAGACCTTCAGAATTAAACTTCATAAAAAAAAGATGAAAACACAGAACACATGTAATGAATGTATACCTATGAGTCATATACTCATGATCCAAGGTTGTAAATAACACAAAATATAACATGAAAGCAAATCAAGAATAAGCAAGCACATCAAATACGAACTTGTTTCTCAAGGCATTGTAGAGTTTTGCTAACCATTCTCAACTTTGATGTCTTATCCCCTTATTTTTCATTCTTTGGTCTTCAATCTCTAACCCTAAATCCTATGAAGCTATGCATACATACGAAAAGAATTTTGATGAAAAAATAAGCCACTTACAATCATATTAAACTTACAAGTTGAATAGAAGTATTCAATCAGAAACAAACTAGAATTTTCAAAAAAGATCTTACACTAACCATTCATAATATTTCATTACATCAATTCAATTAGAAGTTGTAACACTTCTAAAGAAATAGTTATTCAAATATACAGATACATGGAAAATGAAAAAAGTTGAGTAGATAATCTTGTAGAATAATTTGACAGTTGAATCTACTTGTAAAATTTAACATTTGCATCTGCTCATCTTTCATTCTTACTCTTGCACATTCCACTTGTAAATTTGAATGTCTACTGATCTTTATTTGCATATGTTTACGTTTACACAAGAAATTTCTAGAAGTCTAAGTAAAAGAGATGTGCAAATTTATGAAAAAATCAAAATAACATAAGTTACGCGCAACATTGGACTCCAAACCTTGTAACGATGTAAATAAATCATGGTTGTTTTCTCACTGAGCGTGGAAAAAGTAACTTGTAGAAGACAATCTTAAATAAGTTAAATCAAGCAGATAAAGCCACCATCAAATAACAATAAATGGAAACAGAGATAACTTGAGGTGAAGGAAAAAACAAAATTAATGACACAGAAAGTTAATCCCATCCATAATCCGTGTCTCTCATTAGTTTTTGTTTTTCGTATTTTTTTTTATCCATAGTAGAAATTCATTAGTTGTTGTTATAATCATGACTTTCATCGACTACTTTAATACTCGTAAGTTTAACGAATTATTTATCAGTCTCATGCCACTGAACCCCAAACCAGATCCTCCTAAATTTCTACACAACCTTCATATTCCGCATAAACTAATTATTGAGAAAAGAAAAATAGAAGGAAAAAAATGGTAATAGCCCAGCCGACGAAGCCCACAAGAAGATTATGTTCGCAAGTCATTCAGTCCAATGAGTAGGTCCAATCCATGCTTTGTGGAATGTGCGCCGACTAAGCCCTCGTTAAAGGCTTGTTGACCTGTTTGAGGAAAAGAAGTAATGCCTGCCAGCTCATGATCTCCATTAATAGGGATTGACTACTTTTAAGGGTAACATCTGCAGTTTTTGGGGTGGGGGGGTTCAAAGGAAATGGATTCCTTGGTCCTCATTGCTTTAATGCACCCCCAACGTCACTCTCCCCAACCATAAAAGAAGAGAGCAATTAAAGGGAAAGAGATTCAATTTTTTTCCACAACCACTATCACTTTGTCAAAATTTCTTAAAAATCTTACACTCTCAACAACTCATACTCTCAATTACAAACACCATCAAGGAATCGTAATCCCTACCCTCAATTGAGTAGGATAGTAGCCCTAAACGAGTTGGAAGGCTACCCTTGCACCTAAGGCCCCTGCACAATTGGTTAGTTTCTACCACCTTAGATTCTATAGTATTTTTGGTTCAGTTGCAATTCTGGTTGAATGACGGATAGCTATTATCTATCGAGTGTCCCTTTTGTTTAATTTTATTCGTATTATTTTCATTTCTAACTTGAATGTTGAAATATCTTTGACTAACACCACATCGATGTCAAGATCATATGCTTTGTTTGTTCGACTTTTACAAGTTGTTAGATTATAGAAAAACTAATTGATGAGACCTACTCTATGTTAGTAATTATAGATAGACCCTTTACAATGTAAAAGAATGAAAAATTGTTCTTTATTTTTCTTGATTGAATCACAAAATCAAAAAATGATTTTATTATAGATTATTATAATTAAATAATAAAAATGGTGCTATTTAAATTACAATTGCTATGTAATGCTAATATCAATATACAATTGGTTTAAGTATTGTGTCCAAAAGTAAACGCTTTTGCGTGTGATTAATTTCATATTGAGTTCCAACATAATTTATATCTCATGATGCATAAAGTTGTATGGTCATTATTTATATCAATCTTTGACTTATATCTCAAGATGCATAAAGTTGTATGGTCATTATTTATATCAATCTTTGACTTATATCTCAAGATGCATAAAGTTGTATAGTCATTATTTATATCAATATTTGACTTTTCTAATGAGTAATACTTTGTTTAATTAAAAAATGGACTTCTTAAAGTTTAAAATTGTATTTTAATCACACAACTACATATAAGGTATAATATTTCAATATTAATGTTTATATATTATGTTATTGTCTTACTTACAAAGTGTTAAAATTCATTATTAAATTAAATATACATTATCATCATATTCTTAAATTTAGTCACATTATAAAGATCATAATAATGACAAATATTATTAACATGACAGTTTAATAGAATTAAATTTTTCTCAAAAAAGAAAAAAATAGTTGATCATTATTTTTGCAACTAATCAAAACTATAATAGCACCATGCCTTATTTGTTTATTAACCCATTAGTTATAAAATCAATTACTATGTTTCACTATAGATAAAACATTTTCTCGAAAAACAAAAATGAAAAAATTATTCATAAGTCCAGTTATTTGCTAATTCAAAAATATTTAACTTTGGTGGAAAATTTTCTCTCGAAAAATATTGTGTGTGTAGGCAATGTTCACCATTTTCGATAGTAGATTCTGAATTTTTTTTTTAAACTTTCATATTTATTCATATTTAATTATAAATTATATTACTAAATAATTTTTCTAACAAAATACAATTTAATACAGTATAGAATTTTTTACTTAATCAACAGAGAATACTTGAAATTAGGTCATATATTTGTATGCATACATATGATTTCATAATAAAAATTATTTAAAATAATTAAAAAATTACTAATTTTTCATTTATAATTTATTGAAATATAATTTTAGTGACACACCAAAGCCATGCATATTAAATTATCAATAAGTTTTGTGAATAATAGATTTTTAGCTATCCTTAACATATTCAATGACATAATATAAGATATCACTATAATAGCAACAGTAGGAACCACCAAAACTCAACTATAGTGTCAATAAATAATGAGATTAATATGTCACTGTAACAACATCTAAAACAATATCATGCATGGAATAAAAACTCGACCGAGTTGGCCGAGTTCTCCCCAAGGACTCGCCGCTTGGCCTGCTGCCAATCCGAGAATCGCCGGATCGACAGCACAAATCGGCCTGGGTCAAAATCGGCCCAACTCGGCCTTAACTCAGCCCAACTCGGTGTAACTCGGCCCAACTCGACGCTGTTCCAAGTCTGCAGTTCTTCTTTTCATTCTTCCTCAGTTCCTCTTCTGTTTTGTCGTTCTGCTTCAACGCTTCGTCACTGCCGTCGCTCGTCGCTGCCTTCGTTCGTCGTTGCCGTCGCTCGTCGTTGCCGTCGCTCGTCGTTGCCGTCGCTCGTCGCTGCCGTCACTCGTCGTTGCTGTCGGTCTCTGCCTTGTCCGTCGCCGTCACCGTCACAGCCAAGGTCACCGTCTGTCATCATCTTCGGTCGATGGTGGCTGGTCGGCAGCTTTTTCTTCTTCTTCTCTTCTTCTTCTTCTTTCTTTTCTTCTCTTCTTCTTTCTTCTTCTCGGCGACCGACTCAATATCAATTTTGAGAGTCAAAACAAGTTTTTTGGCTTCTATTTTCCTCCCCAATCAACTTTAAAAATGACGGTCGCGTCATGAGAAAATATCGGTCTCCTCCCTTAACTTTTAACTCAATTCTATTTTGACCACAAATATTAAAACTTATACTCAATTTAATCCTTTATCACTTTAATAATCTCTTAGGGTCATTCGCCATTTTACCCTTTTATTTATCCTCAAATTGGTGTTTTTGTGGTCATATGATTGTATTTTGATCATATAGAAAATTTTTAATTTGATTTTTTACAGGGTTGACCTGGTTTGACCATTGGTCAATGGTTTGACCGTTGATCGATGGTCAAACCGAGTACTCTCCGAGTACTCGTCGAGTACTCTCCGAGTTGCCGAGTACTCGCTGCTCGCTGCCTCGCCGGTCGAGTAGCGAGTAGCGAGTTTTCGAACACTAGTCATGCTTAGAAGGTCATCATATATTAGTTTTAGTTAGACATTTTTTACGCAGCAGATAATCACGTCACCGATGAGCAATTTTCTTATAATGATGTTATCTTTTAGTATAAGTAGTTATGGCCCTCCTCTAATGTGATGGAGATTCAGTTCTCACTAATTGCCTATTACAAACTTATGTGGATAGTTATCTCTTGATTATAGGAGTAGATAATTGGGTCATGCAATTAAGCTTGTAGGTAACTTTCATAACCTATTATAAGAACTGTTATTTTTCAATTGTATAAGTAGATATTTGGATTGCCAATAGTGAGTAATCTTAGGAGGTTTTAATAAATCTTTGATTTATTTAGTGTTAACTTAAAAAAAAAAAGTTTGTTATATATATATATAAAGAAATTTGTGTCTTTTTTTAAAGAATCTAACAGAATTTGTTTACGTTGGCTATTAGTGTCAATTGGACCGAGTCGTCTGAAATTTTAAGGCTCACTCGAGCTTGAGGGCCTGGATATGAGCCTTCAATATTTTTACGAGGGCCAGCCTTGCCCATGAACCGTATTCCAAACGGATTTGCCTGCACGGGCTTGGATGACCCATTGAGCTTATTTTATTTTTCATATAAAAGCCTTTATTTTTTTTTTCAGTTGCGATATTGCCACCCCTAAAAAATTGTACGTACACCCCTCTTTGTTGGTACACCCAATTAATTTTTTTTAAAATGTCTATTTTTTAAGTACACCCGACTTTATACCAAATATGCTCATTCTATTAATTTAAAAAATTATATATATTCCTTATATACAACAGAAAACCTTGTAAGTGACATTATAAGATCGCCACACGCCATGGCTGCAGCTGCACAAAGCCTTGTCACATTCACAAACAGATACAGCCTCTTATCAACCAACAAGAAGAATAGAAAGAGTACTTGAGAAATGGCAGGCTTGAAAGAGATGTAAGGGTGTTTGTTGAAATTAGAGAGATTGAAATGAGAAGAGAGACAAGGAGATGTAGCGAGGACCGAGCCCTTCAATTTCTGTTTTTATTAGGCGAGAAGGTTGAGGGAGTGCTGATGGTGGTGGTGGTTAGAAATGGTGAGTTGGAGAGAGTGAATGAGCATGTGGAGGAGGGGGAAGCGAGTGGAATCCTAGGTGTTGGCTTCTTTTTTTTTTTTTTAATTAGGTTATTTTTTTTATAATATTAATAATTTGATTTAATGATACTATTGAAATTTAAAAATAGATACAAATTTGAGGTGTAGATACCATTTTAAAGGGGAGGAAACACCGTCATGCTTTTCGTTGGGCCTTTTTTTTTTTTTTTTTTTTGTGTTGTTGTTTTTTAAAGGTTTGATCGAACCAAATTTGGCCGTTCGAGCTTTACCCATTTTGAAAATCAAGCCAGTCTTTTACAATTTAAAAGCTTGGCACTTAAATTAGGGATGGGCACAGGCCGAGCTTCTGCAACCGGGCCCACTTGACAGGTTTTTTTTTTTTAAAAAAAAAAAAAGAAAAATGAAAATGACAGCTCTATTTGTATAAAACAAAAAAGAAAAAAAGAAAATGACAGCTCTGTTGATATCATTAACAAAAAACAAAAAAAAAAAAAAAACAAATTTGTTTATTTATTAAAAAAAATTTGAAATAGATTCAATTTATAAATTACCAGAATTTGATGAATTTCCTTTAATAATGGATTTTGTTGGAATGATTTTATATTGATTTTATTATAGATTCTTTAAGGAATTCAATAAATTTTGATAAGAATTATATGAATCTAATAAAATTTTGATAAAAATGGTAAAAAATATTGACAAGAATAGTAATACATATTTTAAATCATATTAAAATCCATCAAAATGCAAATTTATTTAAATAAAATTTAGGGCAAATTGCACAAACCCCCCTGATGTTTGATGAAATTGCACAAAAATGATGATATTTGGGTAACCTACACTAACCTCCCTTGAGGTTCCAAAAACTCAACACAAACCTCCCCTACTGTTAGTCAACCATTAGTCAACTTATGTCAAATCAAAATTATCGAAGGTAAAATGTCAATACACACGTTATAAATATTTTAAATTAATATATATTAATTTAATTAATAAATAAACAAAAAAATTAAAAAAATATATTTTTAATTAATAAAATAATAATATAATATTTATACCCTAAAAAAAAATCTTCATCTTCTACCTCTCCATCGTCATCTTCCTCTTCCTCTTCTCCATTTCATCATTTTTATCATCCATCTCTTTTTTTTTTTTTTTTTTTTATCAAAATCATCATCTCCATCATTTTCTTCAAACCAACATCATTAAAATTATTCATCATCATCAAACCAAATATCACTCAAATAAAAAAACTTAAAGCTCACGAAATTAAAAAAAAAAAAAAAAACCCTTTGGAGACCAGATCTGGTCTCCGGCGATCTGGTCTCCATCGCCGGAGACTAGATCTGGTCTCCCGCGAGGGAGACCTGGAGACCAGTGGTCTTCGTCGGCCTCCATCGCCATAGAGGCCAGGAGACCAGTGGTCTCCATCGCCGGAGACCACTGGTCTCCAAGTGCGTCTCCAGCAATGGAGACGCGCATGGAGACCACTGGTCTCCTCTCCCATGGAGACCAATTGTTTGGTCTCCGCCGGAGACTAGTTTGGTCTCTGGTTGGAGACCAGAAAATATTCTGGTCTCTAGACTGGAGACCAGATCTGGTCTCCAGCGCTCTGAAGACCATTTCATCAGGTCTCCAGCGTGCTGGAGACCAGATAAAATGATCTCCAGCGCAGGAGACCACCGTCTCTAGCTGGAGACCAGACTGGTCTCCGGCGATGGAGACCAGACTGGTCTCCGGCGATGGAGACCAATTTTATGGTCTCCATCGCCGAAGACAAGGATTTGGTCTCTATAGGAGACCTTGGTCTCTATAGGAGACCTTGGTCTCCCATGGAGACCAGCTCCTTTAAAAAATATATATAATTTTAACTTTTTTTTTTTAATCAAATTAAAATTTTTTTTATTAATTTTAAATTTAAAAAAATAAAATATTGACTTTAAGTTTGACTTAAAGGGTATCTTCGTCTTTTTATACTTTTGACCGTTGACCGTCAGGATTTAACCGTAGTTGACTGACGGTAAGGGAGGTTTGTGTAGAGTTTTTAAAACCTCAGGTAGTGTCCGTGCGAGTTACTCAAACTTCGTCATTTTTGTGCAATTTCGTCAAACCTTAGGGTGTTTGTGCAATTTGCCCTAAAATTTATAAAGTCAATAACATTTTAAATATATTTAGATTTTAATGTATTACACATAAATTTGTATTAAATATATCTAAATTTTAATAAATTTCATACCATTACAAATAGGAGGGGTATATTTATATTTAAATAAATTTTATTTAAATATAAATCGAATATAAACGAAATTAAAACAATAATGGGTACAATAAGTGCATGAGATTTGGCATTGGACAGCTACCTGCAACGACGTCCCGGCATGATCAACACTTTTCTGTCAATTAAATTGACAAACGAACAAACAAAATCTAAATGGTTGATCACCACAATCGCAAATCAGGTTGGTTTGAAGAAGACATAAATGAGGTTGAAGACGCGGAAGAGGAATTAAAAGGGGAATGAAAGGCGGCAATTATTTGAGATTGAGAGGAGGAAGACAAGTTTATCTGACTATAATTACAGTTTTCTTGACAACCGTTCTTGTTTGGCTTGGTGAGAAGAATCAATTTGTTACTACTCTGCTTTCAACGCAAGGTCAATTTCCTTGGCCTTCCTCAGGTTTGTTTTGAATTCTCATTGCTTAATCTTCAAAAATCATTCATACAACCTAAGCAAAGCTGATTGATTCTGTTGGATCTTGGATTCCTCAATCTTCCTGCAGTTGCTTGTAATGTTGAACAGTAAATGAAATGAAATTGTCTATCACCATTCATGAATGACAGGGAATTATGCTTAGCAGCTGTGAATATGATTCATGCCATTCTCGTTTGACTTGTCTTCAATAATGTTTGATACTTCTTTTTCACATTTTGTTAAATTTTTTGTGTCGTAATACTTTATGTAATATGTTTTTAAAGATTGTACGGCTCAGTAGATGCTTCGGTTTCGAACTCGAATTCGTTAAGCAGTTTCATGGGATTTCTCGATTATTAAAAAAAGGAAAAAAACTTTATGTAACATGGTGATTGGGTTTTTGAGATTGTTTGATTGTTTCTTTTTGTTGTGAGCACCATGGTTTTGGGATGGACTATGCCAGATAAACTTGGGTTTGGTCAGAAACATGTATCCTAGACGATATTAATGGTAGTAAAACAGCTGCTTTATGCGCCAGAATCAATTTGATAGGATATACTTTCTTGGTGGTAGTTTGCTTTCATCTTGATCTGTTACGGTTATATCAAATTTTATCTGGTCTGTGATTCAGTTTTTATCTCTTGTAGATGCTGCACATGATTCCACTAGTTCTTTGAGCTCTAAGGGTGAATCAATCTCGGTAGAAGAAACTAAATTTTTACTAGAAAAAAATTTTAAGACTCAATCAACAAATGTTACCACCTCTCATGTTCCTGAGAGGACAGAAAGTGATGGAGATACGGCGTTCTCAACTGAGAAAAAAGGTAGCTTCTATTTTTCTTATAAGACAGCAATTGTACTAGCAGCTCCTCTCCTAATCTTGTGAGCTCTCTTGTATGTGTTTTATCATTCTTTTCTACTTTTATCATTTTGCAGTGGATATGTGATTGAAATTGCCAGCTGTACTTTATTGCTCAGATCATTTTGACAAGTCTCATAGAATAACAGTATAGAAAAGTTTGCAAATATGTGTCTGAATCAGTGTCAACTCCCAATTGTTTAGTGGCTTTGTGTATGTTTTGCTTGGGGAGCAATTGATGGTACATATGGTGCATATGGCGTATACTGCATGACCATTTTCTTTTTGGCATATATCCATTCTTAGCCATAAAGAAATGATAACTAAAAATTGGTTCCTTATGTAGCCCATTATCTTGTGCCTGACATTCATAGGATTGTATTATTTTTCCCAAGTATTATTTATTTGTGTCTTCATTACCTTTTGGTAACATGGAATTGCATATTTGCTATGGCTTGCTTGCCCATGTTCCCTACTCATTGATTTTATAGTGACAACTTTCATGCAGATAGTTTGTCTTGTGTCTCCGTTCTTGATCAGTCTAGTTGTTAAGTTACAAAATTAATTATAAAAATCGAAAACAAGGATAGGATAGAGACTATTTCATTTTTGAAGTGTGTACATGTACATATACACTTCAACCTGAGATCATACCTTTTAACACTGTAGAACTGGAGTCTTCTTTTTCTTTTGTTCTCTTCCTGTTTTGTTTTCGAAGTGAATGATTGTAACTAACTTGGTAATGGATTTTTTTTTTAAAGGTTTTTAACTATAGATATCTGGAATCTTTTTATTTTCTCCATTCTTTTTGAATCATGGTTTTATTAAGTTAAGACGGGTGGATATTCTCTGACTTATAAGTTGAATCTTTCTGTGGTAGTAGGGCCATTCTCATGAAGAATAAAATTCGGTAATTTTTATTCTCAGAAGTGCTTATTTTGGTCTTCTTGTGCGTCTCCTTTTACTAATTCTTGTTCTTCTCTTTTTTATTTTATTGAGATCAGACCAAAAAAAAAAAATGCTAATATTTGCAGCTTCCACAGACCAGATTGAAGTATGCATGCATTTAAATGTCTTAAATAGTATTTTTCCAATGATTAATGACGCCCACCTTTTCACATTGTAGTGTGTAATTATGCCAAGGGTAGTTGGGTTGCAGACAACCAGCGTCCTTTTTATGCTGGGTCTGGATGTAAACAGTGGTTATCAGGAATGTGGGCTTGCAGATTGACTGAACGAACAGATTTTTCTTATGAGGGATATCGATGGCAGCCAAAAGATTGTGAAATGCCAGAGTTTGAGCGATCTGCTTTCTTGAGAAGGTTAGCCTCTGTTTTTAGTGGTTGTAATTGTTCCACTTTTACTCTGTCATCAATACTTACCGTTAATGCAAATCATTCAGGCCGTGGCTTTCCTTTGAATTTGGATTCAATGATATCGTTAACAGAAAAATTATTAGATTTTATTCTTGTTTGTTTTTGAATATAGTTTGTAAAATGCAGAATGCAGGACAAAACAATTGCATTTATAGGAGATTCATTAGGGCGGCAACAATTTCAGTCTTTGACGTGTATGGCCACAGGTGGGGAAGCAAGCCCCGAAGTTGAAGATGTTGGAAAGGAATACGATCTTGTCAAACATCGTGGATCTATTCGTCCTGATGGCTGGGTTTATCGTTTCCCAAAAACCAACACCACCATTTTGTATTATTGGTCGTCAACTCTCTCAGATTTGGTGCCTGTTAATACTACTGACCCCACCACTGATGTTGCCAGGCATTTGGACCGTCCACCAGCTTTCATGAGGAAATACCTCCATAGGTTTGATGTGTTAGTCTTGAATACAGGACATCATTGGAACAGAGGGAAGGTTACAGTCAACCGTTGGGTAATGTACGTGAATGGAAAGCCTAATGAAGATAAAAGACTTGAAGATTTGGATAATGCTAAGAATTTTACGGTGTACAGTGTAGTCAGGTGGCTTGATTCACAACTTTCCTCCCATCCTCGACTTAAAGTTTTCTTTAGAACCATCTCCCCAAGGCATTTCCTTAATGGGGACTGGAACACTGGCGGTAGCTGCGATAATACCACCCCATTGACTAAAGGAGCTGAAGTTGTACAAGATAAATCGAGCGATGAAGTTGTTGAGGGTGCTGTTGGGGGAACAAAAGTAAAGCTTCTCGACATAACTGCTCTTTCTGAACTGAGAGATGAGGGACACATATCCCATTACAGTGTGAAGAAGGGCACACAAGGTGTAAGTGACTGCTTGCATTGGTGCCTTCCTGGCATTCCAGACACATGGAATGAACTCCTTGCCGCACAACTATAACAGCTGAGAAAAGGGTATTCATCAATACGTAATCCATGATTCGTTTTGGTCAAACTTGACCTAGTTTTTATAATTGATACTTGTTTACACAGCTCAGATGTACCACTGTTTGTGAATAGGTAAAAGCACTTTGATTCTTTTCTAATAAAAGTTTTGAGTTCTTATTGAGGTTATGTAACAAGAAGCTGCCACAGGAGTGGAGTGGTAGAGCTCTATCTGTAGGCAGTTGAGTTCTTCATTAGTTTTATTGTTGTTTGTAAAGTATGTTTTCTAGATGCTATCAATTTGAGAAAGGAAGTCTCACTCTTTATGATTTAGAAATGTAAAGAAGTAATACTTAACATTTAATAGGATTATTGGTTCGGTGTCTGATGTCAAGTTTGAGAAATGGGAATTTCAGGCTCCGGCATTTTCGTGCCTATTTTTTATCATTTATTATTTTATACCCAGAACAAAGCAAGTCAGCTAGAAAGCAAACCATCAAACCATCGGGGTTGTTTGGTTCATTATTCAAAAGTGAACTTGAATTGGGTTTTTACTGTTTGTAACGGTCCAAGGCCCCGTTTGTTTGTCCGGATTGGACTGAGTTTGAATTAAATTTTATTCAAATCCATGTTTTGTGCAGACAAATGAGGTTAGACAAATTTAATCCATTACTAATTTATCCCGCTTTAGTAGGTTCTAACCCGTTGAAATGGTGGGTTAACTTTCTCCCACCAGAGCATTTTACCATTTTACACATTATTGATGTAATAATATTTTCTACTAATCATCCAAAACTTTATTTGTCTATATTTTTTAGTTTTACCACACCCCCCCCCCCCCCCCTCCCCCCCCAAAAAAAAAGAGAGTTCTTGGGTGATTCAATATGCATGTTTCATTTTCACTCACTAACAACATTGTTTCTACTATTTTGTCAAAAGAGATAAGTTCAACTAACAATGTTTTAAGCCACGAGAAACTGAAAATCACAAGAGGTGAGTTTGCAAGTGATTTCTCGTTTGGAGCCTCAACTTCTTCTACACAGGTACATTACTTCTATATATATATGTGTGTGTGTGTGTGTGTGTTTGCCCTCTCCAGTCATTATTGACCAACTTATGATTACGTTCCAATATTTGGTACTGAATTCAGGCTGAAGGATCAATTGAAGAGGGAGGTAGAGGACCAAGTCTCTGGGATGCCTACCTTCAGAAGTACCTAGGTTCACTCAACCTCTCATTTTCTTCATCATCCATCTCTAATAATTATATTAAGTTTCTTTTCCAACCTATGTATTTCCTGGAAAACAAATTCTCATTTGTACTTTAATGGTTTTTCTTTTTTTTAAAAAAGTAGCGAAGGATGGGAGTAGCTTTGATGTAGCCATTGATTCATATAGGCGATATAGGGTGAGTTACCTATAGTTTCGTATCAGAATTTGTCAACTTATTATATATGTATACATATAGTTTTATATCCATGTAACCTTCATTTCTATATAAAAGAAATAACACTGTAGATAAATTGCATATTTGTAGGAAGACTTGAAGCATTTGAAGAATCTAGGAGTTGATTCTTACGGATTTTCCATTTCCTGGACCAGGATTTTTCCAGGTTAGTTTAATTTACTTTCAACTTCTTGGTCCTCCATACAAGAAAATTGAAAAATAATAATAGTAATATATATCGAAAAATATTTTATTTGTAGGTGGATCGTTCAGTGGAGTAAACCAGGAGGGAATCAATCAATACAACAATGTTGTCGATGAACTGATTCATTATGGTAAAAAACCGTCTAATGATATTTTGCCTAACATATATTTCTGTTCTATGGAACACAAAATAAAATACATCGTTTCATGATTTGTAATTAGTGCAGGCATCAAGCCCTTTGTGACAATGCTTCACTTTAATTCTCCACAAGCCCTCGAAGAAAAATATGGTGGTGCCTTAAGTCGCTCCTTTGAATGAGTAAATAATATTTCACTTCAATATGGAATTTTCATGAATTTTTTATGAAACTAAAATGCATAATGCATTGGTTCTAATTCTTCTCAGGGATGATTTCAAGGACTATGCTGAGATTTTGTTTAGAACATTTGGAGACAGAGTGAAACATTGGATTATAATCAGTGATCCACTGATTGTTGCAAAATATTGGTATGGCCTAGGAATGCCTCCAAAAGTCAGGTGTTCAGATAGAAAAACCTATAAAGCAGGTAATCCATCGACCAAACCTTATATTGTGACTCATAACCTTTTGCTTGCCCATGCCACTGCTTTTCGACTCTACACAGAAAAGTTCCAGGTTTGTTGATCTCTCTCTCTCAGGACATCTTTTCAGACTTTGGATTTTAGAGATACTAATAGTGTTCCTCAATGTAGGCAAAACAAGGGGGCAAAATTGGATTGAGTCTTGTGGGGCAACTTTCTGAGCCTTATTCAAAGTCATCAGATGATAAAGCTGCAGCAAAACGAGCATTGGACTTTGAGCTTGGATGTTTAGTAAATTTTTTCAAGCAACATTGGTTTTTCGATCTGCTTGTGACGTAATATTGTGTTTATTTATTAGGTTCGTGGAGCCATTGGTGTATGGACATTATCCAAGAATCATGAGAAAAATAGTGAAACATAGACTACTAACTTTTTCAGCCTAAGAGAAGAGGTTGATCAAAGGATCTTTCAACTTCATTGGTATCAATTACTACACAATGCGATATGCCAAAAGCATCCCCATTAATTTACATGCCAAACCGATCAGCTTCAGCACCGATGAATTTGTAAATATCACAGGTAAACTAAAGCTTACCTTGTCATCTAATGATCTCTCTAAGAGTGCTGCAAAAAATGATTAATTTGCCGATCTCTGACTCTGGCAGTGGAGAGAAATGATGTTTTTATAGGTCTAGAGGTATGAAACTATATAATGTGTTGGGTTATTAGGTTGCAGGTTGGGTCCACCTAAGATGATCCAAACCTATGGGTTGGATTTAATTAAATAACTGCCTAAACAGTTATTGGCAGTTCACTAACATATGAAAAAAAAAAGAGAATGGGTGGTATTTCGGTTGATGGAAAACTCATCAACGTACAAACACAGAACAAAAGAGAATACACAGAACAGTGGGAAAAATAGAGAGAACATATGACAAGGTTCTTGCACCATGATTTGAGATTCCTTTTTGTTTTTATGATTGAAATCCGACAAGTTGAAAAACCCAAATCCAGAAGAATTTTCGCTATTCATAAACGGGTACGTTTTCGGTTCTGTTTTACCTTATTTGATGAATTTTATATACTGTTATGAATTTGTTCATAATATGTAACTAAAGTTTGATTGTGAACAGAATAGTCGTATAATAATTTCATTCTATGTGCTTAAATTATGCAAAGATTCTTATGTTTGTTTGAGTACTAAATTGTTTACATTTTAGGCCCCAGGAAGTGGTTACATTTACATTTATCCACTAGGACTGCAAAAACTTTTGGAGTTTATCAAAAAAGAATAACAAAACCCTACTATCTACATTACTGAGAATGGTTAGAGCTAGCTTGTTCTAATTATGTTTCGTTTCTTTATTTTATTTATGAAATCATATATGGGATTAAATCATATATTAGGCCCCAGGAAGTGGTTATACTTATCCACAATGACTGCAAAAACTTTTGGAGTTTATCAAGAAAGAATAACAAAACCCTACTATCTACATTACTGAGAATGGTTGGAGCTAGCTTTTTCTAATTATGTTTCGTTTCTTTATTTTATTTATGAAATCATATATGGGATTAAAACTGTTGTAATTAATAATACACCATTAACAATATGTCTTGGTGACTTAAAACTTTTGTGCATAAGGGATATGGAGAAGCGAAATGACAGTCTTCTAGTTCAAAAAGGTACTTAAGTATCAACATCGAATTTATTATGTTGTTCAAAATCTGTATTAGATTCACAAGGCAATTGAGTAAGTCATTAGGGATCAAATATCTATTATTTTTTTCAATGTTAGTGCATAGACTGTTATCTGCCATATGTAAGTGAAGTTTGGTCTGGAATAATTTTCATTTGGTAAATTTACTCGATAAGTACGTTCAATCTAAGTGATTCCCATCTAGCTTGTTTCCTGAGATCTCATGCAAGTAAATAAAAGATCTTCAAATCAACTCCCACGTACACCAAAGTTTAAGGGCCTTCGGTTTGATTTGTAGATAGATTTGCAAGTTATATAGCTTTATTTTATAGAATTTATATTACATGAATTTGTTTCTATTTGTGGTAACCATACACCATTTATACCTTTAAACATGTACTAAAAAATTGTACTGATTGTACTCGATCTTTATTGACAATGTATGCAGGAATGGTGCAAAAGTAAAAGGGTATTTCTATTGGAGTCTATTTGATGACTTTGAGTAATGCAAGGCTATAGCCCCAGATTTGGCCTTTATTACATACATTATGAGAACGATCTCACGCGTATCTTTAAAGAGTCAGTTAAATGGTTTCAAAGGTTTTTTAAGAGGTGATAAGAGCCAAGCCTCTTAAAAAATGAAGTTTGACTCTATTATTTTGATATGCTTTCTTGCAATTTTTCGAAACCTTATAATGATTTGGTCTCCATTTTGCCAGAATCCAAAGTTATAGAAAGAAAAGAATGATAAGAAGATTGAATCATTAGAATGTGTTTGGGGCAAATCTACTACCTTCAAAAATCAATAGAAAATCAATTTAGGTAATCTAAAATCAATTGATTCCCTTAGTCCAATTAAAATAGATTGCTAAAACCCTTTAAATCAATTTACAAAGGTAAGATCAAGGATGATGAATTTAAATATGAAGCCTAGACCCGAATGTCCCTTGAGGAGTGAAAGAGCGAGAAAGGCTTGGAATATTTCACTAAAATAGAGGGAAATCCCCAAAAGAAGGATCAACTCTTCTGGCCAGCAAAGCATTTCAGGTGCCATCAGGGGATAGATTGCAGTGCAAAACGCGGCACTGACATAGTGCAGAAGTGGCAAATCTCAACAAAAGGAAAGGTTCATAGCATGCCACCTATCCCCAAAGGTAGATCAGCTAGCTAAAAGGAATGTATTGTTACTACAGAATAGCCCCAAACAAGGCTTTATAGCTCGTAGCAAGGCTAGAAGGCAAAAAAGACTAAGGGAGGAGCAGACAACATAACAGGGCTTTAGTAAGAGGGGCCTGACAAGAGTTTAACCATATTAGGGGAAGACAAAATGACCATCAAACCCTCAGAGCACAAACAACACAATATATAAAGGGGGTTCATCAAAGAGGTAGGTTTTCGGAAAAATAGGCAGAGAATGGACTGATATGAGAGGACCCTCCTTTAGGAAGGATCTTTTAAAATACTAGACTTAGTTCTTAGTTCGTTAAGTGTTAAATAACTTCTCCTTTCCTTTAAAAATCTTCAAAAACACCTCTCAGTTCTCAATTGAGGGGAGATTCCTTATGTAAATTTGCTAACTTGAGCATCGGAGGGTTTTCATCGTTAAAGCACAGATGACCCTTGACTTTTTAGAAATCAGTGGAAAGAGGGAGGAGGTATTTTAACCCCAAGAGTCAAGAGCCCTTTTTATCCATAACCTACAGTCTCAGAGGCCAGAGCCCTTGAGTTATCAAGGGGTTTATCTACAAATTAGTTGTTATTTGATGTTCTAGTTAAAATCATGACATTACTGTTGGTGCAATCCTTTGAGGACAATTTTTGTATCAACAAAATGATTAATCTCAAGTTTTGTCTTGTGATTTTCAATTTTGTTTTTAATTGATTGCAACATGGAAATGAGTTCAGGCTACTTTGTTCTATTCTGTCTTCACTACATTGACTACTTTTACAATCTCAATCAACTTCCAAGAACATCTCAGAAATGGATCCAAATTTCTTCAAGGGATGAGATCTTTTTGTTGATGGAATATTGTATATGTTATTAATCTTATTACCTCAGTTACTTCTCCATTGTCTAAGATTGATTTGGTTTAATGAGATACGATATATATTTTGTTATCTGTAGTGGAGTTTCGTTTTATTTTTAGGGAGCCTAATGATGTAGCTCATTTTTTTCGCTTAGTTAGCTCTCTCAAAACATTAATAATTGGTCTGGATAGAGCATATTCATTAAATTAATTATACATATTTTAAGTGTCTGATCAACTATGGTAATCCATTACAACACACTCAACCATTAATCATGAAAATTGAAGGCTAGATAAAGAAAGTGGTATACTCACGGAAATATAATACGCAAAGCCATATACAAGGCTCTGTACCAAACTACCAATCCTTCTAGAGACGGTTAAAACTAGTTCTAGTTGAAGAATATTGAATGACCATACCATTTTGTGATACAATTCCTCAGTAGTATGCTCAATATCTTCAATACATAGTGTAAACCCCCTATTTTTATATTGTACGGATTTCTCAAGAATAGTCCCTAAGTATTTATTTGAGATCCTAAATGATTTATGGAAAGATTTAAGGTTATAGAGAACTCATAAGATTTGATTTAAACTCAATTGAAGATTTAACGGGAAGTTAAAATGGTAAATGAAATCGAGTAAGTTTTAAGAAAATAAGGGACTAAGTTGAAAATAAAATTTAAAATTGTGGTTATAGTAGGATTTAGCTAAAAGCTAAGGGAAGAGAATGAGATTTTCTAGGGCGTATGTGAAATTATTGAGAGTTTTGAGGAGGAAATTAGAAGCCAAAGAATATGGTGGTTGACTTTCAAGTCAACACAGACAAATAAAAGCAGAACAGCCCAAGCAGTCGCAAAACGCGATGGAGAAGAAGGAAACTACATTTTTGAATGGTAATCTTGATGAAAGTATCTATATGGTACAACCAGAGGGATTTGTATCCTAAGGTCAAGAGCAAAAGGTTTGCAAGTTGTAAAGGTCCATTTATGGACTTAAACAAGCATCTCGATCTTGGAACATAAGGTTTGATACTTCGATCAAGTCTTATGGTTTTGAGCAAAATATTGATGAGCCTTGTGTATACAAACGGATTATCAATAAGAAAGTGGTTTTCCTTGTACTTTACGTTGACGATATTCTACTCATTGGGAATGATATAGGAATATTATCAGACGTAAAAAACTGGCTCGCTAGCCAATTCCAAATGAAAGATTTGGGAGAGGCCAGTTATGTCCTTGGGATCCAAATAATACGGGATCGTAAGAACAAACTGTTAGCGTTGTCTCAGGCATCATATATCGATAAGATTCTTATAGGATTTTCAATGCAGAACTCTAAGAAAGGTCATTTACCTTCTCGTCATGGAGTTCATTTGTCTAAGGAATAGTGTCCTAAGACACCTCAATCAATTGAGGATATGAGACGGATTCCCTATGTCTCTGCAGTAGGCAGTCTCATGTATGCTTTGTTATGCACGAGACCGGATATATGTTATTCGGTGGGAATAGTTAGTCATTATCAATCTAATCCAGGATTTGATCATTGGGTGGTTGTAAAGCATATTCTCAAGTATCTTCGGAGAACGAGAAACTATATGTTAGTATATTCTGGAGAGGATTTAATCCCATTAGGATATACAGATTCTGATTTTCAGTCGGATAAAGATTCTAGGAAATCTATGTCCGGATCAGTATTTACCCTTGGTAGAGGAGCCATTACATGGAGGAGTGTTAAGCAATCATGCATTGCTGACTCCACTATGGAAGTCGAATATGTAGCAGCTTGTGAAACAGCTAAAGAAGCGGTATGGCTACGTAAATTCTTGGTTGATCTGGAAGTTGTTCCACACATGGATAAACCACTCACCCTTTATTGTAGGGGTGGCAAAACGGGTTGGCGTATCGGGTTGAACTCAATTCGATTCGATTCGTTTATGAATTCGATCAATTCGACACGAATTCGTTTATAAAGCGGGTCGATATTTTTGAATTCGACACGAATTCGTTTATAAACGAATAATACGACACGACATGATTAATTCGTTTATTAATAAAATCATAAAGGATCCAAACCCGTTAACCCGTTAATTCGTTTAACTCGTTTAACCTGTTTAATTCGTTTAACTCGTTTAATTTATTTAATTCGTTTAACTTAAATAATATTTTAAACACAAATAAAATAAATAATTCACAACTAACCATCTAATTCAATACATAAAAACCAACATATTAAATTTAACTTCTTCCCCCTTTGATTCCAATGGGACCTCCAACCTACACAAAAATCACAAGAAAACAACATTAAATATCTTTGTTATCAATTGATTAAATTAAAATAATTAATTTCTCCTTCAACTTAAAATTACAAAACATAATAAAAAAAAAATCAAATTCCAATAACAACCTTTTTTAAAAAAAAAAAAAAAAAGATATTGCCCTGAACTAAAGATAAAAACAAAGCTTCAAACAGCATTCATTAATTATGTTGGATCACACATATACTTATAATTTACGATAAACTATACTATTTAAATACTCTATCCAATTATTTTCTAAAAAACAAAGTAAAATACAAAGTAAGAACCATTCCAAGAGAGTTTCATTCAAGAGGGAAGAACAGGTAAACAATATAAAATAAAACAATTCCAAGTGAATCCCAAGTTTCTTCGTTTTCATTTGATAGTTAAGAGAACATCTCATATTTCTTAACTCTAAAAGCTCAACTAGAAACTACTTCTCAGTTCTACAATATTGGTAGTCAAGAAACTCAAGAGGTATAAAATCTCTTGGCATAAAGGTAATCAAACTCCTGATCTAGAAACTAGAAATTTCAAGTAAATCCAAACAATAGAATCCACATAAACGGATCCAAGATTATGTTTAGTAGCATAGAATTTGAAGTTTGAAGTCAGAAATGAAGGAAATGGCCTCCAATTTCTTCAAAATCAAAACCTAATACCAAACTCCAGATGATTCCACCACCAAACACAATTTCACAAAATCAGAATTCCGATTTGAGCAATCTCAATGATTCCTTCCACAGTATCTAACCATAAAAAGGGGTTTCTTAACCTAAACTCGAAATTAAACAATGATTTTTAACCTATCTTAATCTAACAGACATACAACAACCGCAAACAAGGTAAGTTAACATTAATTACCTCAAGAAACACCTTCAAGACCCACAAAAACGCCAACACCAGAACTCCGTTTACAGAGAACCCAACCTTTTGAGACTTGGCTAATTTTCAGTCGTGATGTCTTCCATTGGTAGTGGTCTCTTCTCTCGACTATCTCGCAACTCTGTTCGTGTCGGGGGTGGGAGGAGCTGCAATGCCGTCGGGTGTGGAAGGAGCTGCTGTCGTCTGGTGTGGGAGGAGTTGCCATCGTCGGGTGTGGGAGGAGCTGTGGACTGCGGTCGTCGGGTGTGGTGTGGGAGGAACAAAATGAGACAATGAGTTGAGGCGGCTGCTGAAATTTTGAAAGAAATAGATTAGATTTAGGGTTTGGTCAAAGTTTATATATATATAGACGCATAATTACATACTAACCCCTATACTTTTTAATATTATAATTTAACCCTTAATTTAATTGTGTCAGCCCACGATTCGTGTAAGAAAACCCAATTCGATTCGTTTAATAAACGGGTTAAGCGGGTCGACACGATTACGACACGAATTCGTTTAACTCCAATCCATACCCATTTATTTTTCGCGAATTCGTGTCGACCCGTCGTGTCGTGATCCATATTACTACCCCTACTTTATTGTGACAATAGTGGTGCAGTGACCAATTCCAAAGAACCAAGAAGTCATAAACGAGGGAAGCATATAGAAAGGAAATATCATCTCATTAGGGAGATCGTACGAAGGGGAGATGTAAATGTGATGAAGATTGCATCACAAGACAACCTTGCTGATCCGTTTACGAAGACCTTAACGGCTAAAGTATTTGAAGGTCATCTAGAGGGTCTAGGATTACGAGATATGTATCATCTGCTCTAGGGCAAGTGGGAGATTGTTGGGGTTTCTGCCCTAAGAGCTTGTGATATTGTAAACAGTTTTATAAATTTTAATAAAATATTCATTTCATTCAATTTATATATTTTGCAAAAATCGTATATATCATGAGAAACATCCTTGATTACTGATGTGATTTCAAACTAAGTATATAAGTGTTATATACAGGTGGATTTAGTTTGAGATAAGTAATTTAAAGAGTCCGTAGAAAACAAACGAAGCTGGGTACTTCATTTGTGGTAAATCTACAGCTGTGGTCCCTTTTGTATTTGATACGATAGTCTTATCTAAGACTGTTCATGTGGTGACATGGAAATGGAGACACCTTATATAATAAAGATTATATAGGACTGGGGCCACGATAAATATAAGTCTCTAAATAATATTCGTTAATCTTAGAGATTTATATTTATCAACCAGATGATCATATATGAATTGATCTTAATTCTGAGTGTATTATGAACTCCTGTTTGTTAAGTTATTTCTTTTGATTTACATGGGTGAGATCGGTGTAAATACCCGATCAATAACTTCGTACTTTGGGGATATGATTTAGTAAGTAGCTTGGAACATTCTATACAATAGTGGAATCCACTCCTTCTTGTGAGAAGTAGAAAAGTAGTTCCCTTAAGGGTTGATTCAAGTCTTGAACAATAAGAGCGCTCAACTTTCTGTTTATATCTAAACAGAAAGATAAATTTATAAGTTGTTATGAATATATTGTTCATTAGAGAATCAATGGTACTTAAGGATCAAGAAATAATTAGAGAGGTAAAACGGATATTTGACCTTGCTCTAATTATGAACTATTTGTGGAGGGTCAAATCATATGTAGTGATTAAATCAATGGACACTGAAAAATTTCAGATTGTATAAAAACATCTACAATTTTGAGAGTGCAATCTTAAGTTTTTAGTGGAGTAACTTTAAGATTAATAATAGTGAATTATCTAATTAAAGAGTTTAATTAATAATTTCAATATTATTGGAGCTCAAAACTGTAAGTCCATCGGGTCCCCTTGATAGCTCATTTTACTATAAGAAACATGTATATAGAATATTGTAATTGGATCGTCCAATTACAGATGTTACATAAGTAACAAAAATTTGTGTTCACTTGGTATTTGAATAATATTGATTATTCAAATTATTTAATTATTAATTATGAATTAATAATTATTTAATTAATTTTACAAGAGGTCTTGAATCCAATTCTTAGTGACTTTGGTATAAATTAATTATGAATTAATTTATTAAAAGTTACAAGTTCTATTTCAAAATATAATATGAATTAATTATATTATATGAGGCAAAAGTTTAATTATAATAAGATTAGGGTCAATATTAATATTGATTAATTAAAACCCTAATTGTTTGCCTATAAAAAGAAAAAGTTTCTTTTCTACATTTAAGGTTTTTGGTTGTTGTCTATGTTTTTGAGAAAAACTAAGAGAAAAGAAAAAGTTTTTTTTTTTAACAAATACAAAGAACAAGAATTTGTGTCTTTGTTCTTTGTATAACCAAAAATCAAACACTCACCTCTTATAATCATTGATTTAATTTGATTTTTTTTAGAAAGAAATCAAAAAGTAAGTGAGCACAATTCTATATAATTGTCCCCACTCACTTGTTTCTTGGTTTCGAGATATATCAAGGAAGGCAAGGTGGTGAGCAATCCACAAAGATCAATACAGATGGTAAAAATATGATTTTTATTTCTTTATATTATTTTATTTCATTGTTTTATGGATCTTGGATTCTTGAGTTTTTAAAAAAGTTTTTGAAACTCAATGTTCCGCAAAATCCTTAATTTTAATGAAAAACAAATTGTTGATTTTTGTTTTTTCAATCAATCATTCTAAACTCTCAAAATGCTTAAATCTACTTAATTTTCAACTCGTTATCACTCAAAAACAACCAACAGACAAATCATAATGAGATCCACTTCGAATCAACTTAAATCACCAACAAAATCATCAATTTCAAACTTAAAAAACTCACCCATTTTTCGTTCGCGTTAATTACGCTTTGGGGTTGATTTTCGGGTTGTTTTGGACTACTTTTGGTGACAGATCTGAACTGGGTTGGAGCTGATTTTCTTCCTTCTTCCTTCTCCTCTCTTCCTCTCTCTCTTTCCCTCTCACTTCGTCGTGATTCACGGCTGAAATCGCCGCCGTTCTGCTATCTCTGTCGCGCGGGTGGAGGGCTGGTTTCAAGCTGAAAACCAGCTCAGATGCAGTTGAAATGAAGGAAAATCAGATGGGTTTTGCACGCAGGACTGCAGGTGACCGAATAGTAGCTTGCCACTGTCTTTTTCCTCACCGATCGGAGTTGATTCGCGGCTGTTCTGCTCGGTTTTTCTGCTCTAGTTCGCGGCTGGTTTGCGCGACGTTTCTGCTCGACTTTGGTAGCTGCTATTCAGCGACGGCGAGCTTGGTCGGTCGGCGGTCGGCTGCTCGGTCGGCGATGTCACTCCTTCTTCTTTCTTCTTCTCTTCTTCTTCTTTCTTTCTTCCTCTTCTTCGTGTGAGAGAGACTGGTTTCTGTTTTTATTGTTGAAAGTCAACTTTCAACTTTTTGGCTTCTAATTTCCTCCTCAAAACTCTCAATAATTCCACTTACGCCCTAGAAAATATCATTCTTCTCCCTTGACTTTTAGCTTAATATTACTATGACCACAATTTTAAAGTTTATCTTCAACTTAGTCCCTTATTTCCTTAAAATTTACTCGATTTTATTCACCATTTTATCTTTTCGTTTAATCTCCAATTGAGTTTAAATCAAATCTTAGTGGTTCTCTATGACCTTAAATCTTTCCATAAATCATTTAGGGTCTCTAATCAATACTTAGAGATTATTCCTGAGTAATCCGTACAATATAAAAATAGAGGGTTTACAAATTCATAATTAATAATTAAATAATTTGAATAATCAATATTATTCAAATACCAAGTGAACACAAATTTTTGTTACTTATGTAACACCTGTAATTGGACGGTCCAATTACAATATTCTATATACATGTTTCTTATAGTAAAATGAGCTATCAAGGGGACCCGATAGACCTACAGTTTTGAGCTCCAATAATATCGGAATTATTAATTAAACTCTTTAATTAAATAATTCACTATTATTAATCTTAAAGTTACTCCACTAAAAACTTAAGATTGCACTCTCAAAACTATAGATATTTTTATACAATCTGAAATTTTTCAGTGTCCATTGATTTAATCACTACATATGATTTGACCCTCCACAAATAGTTCATAATTAGAGCAAGGTCAAATGTCCGTTTTACCTCTCTAATTATTTCTTGATCCTTAAGTACCATTGATTCTCTAATGAACAATATATTCATAACAACTTATGAATTTATCTTTCTGTTTACATATAAACAGAAAGTTGAGCGCTCTTATTGTTCAAGACTTGAATCAACCCTTAAGGGAACTACTTTTCTACTTCTCGCAAGAAGAAGTGGATTCCACTATTGTATAGAATGTTCCCAGCTACTTACTAAATCATATCCCCAAAGTACGAAGTTATTAATCGGGTATCTACACCGATCTCACCCATGTAAATCAAATGAAATAATTTAACAAGCAGGAGTTCATAATACACTCAGAATTAAGATCAATTCATATATGATGATTGATAAATATAAATCTCTAAGATTAACGGATATAGAGACTTATATTTATCGTGGCCCAGTTCTATATAATCTTTATTATATAAGGTGCCTCCATTTCCATGTCACCACATGAACAGTCTTGGATAAGACTATCGTATCAAATACGAAAGGGACCGCAGCTGTAGATTTACCACAAATGAAGTACCCAGCTTCATTTGTTTTCTACGGACTCTTTAAATTACTTATCTCAAACTAAATCCATCTGTATATAACACTTATACACTTAGTTTGAAATTACATCAGTAATCAAGGATGTTTCTCATGATATATACGATTTTTGCAAAATATATAAATTGAATGAAATGAATACTTTATTAAAAATTTATAAAACCGTTCACAATATTACAAGCTCTTAGGGTAGAAACCCTAACATGTTATACATTGTGGCAAGCAACTTCTGAGTACAAATAATGAAAAGTTACAACAAATATATATAGTCGAAATGGACATTACAAATTAACAATGGCACACATATTTAGGAAAGTTATGTCATTAAAGCAAATTTGAAAAGAAAAATCACGAGTAACAGCTTCAAAACTCTGGAACGAATTATACTGAAATTAATGTTCTCATGAGGTATTTCTTTTTTAACATGATTGTAAAGCAAAAGGTATTATCTGAAGTGAGGTTAATTTTCTTTTATTTTGTTAAGGATTATTATTTGTCTTTTTTTGTGTTTATTTTTAATGAAAGTGTCTGATATAGAGACTTTGAAAGAGAATAGTTGATTATAATTTATATGCCGTTTTTCCAATTTATTAAATTTAACTAATGGAATATTAGGGAGATAATTAAAAATAGATAATAAAAAAGTAAATTAGAGGAAGAAGCCATCCATGTGCTTATAAATAGTGGGGAGCTAGTTTCCTAGCGAAATGCAAAGGTAGTAGATTATAGAAAGCTGGAAAATAGTAAATGTTTGTTAAGATGGTTTCAAAGCAACCATGGACATGGTTCTCCCTACTTTTGTTCTTTCTTTTTTCATTAGAAATTAGGTGGACTCTGGGGTGTCTGGAACAAGAGAGAAAACAAGAGAGATTTGCTCTCTTGCAACTCAAACCTTTCTTCAATAGTCCTTACTATCTTCAAGATTGGGTTGAGGGGGATCATAATACCACAGATTGTTGTCAATGGGATCGAGTTTTTTGCAACCATACCATTGGCAGAGTCACAACACTCTATCTTTACTTTTCTAGGAAGGAGGATTCGGAAGAATGATATTTAAATGTTTCTTTATTTTCTCCCTTTCAAGAACTACGTTTGCTTTACTTGTTTGGGAATCAGATAGCCGGATGTGTTGAGAATGAAGGTCGATTGCTTTACCTTTCATCCTTGTTTAATTTTTTAAATATTAAATAAATAAATTGCTACACAATCTATCAGGCTTGTGTATTTATTATATATAAATAATTTTTTTGCAGTTTTAAAATATTAATGCCTACGTAGTCTTTGGGTTAATGACAGTTTATGAAGTAACTGATGAAAAAATTATAGAGAATTACATAATTAGTTTGATTTACTAATTAATTGAGATGGCATGACTAATAAAACAATTTCTTCTCATGTTGTAGGTTTTAATAAGTTGTCAACATTGAGCAACTTGGAGGTGCACGATTTAAGTGAAAACAACTTCAACAACAGCATTTTATCATCTATAAGTAGGCTTTCTTCTTTAAAATCATTAGATCTATCTTACAACAAATTGAAAAGAATAGTTGATCTACAAGGTAAGATTCATCTTTTATCTTCTCTAGCTCAAGACAACAAGGCTCCAAGTTGAAGGAATTGACTCTTTTTTGGGCTGTAATGAAGCTAAAATATTGAAATTGGATTTTTTCAGCAAACTCAATTTACTTCTTTAAATTTCATGTAAAAAAAAAAAAAAAAATCAAATTTTTCGTGTCATGCTTCGGACTAGCTTACTTTGGATGCTTGTGAAACAATGGTGTTTTTTTCTTTTTTTTTTGCTTTGGAAGACGAGAATTTTTTCAATTCCTAAGTAAAGAAATACGAGCAAGTGGCTAATTTCTGGTAACATATGTGATAAATTTCTTAATATCACTTTTATTTTTCTTAGTCTCATGAATTTAAAAATCGCTAAAAAAACAGAAACTCTCTGTTATATACATTTTTCCTTTTTTCACGTTCACTCCAAAAACTAATAAATTAGGATGAATTTAGTTATATATTTTGAAAATATTATTATTATCTAATGACTAGGTATATTATCATGATAACAATAAAAAAGTAATTCACGGTAACAATATTTTATCATGGGTATTTATCATTCAAAGTTTCTATCTAATTTAGAGGATTAAATCTAATCAATAATAAAGTTACTTCAAATAATTAACATCTCATCTATTATAAAAATTGTTTTATGTAATATTGAAAACCATACATTCAATTTAGTTTTCTAAATAATTGAGATAGTTTTTTAAAATATTTTATTTTCATGTTACAGATTCAAAGTTGAGTAACTTAGAGACGTTGAGTATAAGTGGTAACAACTTCAACAGTAGCATCTTATCATTTTTAAGTGAACTTTCGTCATTGAAACTACTAGATATAAGCGGAATTGGATTGAAAGTAACGATTGATTTTTCTGCTATTTAAACTTGCTTACACTCTTCTTTCTCTTCCTATACAGCAACAAACTTTGATTACTTTGTTTTTAATAGCTGGACGAGGCAAATAGTAGCTCAAACTTTGGCTTCTTTTATTTTTCATTTACTCTATTTAACTCATAACAGAATTATTTGATTCTCTGAGCAATTTAGAGAAGTTGAATGTGGGCAACAATCAAATCAACAAATTTGTGGTCAATAAAGGTACCAACGGAAAGAAAATTTATTTAATTTTACAAGGATGGTTTTGTTCAATTAGTTCTATAAACCACAAATATTTCCATTACTCTAAATATAGTCTTATTCCTTGATTCAAGCTAATAAACATTAAAAAAGGGTGGGTTTTTGTTTTCCCAAGAATTTAATAGCTAGTACATTGAACCTAATTCTGATTTCTGTACATATCTTTCCACTTAAAGGTAACGCTACAAATTTGTGGAACTTACAATACTTATCTTTATGGAATGTCAACATTAATGATGGAAATGCCCTATTGCAGTCATTAGGGTCGTTTCCATCTTTGGAGGGACTTGATCTTAGCTATAATAATTGTAGTGGAATAATGAGTAACGAAGGTAAGTTTGCTAGCTGCCTAGCTCCTGTCAATTTCCATTAATATTTCCCAAAACCTTCCATATATAGCTGCGGTTAAGTAAAGACCGTAAAGTTACTGCTCTTTTTCAATAATAGAGTTGCATAATTTTGCTTCTCCCTGGAAGAGTTATACATGGAAGGTTCTTTTCGTATAAGCCTTCTTCAAGGCATTGCAGCTTTCACGTCCCTTGAGAGGTTGATCATGCCAAGTTGACATTGTCAACTGAATGGCATCTTTGGCACACATAATAAATTACTCATTGCTGAATATTTTAATATACCCATATACTAAGGACTAGATGTCTTTCACAGAGACCCAACACAATATATTACGAGTATTTATTTTTTTAAGAACATCACAATAATTTTTATAATAATAACAGAGAATAATATTTTAATGTTCTTTTAAAAATTTCAAGCCTTACATTTGAGTTCATTTATCTCAGTTTCATATACTATCTTTCTTTCTATGTATGTAATACCAACCCAAAAAAAAAAAAAAAGCCTCTTTTACAAGTTTAAACAGTCAAATTATCAATTGCTTTTTTCTTGAAAAAATTGGAGCTAATTACTAAGATAATTTGGCTAGTTAAAGTTTTATTAAACCAATCTGTTTAGGATATACACATTAGTAATTATCAATAATTAGCCTTTGGGTTGTAACCCGATTTATCTGAATTAAATCTATTCGAATATTAATGTATAATTGGTTTTGTGTTTGTAGATTAGTCTAATATGAAGAAATCTAGTTGGATATTAAAGCATAGTTGGTTTTGTGTTTGCAGGCAGGGGTGGACCTACCTTAGGGCCAAGAGGGGCACGTGCCCCTCCCCCTCCTCAAATTTTTTGAAAATTAATTAAGTTTTTAATGTTGGTGATTAGATATTTAAATATATAAATAAACTGATATATATAATTTTGAAAAGAATGAGATCACAAACATAAAACTGCATGGATGTATTTAAATGACTCTGGTGTCGGGTTCGATTCCCTTGCATCTCCAAAATTGACGCCCTTTTCCCTATTTTTTCAAAAAAGTTGAAGACAGTGTGGTGGGAGTTTGAACCGGGTTCAAAGTTCCATACAGAGTGGTTCTAACCCAATGGATTCTTCTCAAAGTTTGCAATGGTTTGACTTTGTTAGTCTTATACTCATTAGTCATTGCACACTATAAATGATTTTTTTTTTTTTTTTTAATTCTCAATCTTTTGAGTCTCTCTCACATCTAATTCATTACTTGATAAATATTATGGATTTATTTAAAGAAGTTGTCAAGTATTTATATTATTTGAAATTAGATTGAAGTATTTTTTTTTTTTTTTTAAAAGAAAAATTTAGAACTTTTTTTATTCTTTTGTTCCTGTTATTCAAATGAGGATCAATAAAATTTGAGTAAAGAAGAGTGAGTTTATAAGAAAGAGTTCTAAAAATTCATAAAGAAAAATAAAATTCATGATTAACTAAAGAAAAGTGAACTATAATTATTTTTATCTTTAACTTTTATTTTATTATAAAGTGTCCCCTCTCACGTAAATATCTGGGTCTGCCACTATTTGCAGATCTGTCTAATCTGAAGAATCTGAAATCAGTATCCATGGATGGAACTAATCTTGACACCAGCGTTCTGCACAGCATTGGACGGTTAATTTCTCTTCAGTTCTTATATGTGTCGAAATGTAGTTTCAAGGGCATATTTCCTCACCAAGGTTAATAACATCTCCCTCTCTTTCATTGAAGCAAATCAGTTATCATTTGAAACTTCAAGCTCAGTATTTTGACATATCAATTCTTTTACTAGTAACAATATGATTATAGTCCATTTGACTCGATGGTAAATCTCATAGTCATTTCTAATTGTTCAAAATCTCAAATTTGAGAATATGTACTAGTTAAAAAAAAAAAAAAATTATGACGATAAAACTGTATATTTGTAAAAAACTGTCATAAAAAACTTTAATTATTTTTTTAGATATCATATATAGTAGGAACAACTTGAATTTAAAATATTATCAAGTTATATGAGCTGTCATTACCATCAAACTATGTTAACCAAAGATTAAAAAGAAACTTCGATTGTTATGAATTGTATCTACTGCAAATTGTTAGAATGCACACATTTTTAATTTATCCACTAATTATTATAACACTAAGTATATAGATTCAAATTGTCAAAATCATTAAATTATTTCATATAACAACGAATTATTTTATCTTCTTAATTTGTGCTAAGTATTGATGATTACTAATAGCTACAGTTTGAATAGACTGATTTAATTAAAACTCTAAGTAGCCAATTTATCCAAGTAATTAACTCCAATTTTTTTCAAGAAAAAAGTATTCAATAACAGCTGTTTAATCTTGTCGAATGTTAATTTATATTGGTTTTGAGTTTGTAGATTTGTTTAATTTGAAGAATTTGACATCATTGTACATGGATGGAACTAATCTTGACATCAGCATTCTAAAAAGCTTTGGACGGTTAATTTCTCTTGAGCTGTTATCTTTATCGAATTGTGGTCTTCGGGGCACATTCCCTAACCAAGGTAAATAACATCACCCTCTCTTTCTTAATTTGAAGCAATTCAGTTATCATTTAAGACTTCAAGCTATCTTTTACAAGTGAGACCTATTCTTTCACTAGTAATAGAATGACTATAGTTTATTTCAAAAAAAATAAAAATAGAATGAATTATAGTTAATTTGATCCAATGATAAATCTCAATCATTTTTCATTTTTAAATTATCAAATTTGAGAATCTATAATAGTTAAAAAAATATATGGTAATGAAATTATATATTTGTAAATAAGAGTAAAAAAAAAATTCAATTGTTATTTTTTATTCATATATTACCTGTACTGGGGACATCTTGAACCTAAAACAATATCAGGCTAAATGAGCCCTCATTTCCATCAAGCCATATTAAAAAAAAAAAAGAAAAAGAAATTGTTATGAGCTATATCTATTGCAAATTGTTAAAAAAAAGGGGGGGGGGAGGGGGGAATTGAAACTTTTAGAGAGATTGCACACACTTTTAACTACTGACTAGCATAACATTAAATATACAGCTACAAACTATCAAAATCATTAAATGATTTCAAATAACAACAAATTACTTGTCTTCTTAATTTACCTTTGAAATCTAATACCAAATGAATTAGGTGTATTAAAATTAATATTACAAGGATAGTCCGAGATATCTACTCTTACAAACACTATAAAGAAAACTTGTAATCAATTATTAGTTTCATTGCATCATATAATTAGAGAAAACAACTAAACAACTTATGAAGATGGATGGAAATTAATAAATTTTAAGTCAAAGTGTAACATTGTTAAAATGCAAATGATGTTGAAGAATAGTAATACTTAGACAAAGTTTGAGAGAGACAAAATAAGAGAGCCTTCTAAATAAATTAATCATTTGAAAGGATATATATTCCAAATGTGTGATTTCTTGAGTATAAAATATTAACCATTTTAAAAGAAAATAAAGAACTACTTACTAAACATTAGCAGTTTAAAACATAATCGTACTTAAATAATCCATGTCGATCAACAAAGATGGGAAGAGTGAGAAAACATGGTGTCTAATTCTATTTTTAAATTTAAGAGTGATAGTTATTAATTATGAAAGGTTATACTTCAGGCCTTTGTGAGCTGGTGCATCTGCAACGGTTGGATCTCTCTGATACTGATCTAAGGGGTGCCTTCCCATCTTGTTTTGCAAATTTGACATCCCTTCAAGCATTACATATCTCTTCCAATCAATTTACTAGGAACATCTCATTGTCTCCTCTTAAGAGCTTGACATCCATTGAAGAACTCACACTTTCATAAAATCACTTCCGAATCCCAATTTCACTTGAACCATTTTACAATCATTCCAAACTTAAGGCTTTCATATGTGGGAACAACGACCTATATGCGGAACCAGAGTTACATTTTTTGGCCCCAAAATTCCAATTAAATTACATCGAGTTGTCTGGTTGCAAAGGTAGGTGCACATTCCCCAAATTCCTCTACCATCAACATGACTTGCAAGTAGTTGCTTTGTCGCACAATAACTTTACAGGGGAGTTTCCAGATTGGTTGTTAGAGAATAATACAAATTTAGTTAATCTTGCTCTAGCCAATAATTCTCTAACATGACCTTTTCACTTGCCAATTCATCCTCATGTGATTTTGATGACACTGGACATCTCCAAGAATATGTTCAATGGACATGTTCTAGCTAAAGTGGGAGAATATTTCCTTGGATTGACGATTTTAAACATTTTCAAAAATGCTTTTAAGGGTAACATCCCTTCTTCAATTGGTGATATGAGCTCATTGATAAGTTTGGACTTATCTGACAATTAATTATCAGGTGGAATACCAGAGCATTTGGCTGAGGGTTGCATCAAGTTAAGACTACTTGTTTTATCAAACAATAGTCTACAAGGTCAGATCTTTTCTAAAAAATTCAAGTTGAGAAAGTTACAAAGCTTACAATTGGATGGTAATCACTTTTTTGGAAAAATTCCAGATAGTTTGTCTAACTCCTCCTTTTTAGAAGGATTGTATCTCAGTGACAACCAACTCTCGGGTCAGATTCCCAGTTGGTTAGGAAATATGTCAAGTTTGATAGACATTATCATGTCTAATAATTGTTTTGAAGGTTCAATTCCACTAGAGTTTTGTCACCTTAACCATCTTGAAGTTTTTAACTTTGAAAGAAATAATATCACAAACATACCATCTTGTTTTAGTCTTTCATCACTTAAACAAGTTCACTTGTCTAGAAATGTGTTACAAGGAGAATTACAAGATTTATTTTGTAACTGTTCTTCTCTAGTTACTTTAGATCTTGGTTATAATCGCATAACTGGTAGCATCCCACGTTGGATTGGTAGGCTTTCTAACTTGACCTACCTTATCTTGAATAATAATAAACTTCAAGGTACAGTGCCAATTCAGCTATGTCAATTGGATCAATTACGCTTGATAGATCTTTCTCATAACAATCATTTTGGACATATTCCTCTTTGCCTTATGACTACATTTCGAGACAGAGATTTTATTGTGCCAAATCTGATTCATTATGAATTAAGTATGAATGAGACAACTAGTCCTTTCATGGGAAAGGAAGAAGCTATAGAGTTCAGAACAAAGATTATGTCCTACTTTTACCATGGGAAAATTCTTGCTAATATGTATGGAATTGACCTCTCATGCAATCAAATGTCAGGTGAGATTCCCCTTCAAATTGGAAACCTTACCATGATCCATGCATTAAATTTATCCCACAACAATTTGACTGGAGCAATTCCATCAACATTTTCAAATCTCAAGCAAATTGAGAGCTTGGATCTTTCCTACAACAACTTGAATGGAGAAATCCCTCGCCAATTTGTTATGCTATATACATTGGAAGTTTTCAGTGTGGCACATAATAATTTATTTGGCAAAACCCTTGGGATGGTTGCACAATTTGCTACCTTTAATGAAAGTAGCTATGAGGGAAATCCTTTTCTTTGTGGACCGCCACTGCCAAAAAGTTGTGATGCAATTGAATCACCAAGGAGGTTGCAACCAGCTTCAACTAACATCGGGGAAGAAAATGATTTCATGGACATGGTCATATTCTACATCAGTTTTACGGTGTCTTATACAATTGTGCTTTTAGCAATAATTGTAGTTTTGTTTATAAATTCTTGTTGGCGACAAACATAATTTTATGTTATTGAAACATTGATGATTTCTGTTTACTATTTCATTATAGATCATCTTCCAAAGAGACTCTGAAAATGAAATATGGGATGATGATGCTGGAAATAGTTCCTTCTTATTGTTCTTGTTGCTTTCCATGGTACCTGAATGAGGTGATTGCTTTCATTTTGTGAGAAAGAGATTTCTTTAGTGTTTTTGTGTTTCTCATTTGAAATTCTGACTTTTTAGTTTGCACATTATTTGTTATGGCATTTGTTGTTATAATTTTAGATTAATGAGTAAGGTTTCACCTTCCTAGATGTAGACTAGAACTAAGTTTTATAAAGTAGATTTGATCTAATGCATGTTCTTATAGTTCCTTCCTTTTGTTGGCGAATGCATTGAAATTAAGTGTTGAGTAACATCTTATTGTAGTTTGAAGCACCTAAGTTCATTGGTTCAATTAAAATATCCCTTTTAGAGAAGGGTTGGATCTAATTCTTGATTAAGAACTTTACGTGCAGAAAGAATACTAGATTGATTCTTTCAGCATGCTCTAGCAGACTGCATTATGTATCAAATTGAGTTTGTTTGTGAATGCCATCTGTTTAGTTTGATCATTGGGATGGTTACGAAAACAAACACTTTCTGTCGATTTAGCTAATAGGCACTTCCAAATGCAAACAATTGAAAAATAAAAGGTTGATTCTTCTCAATTTGTTTATACAATCACTTTAGTTTGATAAAGGGGTCATTTTTTAAGATCAAAATTTGAAGAGTACAATGTTAACTTTGAAAATTGTTTAAGCCCTTTTGACATGAACTAAAAATGTTTTTCATCTTCTTGATCAAATTTTTATTTTGAACTTACAATTATTCCTACTCCCAAGTAACTTCATCTAACAATTAGAATAACAATTCAGATTTAACACAGAATGCTTTTCATCTTTCTTGATCAAAGGTTTGCTCTTGAACTTACAGTTGTTTTTGGTCCATGGTATTCATCTAACACCATTAGATTCAGAATTCAGATTTGATAGGCTATGAGCAAAATACTTAGTAAATATGAGTAAATAACCAAATTCAATTCAACATAAGATAAAAGATTTAACTCAATTTGCAATAGGAATTGCATGTACATTTGAATCTATTTTATACTTCGTTTGACAAGTGGAAGGCTACAGGTTCCAATAGAGAACACCACTCAGAAGGGCATTTTTTTTTTTTTTTTTTTACATAAAAATCACATAGTAATACTATGTGCACAAAGCTATAATTAGGGGTGGCAATTTGGAACCCGACACAACGAGTCGACATGAATCCGACACGATAATTACGGGTTAAGGTTGAGTATTAACGGGTTGGATAAATTAACGGGTCAACCCATTTGACCCGTTAAGTTATCGTGTCGGATTCGTGTTCATTTAATCGTGTTACGGGTTGACCCGTTAAGGAGGGTAAAATAATAATTTTACATTAAAGGGTGTTTATGTAATTTTACTGATAATATATATATATTTTTAGGTTTTGGATTGTATTTGAGTATTTTAATGTTATTTTTTATTAGATGTGAATTAAAATTTAAATATATTAAATATAGTTAAATTCATAAATGGGTTAACGAGTCATGAATGGGTCAGCTAAACAACTCGTTAATAAATGAGTTATCGTGTCGTTTTCGTATTGACCCGTTTATTATCGTGGCAAGTGAGTTCAACCCGTTTACTTATCGTGTCATGTTCGTGTTATGTTAAAAATTATCGGGTTATGTTCGGGTCGTGTCCAACCCAACTCGTCAACCCGAATTGCCACCCCTAGCTATAATGGCAAAAATAATGAATTGCACTAATATTATAGACAATCAAAAGAATGAACACCTGGAATCTTCTGCAAAATCCCTTGCTATGGTTGTCGGCGGCAGAATTATTAGCCAATCAGGTCTATTCTTGTTTGGTCATTATATTATAGAATCTGCAAAATAAAGATCAATTATAAATTACACCTCAATTACAAGGGAACAATATTCCTCCCAATTTTATAGAGAATAACAAATCAGAAGTTACAAAGCAATTACAAGAAAACAGTATTCTTCCCAATTAAATAGAAAATAACATCACAAACTGATGAGTTTAGATCACGGAAATTGTGAAGACATGAAATTTCAAAGATATACATCACAAATAAATATTTGCATAAGCATAAGAGAGGGCAAAGATTCGTCTTGATAGAAGTACAAACACAGATATATAGTTCAACATGTATTCAATCGCAGATCATTCGAAAACTGCAGAAAAGCTTAAGGGTCAGTAAGCACAAATATAAACAGCATAGCCAAAATGAAAGAGCGTAGAATAAACAGCCTCATAGGTATGAAGGCAAGTATAGGTAAAGCAAAGAACTCGAGGGATGAACAAACTGTAGCTGAAAATTATAGCATAAAAAAAGCAGTATTTTTCTAAGCTATCTTCCTCCGGCAAATTTCTATTGGCTCTAAGCGGCAGACAAGGCACCATGGTCTTGGTTCTTGCTGTTGACTCTGATATAGAGCCTAAACTAAGTTTCCATCCCATATTTGGATCCCCTTATACTATGAGCTATATATCCCCAGCCAATAACTAACAACAAATTAGAATTATTCTCACATCTACATTGGACACAATGATCTACAAATGAGTGAAGATAAATAATATAATGAAGAATGTAGCTCCCTTAAATTTGAAGGAAACCATATGGGACTGGCTCCCCCCAATCATGTGAGTAGCTTCGTTTAGGCACTATACAAAAGGTGGCTTGTCTTAATAGATAAGCCACCCGTGTCTGACTGAGTGCCATTAATCATTTAACATGCATGTTTTTTTCTGTAAGAGACCTCAGATTTCAGATTCCAACATATAAATATACCAATTTTGCCGGCATGAAACTGTCTTCGAATGAAGAAAAACTACAAAACGGTCCCAAACTGATACAGATCAAATGAAACTGATACAAATTTATATAGAATGGGAATGTAAGTAGGTAATTGTATCGTGAAACAACGATGATTTTCAAGGATCTTCTTCCGGTAAATCAAAATGGGCTCCAAGCGGTAGACGGGTTGCCATTAATAGGCACCTGCTGCTGACTCAGATGTGGAGCCACACACAACTATGTTCATATACTGAAAAACTAATCAAAACAATAACACTTACACAAATGCAACCATATTCTTTACAAAAAGAAAAATCCTATTTACAAATAAAAAAGCACATCACACAGCAAAGAGACAAAAAATGCAGGTGCTTGAAGCACCATGGTACCTAATCGCCGGCAGCTTTGGCCTAGCAAAGAAAAATCTACAAAATAAAAATTCATAGATCACTTAAAAGAACATGCTCACGTCAGCAATACCAGCAGAACAGAGCCCTATTCGCTGATGCCATGTCACATTTGTCAATTAAAGTTTATTTGGCGTTAGATAAAAATCAAATGAATGAAATTAACGAATTTTTTAACCAAAAAAAAATGAACAAGAAAAATTAAATGCAGTTACCAGAGATGTTGTGTAGGACAGCACTGTCACACGGGTGAATCTGAGACATTGGAGGAGTTAACAGAACAGAAGCTATGCACTCCACATCTCGCCTCTCTTTTGTCTTGAATGGCAGCAAGGTGGGAAGTATTAAACCTTCTAGGGGGCTTAGACAGGGGTGTCCCCTTTCCCCGTATCTTTTGTTGTTGTGTGGTGAAGCTTTATCAAGCGGTATTAGAAGAGCTGAAAGAAATGGCAGAGGTCTTGGTATCAAATGTGGTAACTCTGGCCCGAATAAAAGCCACCTTTTGTTTGTGGATGACAGTATTCTGTTTTGCAGGTCTTCTGCCTCTAACTGTAATTTAATAAAGGAGGTGTTGGAGGTTTACGGCAGGGTCTGGACAAAAAATCAATTTAGATAAGTCTGTTATTTGTTTCAGTCCAAATGTTCCTCTTCAACTAAAAGAAGACATCCTTTCTCATTTGGGAATCCATAATGGTAGCCCCATGATCAGTATCTGGGGCTGGCCTCTCTAGTGGGAAGATGGAAAACCTTCAATGACACCAAAGAAAAGGTTATGGAAAAGGTTAAAAGGCTAGAAGAGTCACTTATTTTCTTGGGCATAAGAAGTTCTTATCAAAGCGGTTATGCAAGCGATCCCCACTTATGTCACGAGTATCTTCAAACTGCCTGTGGGTCTTTGCAAAGATCTTGGCTCTTTGGCATCAAGATTCTGGTGAAGAATGAAGGATGGGAAACACATAATCAGTTGGGTTGGGTGGGACAAGATGTGTCAACCTAAAGCGTTAGGAGGACTGTGGTTTAGAGACTTAATTCTGTTCAATCAATCCTTGCTACGCAAACAGGCCTGAAGAGTGGTCAATAATCCGGATTCGCTTGCCACTCGTGTCCTCAAAGCCAAGTATCTTCCCAACTCTGATTTTTTGCAGGTGAGGTGCAGACAAGGGGTTTCTCATGCGTGGAGATGTTTGCTTTGGGGAAGAGAATCGTTTCTTAAAGGTTGGATTTGGCAAGTGGGGAACGGTAAGAATACCGAGGTGTTCAATGATTGGTGGATTCACAGGTCAAACTCATTCAAAGTGGTCTCTCCAATCTCGGGGGAGAACCTCAAAGTGGCTGATCTCATCAACCCGGAAAGTAAACAATAGGACGTTGGTAAGATAAATGATTTACTATTGCCTATCGATCGAGATGCTATTCTCTCTGTCGCTTTCAGCTATAGGGATGTCCCGGACTGCAGACGTTGTTTCTTCGACAAAAAGGTGCCTTCACGGTTAAAGTGGGTATCGAGTAGCTGTTGAGTGCTTGTCTTCAGATAGTGGTGCCTCTAGTTCCTCTGGTCCAGTCCAGAAATGGTGGCAGGCTCTTTGGAACCTCAATATTCCCCCTAAAGTCAAGATTTTTGTGTGGATAGCCTGTATGGAGGCCCTCCCTACCAAGGCAAACCTGGTTCGTCACAAAGTCTTTGTTGATGCTTGCTGTGACTAGTGCACGGAGTCCCCTGAAAATGGAGTTCATGCTCTTTTTTGGTGTCGCGTGGCTAAAAGAGCTTGGAGTCATTTTGAGAAAAAGTATTTCCTTGATAAGTTCAAACTGAATGATGTTGTTCAGATTTTGTTTGGGGTTTGGCAGGTGTATGGGACGGGTTTGTTTTCTGAGATTTGTATGATTTTGTGGTGTATTTGGAATAACCGAAATGCAAGGTGTTTGCTTCACTCGTGCAGAGAACCTGAGATAACTGTTTCCAGAGCTTTGGAACTGTTGCCTGTTGGTAGAATTCCAAAACACTAAAGCTGCCTTGTCTGTTGTGCCTAATTCAGTTGCTGCTCCGTCCGTTCCTGGCTTCTGTCCTCCCCCTGTTGGCTGCCTGAAACTCAATTCAGATTTAGCCATTCGCTCCAACTCCCTCATGACAGGGCTTGGTGTTGCTGTTCGCAACCACCAGGGCTCGGCTGCGGTCGCCAAGGCTAAACCTTGGAAAGGTAACTATAGCCCAGAAATTGGTGAACTGGTAGCTCTCAGAGAACGTTTGTTACTTGGCTTTTCCTTACATTTGAAGGTGGATTTCGTTGAAGTGGATGCAGTTGGGGTAGCTTCTTTGTTGAATGTGTCTTTTATCTCTAGGGGTGAAGCTTTCCCACTTATTTATGATATTAAGACATTATGTGAAGTTGTAGGTGTCTATAAGTGCCAAGCTATTCCTAGAACTAAAAATTGTTTGACACTTAAGCTTGTAGCTTTAACTTTGTCATCTCCGGAGACTCTCTATTAGCATGATGTCAATGTAAATTGTATTTTTTTTCTTTGGTTTTGATTTATAAAAGTTTATTTTTATCTCAAAAAAAAAAAAAAAAAAAAACAGAACAGAAGCTATTATGTTGAAGAGAAGGGTCGACATGTTAAATAGCAAACGAAGTGGAGGCAGAGAAAGCGCATAGTTGTTTGTGGTATATAGAGTTGTTTTGTTAAAACCCTAATTGGTTCGAAAGTTGAAATTGCTAGTATAGACAAGAGGGTTTTCAAGTTTTATTTGTTGGGTTACTTCGTTGAGACAAAGATGACCAGACTCTTTCAAGATTATTTAAGTAGTTTTAATGTTTGGTTACTTTTAAATTCAAGCAGCGTGCAACCTATGTAGTTCGAACTTGTGACTTTGTTTTCTTTTTTACCTTTCTATTCTAAGATTTGTAACATTTTGTTTTATGAAATTGAATTTGTTTTTTCGTTTCAGTGGCAATATTTACATTCGATTAAAGATGCATTTACACTGTCTATAATACATCCCATTGAATATTATTTTAAAAATTATAATTTATAATTATGATTGTTGATACACTTAATATGAAATATTATCTCTTTAATTTTATATATATTTATAAATAAATGTCATCAAATTATTTTATGTAAGTTAGGATTTTTAAAAAAACTATTTAATGTGGTGAACTTATAAAAGGAGTGTTTACACAGTTTAAAGGGGTTTAAATACACCAATTGTAGAGGTGACAATTAAGCGGGTCAAGTTGGATTTAAACTTTAAAATCCTAACTAGGGGCTTGAGCAATTGAGCCTTAAAAATTTTCATGAGGTTCGGTCATGGTCATGAGCTGTGTGTAGAGGCTTGCTCGCTCAAACTGGCATCATATTGGACTACTCATTGAGCTTTAACTTATTTGTAGGTAGCATTTAAGCTGTGTAATCTAATTGACATCTCCAGCCAATTGGATTAGGTATGTATGACTTAACGATGGATCTCCCACACTTTACAATTTAATTGGTTTTGATTTTAATTAAAATAAATTATAAATATTAATAAAGTGATGAGACCTATAATTCAAGTAGATGCACTGCTTGATGATTCTTATTTGATAGAAGAATCGATTTTAATGTCAACAGAAAAAAAATTAACACTAATTACTTTGCTAGAGGTTTGATAAATTAATACAACTTTTCCCTATTATGCCACGAAAAATGCGTAGCCTGTATATATGTATGTTGAGTAAAAAATGAGAAGAGTGACTTTCAGGTGTGATACCATTTCTTATTTACACCCACCGGAAAAGTTTACTAAAGGACCTCTTGTGTAAATTAGCTTTAAGGATACAATAAAATCAAAAAACAACAATTAATTATATTGTATTCTCAAACAATTCATGTAAAAATTGTATGATTACATCTAAATTATAGAGAGTTTTTTATGCCTTTACTAAAAGTATTTCATAAGATTTTATATCTTTTAATTCAATATTCTCTATATGTATTTATACCATAAAATCCTTTTGCATAACAACAAAAGGTCATCATTTTCTCTTAACCATAATTAACATTTAAATATTTCATTAACTTGACTTCAACAAATATTTCTCCAAGTTTATTTATAAATTTCATTAAATCTATAATAAACCTCCAACACTACTTAATTTGGTTTGATGTATGTTTCAAATCCATATAACTTCTATAAAATAACACTTCACGCATTGTACTTTAATATTTAATTATAGCATTAATTCTCTAATTTACAATTATCTTGTAACCATTAATTTTACAATCTACCAATAAATATCAATTTAATTAGTCAATGAAAAGGTTTTATTTTTTAATGTGTCTTACCTTTTAGCATTTGAAGAAACTTTTAGGCGGAACAAAACTGTGATAGTCACCTCTATCTATAATACACCATGCAAAAATAAAATTATCTGAAATTATTCATGAAAAAAGTCAAAATAAATAAAAAATTTGACACGTGACGTGTCATAAGTGTGTCATCCTATCCAAGATTTTTCTTCCAAAACAAACTCAGGTAGCTGTTATTTGATTACTAAGTTACAATGAGAAATGCACAACATGTATATAAGTAATTCGATTTCTAAGAAAACTATTAGAAATAGATTCATTTTGTATTACAGGGAGATAGCTATGGTGTTTTTGCTACGTTTGTTCATTGGCTGGAGTTCACAAGTGCCTCTGCTTGGCATTTTTGTCATTGCCTTGCTTGCCTGCTTGTCTGTGCAAGCCCTAGGTTTGTTACCTTTCATTTCATTTCTTTTTCTGTTTCTTCTTGACAGATTTGTGTTTGGGAGTGAGAAAGGTTGATAAAACCTTCTCTTATCTGCTGAAAACTACCTTATATCTTGTTTTATGGATCTCAGTTATGTAATATTATAAAATGATATTAATTGAATATATAACATGATAAAATTAACTCTTTAATACTATAAAATCAATTTTATATAAGAAAAGAACATATATGCATATATATGAGAGAGAGAATACTAAAAATTATAGAACAAGTTAACATCATCTGTAGCTTGCAATTAATGTTACTCCAGAAAAAAAAAAAAAAAAATGGGTCATTCAAACGTGCATGTTTCATTTTCACGCATTAACAACATTTTTTCTACTATTCTGTCAAAAGAGGTGAGTTCAACTAACAGTGTTTCAAGCCATGAGGAAATCAAAATCACAAGATGTGAGTTTGCAAGTGATTTCTCGTTTGGAGCCTCAACTTCTGCTGCACAAGTACATCAACACATTACTTCTAATATCTCTCCAGTAATTACTGCCACTTATGATTATGTTCCAATATTTTGTGCTGAATTCAGATTGAAGGATCAACCAAAGAGGGAAGCAGAGGACCAAGTGTCTGGGACAGCTACCTTCAGAAGTACCCAGGTTCACTCAACCTCTCATTTTTTTCATTACCAGTCTCTAATAATTACATTAAGTTTCTTTTCCAAGCTATGTATTTCCTGGAAAACAAATTCTCATTTGGACTTTACCGGTTTTTCTTTTCTAAAAGAGTGAAACATTAGATTACAATCAATGAGCCACTGATTATTGCAAAATATTGGTATGGCCTTGGAATGCCTCCAAAAGTCATGTGTTCAGATAGAAAAACCTGTAAAGCAGGTAATTCATCAACCGAACCTTACATTGTGATTCATAACCTTTTGCTTGCCCATGCCACTACTTTCCGACTCTATAGAGAAAAGTTCCAAGTTTGTTGATCTCTCTCTCTCTCAGGACATCTTTTCAGACTTGGGATTTTAGAAATACTAATAGTGTTCATCAATGTAGGTGACATAATAAATTGGATTGAGTCTTGTGGGGCAATATTATGAGCCTTATTTAAAGTCATCAGATGATAAAGTTGCAGCAAAACGAGCAATGGACTTTGAGCTTGGATGGGTAGTAAATTTTTTCCAGCGGCATTGGTTTTTCGATCTGCTTGTGACATAATGTTGGTGTTTATTTATTAGGGTTGTGGAGCCATTGGTGTATGGACATTATCCAAGAATCATGAGAAAAATAGTGAAACATAGACTACGAAAATTTTCAGCTGAAAAGAAGAGGTTCATCAAAGGATCTTTCAACTTCATTGGTATCAATTACTACACAACGTGATATGCTAAGAGCATCCCCATTAATTTACACGCCAAACTGATTCGCTTCAGCACTGATGAATTTGTAAATACCACAGGTAAACTAAAGCTTACTTTGCCATCTAATGATCTCTCTTAGAGTGCTGCCAACAATGATTAATTTGCCGTTCTCTGACTGTGACAGAGAGAAATGGAGTTTTTATAGGTCCTGATGTATGAAACTATATAATGTGTAGCTAAAGTTTGATTGTGAATATAATAGCTGTCTAATAATTTCATTCTATGTGCTTAAATTATACAAAGATTCTTATGTTTGTTCGCGTACTTACTTGTTTACATTCTAGGCCCCAGGAAGTGGTTACATTTACATTTATCCACAAGGGTTGCAAAAACTTTTGGAGTTTATCAAAAAAGAATACCGAAACCCTACTATCTACATTACTGAGAATGGTTGGAGCAAGCTTGTTGCTAATTGTGTTTTGTTTCTTTATTTTATTTTAGTTTCTTTATTATTATTATTTTTTTTTTCATTTGTGAAGTCATGTGTGAGACTAAAACTGTTGTAATTAATAACACACCATTAACAATATAACTTGGTGACTTAAAACTTTTGTGCATAGGGGATATAGAGAAACGAAATGACAATCTTCCAGTTCATAGGGTACTTAAGGATCAACCTTGGATTCATTATGTTGTTCAACATCTGTTTCCGATTCACAAGGCAATTGAGCAAGTCATTAGGGATCAAATATCTATTACTTTGTCCAATGTTAGTGCATAGACTGTTATCTACTATATAGGAGTGAAGTTGGGTCCGACTTAATTCTCATTTGGTAAATTTACTTGATAAGTACATTCAATCTAAATGATTACCAGCTAACTTATTTGGTGAGATCTCAAACAAATATGTAAAAGATCTTCAATCGACTCCCATGTACACCTAAGTTTAAGGGCCTTTGGTTTGATTTGTAGATAGGTTTGAAAGTTATACAACTTTATCTTACAAAATTTTTGTTACATGAATGTGTTCCTATTTGTGGTAAAGATGCGCCATTTATACCTCTAAACATGTGTTCAAAAATTGGACTGATTGTACTTGATGTTTATTGACAATGTATGTAGGAATGGTGCAAATGTGTAGGGGTATTTCTACTGGGGTCTATCTGATTACTTTGAGTGGATGCAAGGCTGCAGCCCAAGATTTGGCCTTTATTACATAGATTAGAAAAACAATCTCACGTGTAAACCTTTAGAGTTAGTTAAATGGTTTCAAAGGTTTCTTAAAAGGTGACAAGGGGCAAAGATCTTAAAAAATAAAGCCTGACTTTGTTATTTTGATTTGTTGTTTCTTGCAATTGTTCAAAAACCTTATAATGATTTGATCTCCATTTTGATAGAATCTAAAGTTGTTGCACAAAGAAAAGAATGATTAGAAGATTGAATCATTAGAATGATTAGAATGGTTAATCTCAAGTTTTGTCTTGTGATTTTCAATTTTGTTTGTAATTGATTGCACCATGGGAAATGAGCTCAGGCTACTTTGTTCCATTCAATCTTCGCTATATTGACTACTTCTACAATCTCAATCAACTTTCCAAGAACATCTTAGAAACAGATCCAAATTTCTTCAGTGGATGAGATCTTCTTGATGATGGAATATTGTATATGTTATTAAACTTATTACCTCAATTACTTCTCCATTGTCTGAGATTGATTTGGTTTTATGAGATACAATATCTATTTTGTTATTTGTAGTGGAGTTTCATTTATTTTTAGGGAGCCTAATCATGTAGCTTATTTTTTTTGCTCAGTTAGCTTTCTCAAAACATTAATAATTGGTCTGAATGGAGCATATTCATTAGATTAATTGTACATATTTTCAGTTTTTGATCAATTATGGTAATCCATTACAACGCACTCAACCATTAGTCATGAAAATTGAAGGCCAGATAAAGAAACTGGTACACTTGCTGAAATATAATACTCAAAGCCATGTACAAGGCTCTGTACCAAACTACCAATCTTTTTAGAGACGGTTAAAACAAATTTTAGTTGAAGAATATTGAAGGACCATACCATTTTGTGATACGATTCCTCACTAGTATGCACAATATCTTCAAAACATAGTCATATTCCACCCTATATTCATTTATACGTTATTATAGGGCATTGATGGGGCTCGGGTGGAGAAAATTCGTGACATGGCCTCTATTGCTTTCAACAAGAATTTAGCGCCTGGTGAGTCTTGTTTTGTTCGAACTTTATCTAATTGTGTTTCTTAATTCTGTTTAATTATTCTCCTCTTGCTACAAACTCTAGTTAATAAAAAATTTATGTAGGGATAAGAGTGCACTAGTGCCTGGTGGCATTCCCATAGGATCATCTACTATGACTACCAGAGGATTTACAGAAAAAGAATTTGTATCGGTTGCTGACTTTATTCACAAACAAGTATTCTTAAGCACTGTCTAGTAAATTGTAAACCTCTGTCCATTTAATGAAATAGCATGACAATTTTGTTTTCATTTAATATAATTTTAAATTAACTAAAAATTCCTTCTTTTATGTCTCATATACTATGGTCGAAATGAGTATATAGATGAACTTAAAACCCCTTGCCAAAAAAGGGCTTTGGCAGCATTTCACTTCGATGAAAAGAAACGGGGTGTTAATGTTCAACCGTTGTTTGGTTCTCCTGCTAATTTTGAGGTTTATACTGTAATTCTTAATCTGCATGATCGAATAATGGTTAGTTGTCTTGTATACTCTTTTCTATTTGATAATTTCCATTTTGAATTAGAATGACAATGTAGGGATGGACAAAATAATGCCATCTTTTAACTACTCAGGGTTTGGACTCACCACATGGTGGACATTTGTCTCATGGGTTTATGACTCCTAAAAATGTGTTCCTGGAAGGTCTATTTATTTTGAGTTTATGCCTTATCAACTTGATGAATCTACAGGTGATTCTAGTTTATTGTCAAGATTTGAGAGAGGAGTAGAATATTTTATATGTTGGTGTTGTGGTTGACTCAATATCTCTTTGGTTGTTAAACAGGACTTGTTGATTATGATATGCTTGAAAAAACAGCTACTTTATTTCGACCAAAACTCATTATTGCTGGTGTCAGTGTGTGTCCTCGAGATTTTGACTATCCTCGCATGAGGAAGGTAAGGATTATTGCTAGTTCTGTCCTACTCTCTGATAGCAGTGTAGGCTACTTCTTTCTACGTTTGGAAGATTACTGATGCTGTTGGTGCTTTTCTCATGATGGATATGGCTCCTATAAGTGGGCTTGTTGCTGCCTCTGTGGTTGGTGACCCCTTGAGTACTGTGACATTGTAACGACAGCAACAGATGAGATATTGTTGAGGATTTGAACTACTGGCTTGTATTGTGCTTAATATTTCCAAAATATATGTCCCAATCTCTCTTGATAATTTCTTGTTGCATATGGCGTACATCACCTTGGTTGAGTCTTTGTTTGGGTTTTCTCTGTATATTCCACCAAAAAAAAAATGTATTATGTATCAGAATAATTTGTTTGTACTCAGCCAAGCAGAAGGTATTCTTCCTGATAATTATTTGCTTTCTTTGTTGTAATCTGCAATTACATGACCTGGTAACATAGGCATTTCCATCCAGTCCATGAGAGGTCCAAGAGGTGACATGATCTTCTTCAAGAAAGATCCTATCCTTGGAGCGGAATTAGAATCTGCCATTAACAATGCTGTTTTTCCAGGTTTCCAGGTTAGTTAGACTTGTCTTTCACAATCAATTGGTACTCTAAATTATATATTATCTTTTGGCTTGTTCCGGAGTTCTGCTGCTAGCATTTTAGTTCTTGAAGTTTTGTGGGACATGCTAAAGGATTATTTGTGCAGGGTGGTCCTCATAACCATACGATTGGTGACCTTGCAGTTTGTTTGAAGCGTGCGCACTCCCCAGAATTTAAGAATTACCAGGAGAAGGTATTGTACTTGCATGATTAAAACTGTTTCGAGGGGCGCCCGAACCTGTCTAACTGAATTTAGTTATTCTGTCCCGTAGGTGATTCCTAATTGCAGAGCTCTTGCCAGCGGATTGATTGAATTAGCGAGGTTACAAGTTGGTTTCTGGTGGCAGTGCTAATCATCTGGTTGTTGGAGATCTGAGGCCAACGGTGAGTTTTTCAGTTGTTGATTAGATTTTTAGTTTCCAACTTTGCTGTTGGTTTCTCATGGCCTTGTTATTTGCAATAAGTTTTCCTAAATAATTAGCATTGTTTCTACAATGTGATGTAATTCTAGTTTTAATAGAAAATTATTATATATAAAAAAAAATGGAAACTTATGACATGATGCACTATTATCAGTTTATCAGAACATATAATATGACTTACAAGTCATGCCCCAATTTAATTATGTTCACAATTAACAATTGGCTAATCCAAGTGGATCTTGAATATTACATCTTCTGTTGTTGTTGTTGTGCTTTTTTTTTCCCCTGAAATAGAATGTTACAAAATTTTGTCATGAAAAACCAAATTACTTTTTAAATAATATTGTAATGTCTAATATTTCATTTGGAAGTATATTATGTGATAATGAAACTTCGTTAAAGACTAATTGCTTTGCAACATTCGATCCAAGCGCCTTGTTCTAAATACGTTTGTGGTGGTCTTATATTACCCTTCTTTGACATGAAAACAACTTATCCGTTATTTATAGGGCATGGATGGGGCTCGGGTGGAGAAAATTCTTGACATGGCTTCTATTACCCTCAACAAGAATTCAGTGCCCTGTGAGTCTTGCTTTGTTCGAGTTTTTATGTAATTTAATTCTGTTTAATTATTCTTCTCTTGGTACGTACTCTAGTTAATGAAAAATTATGTAGGTGATAGGAGTGCACCAGTGCCTGGTGGCATTCGTATAGGATCATCTGCTATGACTACCAGAGGATTTACAGCGAAAGAATTCATAGCAGTTGCTGATGTCATCCACAAGGGTGTTCAAATAAGTCTTGAAGCTAAACAATTAGTTAAAGTATCAAAGCTTCAAGATTTCGTGAATATTGTCACATCTCCTGATTTCTCTTGATAAGTAAGGTTTCAGATTTTCGTGCAAGAGTTGAAGCTCTTACAACCCAGTTTCCGATACCTAGAGTATGAGCAGTGTAGCTAAACAATACAGGTCACAATGCTTGTGTCACAAAATAAAAATGGGTTATTTTAGTTCTTGTCTTTTTCTAAGAAAATTCTATCTACTAGGTACAATGTGATGGAAGATTTTGAAAGTTGAGTTTGAATGTTGATCATATGATCTATTTTATGTATATTAAAAAATAAATTAATGCTTTATTTGTAACAAGAGAAATCTTGATTAGATAGTTTTACTTTGAACATGAATTTTGATGGTGAATATCCAGAATTAATGGTGAAGGTGATTAGCAAGAATTATTAGATTGAGTTGATAAATTTTGGTAATCCATTTAAATGCTTTATCATCTTTATGTTTAAATCTAAGTCATTTGACAAAAAGTGCATTTAAATTGCCAATTATTGACTACTAAATTCAAACATCTTGTGTTGATAAAAAATTAATAAAAAAAAAAAATCCTTTTGATGAAAAAATTCAAAAGAATTTAATACAGATATCTAATATAAAATTTAAAATTGCCCCTACTTTTTAAGTTCTAGCATTTGTGGTGATAAAAAAATTAAAAATCAAAATCAAAAGAAACTAATAGGGAAATTTAATTTAAGCTTTAAAAATACTCATGTGAAATCATGAATCACATCAATGCATCTAAATTATTGGAGGCATTTAGAAATTCACAAATTCCTAGATTATAAAATTCCACAAAATGATGCTTAAGAAATTAACATTAAGGGGCCATTTGTTTCTTTTATCTGATGACTAAATAATGTTGAAAGTCATCGAAAATTGAATAATAACTAAAATATGAAATCTGAATGATATGTTTTTTTTTTTAAAAAACCTACCTTTAAATGTATAATAATTTAACCTATTTCAACACAAATCTAACCTATTTCAACACAAAAACAATACAAATCTAACCTATTCTAATCTAATCATCATAACCTAACACAAATCCAACACAATTTAATCACCATAACACATAAAACATCTCAAATTTGCAAAACGAAATTAAAAAGTCCCTAACATGGTAGATTCAAGTACCTTACCAAACTTGAGAGGGTCGCCGGCGGTCAGAGATGGTCTGCCAATGTCGAAAACGGCGAGAGAATGGCCGGAAACTGTCGAACGGCGGTCGGGTCGTGGTCGGGTCGTGGTCGGGTACGGGTTGCACAGTGTGGGTCGAGTTTTTGAATGAGAAATCGGTGATGAAAATGACTTTTCACCGATTTCTTACAAATATATATAGGAGGGGCTGTTTTGTAATTACATATTTTGGTTTTTTTAATTTTTTTGAAAATTAAGGGCTTATAGGTAAATATATGTAAGGGCATTATGGGTATTTTGGGTATATAATGAAATTAATTTGTTTGAGGGGTTAAATTTAATTTGTTTAAAAATATTGGGTAAAAACAAAAATTGTCATTTTGAAATGGGTATTTTTCGTAATTTTCGCTAATTTTATTTGTTTTTAACGGTTAAAATTATCTGAAAATTAATAATTTAACATTTATACATTTTTACTGTTAGTTTGTTATGTAATTTAATTTAATATGATACAAAGTTACAACCAATTAGAAATAAATTATTTAACAAAAGTTAAAACACTTTTATGTATATATTAATACTACTTTTATTTATAAATAAAATTTGATTAATTATTACAGCAGAGTAAATTAAATTTATATAGTTGAAGTTGAATTAATATTGTAACGAATGTTTAAATTGTAAAGAAAATTTAAGGATGGGATGTTTAGGTTTTTTATTTGTCAACAATGCTTGTTATAGTATTAAAAAGAATCTGTATAATATAAAATTAGAATAAATTTGGAAATAAGAATTGTAACTTTTTTTTAGTGATTTTTGGGTATCATTAAGTGGTTTGACCACTTAAAAATAATAATAATAATAATAATTGAATGGATCTAATTCAGACTCATTAAGTGATAAGTGCTAAAAATAAACTAACCGCTAAGATAATACTAATGAATGCAACAGAGCCTATATTATACTTTTGTTTGAACCTAACTCAGCCTATATTAAATGGTACAATTGCCTATAAAAAATTATTGTTTTAAGGGAAAAATTCATTTTCATCAATTTCACTTTTTTAAATGCGAATCCACTTTTGATTCCTATAGATCCATATGTTTTAAAAAATGATCATTTTACTTCTATTATTAGTCAACTTTAACGGAAAGAGAGGCATTTTCCTTATTCTAATAGGGTATTTTTAGAATTTTAGATAAGATAAATCAAATAAGAAAAAAAAAATCTGATAAAAAATTGAAATTTAAAAAATGAATAATAAAACTATTTATATGGATATCCATCGTTGATGCAAAATTTTTCTAGAAATCTTTTTTTTTTAAAAAATTGGTGGATTGGATCTCCACCATATAGAGATCTATAGATATTCATGGTTGAAGTTCAAGTAGAGATCTAGTTTGGTGAACTTCAATCGGATTGCCAAACGATCTAAGTTTGAGACCTAGGTCGTCGAGTGAACTCATTGGGTTCGACGAACAAATTGGGTTCGTACCAAATCGTCGAACGATCTTTCCTTTTAGGTTCGTTTGACAATGATGAAAATGGAGGCGAAGATGAGTGGTTAGAGGGAGGTTTGAGAGGTGGGGAAGGGAGGCCTTTAAAGGAAGGAAAGAGAGGTAATTAAAGAGAGGAGAAAGGCTCTAATAGTGGTAGTTGTTGCAACAAAACCGAGAAGTGAATGTGTGATGAAGTTTTGACAAGTGTTTTGGTGGTTTGACAATCTGGTTCCAACAGATCAACTATGAATAGAGATAGATCTGTCTCCATCCATGGCTAGTGGATCTCCACCCCTATTTTTTTCATTTTTTTTTTTTTTGCAGGTTTTTTTTTCATTTTTTTTTTTATATTTTCATTTTGTAGGTTGATATTTGCTGTCCATTTTATAGATGGACGATAGAGATAAGTTTTTATTAATTTATTTTTTGAATATTTAAATATTCTTTTAATTAATGTTTGCAAATTTTTTATTTTATTTTACTTTTTATTTTCAATTTGTTTTTTGGCAACCAAAAGATAGATAGTGGAGATAAGTTTTTATTAATTTATAAATTATTTTTCTTAATTTTTTAATTAGAATTTTTAATTTTTAAATAAGGGTAAAACATTCGATAATAAATTGGACCAATGCTTATTTACTAGATAAAATGCTAGGCTAATAGATAATGATAAATGATGATTATTTATCGATTTTAGAATAATAACTAACAAACTATCTATTTGAGAATAAATAAATAACAAATATTTATATAATATTTTTTTGAGGATACAAATCCAACAAAGCATTATTTGGTAAGGAATGCTTTGAAATTAATATTATTGTGGGGATTTATGCCCTAAGAGCTTGTAATTTGTAAACGTTTAAATAAATAATAAATAAATAAAGTTTATTTTATTCAAATTAATATGCATTTATGAAATGTTTACTTCATACAAATATCATGTAACATCCATGATTACTTATGTAGTCTCAAATTAAATATGTAAGTGTTATATACAAAAGGATTTAGTTTGAGATTAGTAATCCAAAAAGTCCGTAGAAAGCAAACAAAGCTGGGTACTTTGTTTGTGGTAAATGTACAGCTACGGTCCATTTCGTATTTGATACGATGATCTTATCCGGGATTGTTCCTATGTTGATATGAAAATGGAGGCACTTATATAATAGAGATTATATAGGACTGGACCACGATAAAAATGAATTTCTTATTAATATTCGTTAAACAAAGAAATTCTTATTTATCGACTAGATGATCATATATGGATTGATCTTAATCCTGAGTGTTTAATGGACTCCTATTTGTTGGGTTATGTCTTTTGATTTACATGGGTGAGACTGTTATAGATTTACGGTCAATAAGCTTCGTACTTTAGAGATGTGATTTAATAAGTGGTTAGAAATATTCTACATAATAGTGGAATCCACTCATTCTTGTAAAAAGTAGATGAGTAGTTCCCTTAAGTGTTCATTCAGGTCTTGAACAATAAGAACGCTCGACTTTCTGTTTACGAGTAAACGGAAAGATAAATTCATAAGTTGTTATGAATATATTGTTCATTAGAGAATCAATGGTACTTAATGGAACAAGATATAATTAGAGATGTATAACGGATTTTAATAACCTGACTCTAATTATGAACTACTCGTGGAGGATCGAATCATATGAAATGATTAGATCGATGGACACTGAAAATTCAAATTATGTAAAACATCTAAAATTTTGAGAGTGCAACCTTAAGTTTTTAGTGGAGTAACTCTAAAGTTAATAATAGTGAATTATTAATTAAATAGTTTAATTAATAATTCTGATATTATTGGAGCTTAAATTGTAGGTCCATTTGGTCCCCTTGCTAACTCACAACCACATAAAAAAACAAGTTGAAGAATATAATTGGATTATCCGATTATTGGTGTACATATAAATTTATGTACATGTTCATAAATTATTTAAATAATTTGATTATTTAAATATTTATAATTATTTAATTATTTGTAGAGGTCATGGGTTCAATTATAAATGATGTTATTAAATTAATTATGATTTAGAATCATTTAATTTAATGAAAAATCATTTAATTAATTAATGGAAATAATAATTTTAATTGGAATAATATTTCATTTAAATTATATTAAAAGAGTTTTAATTTAATAGGAATTAGATTCTATGTTAAATTAAAAGAATAAAATTCTAACCCAATAAGGAATTTGATTCCATATTGGATATGAATTAAGTCTTTCAATTTAAATAGGAATTTGAATTCCTTGTTAAACAGGAAGAGCCCTAGTTTACCTATATATAAAAAAAAAAAAAAAAAAATGTTTTATGATTGGTAATTACGGTGGTAGAGAGAATTTTTGGCTACTTAAACCAAAAATTTCCAATGATTAAAAATCACCAAATAACCATCTACTTCAAAAAGATCTTAAAAAAGATTATGCCCACACACAATTTCTTTTGTGAAGAGTCATAACAAGGAAGATCAGGTGGTGAAGAATCAGCGAATCAAAATGGATTAATTCAATCTTCATGTAAGGTAAGATTTGATCTTATTAATTTAATTATTGAATCGTTATTACTAGCATCGATCGGACATGTTTTGTTTGAAAATTTTTAAAATCCACGTTTCCACATTCGAATTAAAATCGTTTTTTCCCTTCAATTAGATCATATCACATCTTGGAATACTAATTTAGTTCACTAAAACATTTTGTTTCATGTTTACAAGATGTAATGCTTTAACCGTCCAATATGGCCTTTTGATAGAGAGCACTAATTCAGCTTGATGTTTCAAGTTAAAGTCACTCTCCGCTAATGATATCCAAAAGTTAATCATAAATTATATGATTTTAACATGATCTACGTTATGTTGGCATGTTAAATTAGGGAAAATTAAAATAAAGAAGATTTCTGAAATTATATTTTATTCATATTTTAATGCAGTTGTTTAATGTATAAATTATTTTAATTATATTTTAATCTAACTGAAAGAATTCATACAGTATATAAATTCTATAAAACAGTAAAACGGAAACCGAAAGCATACCCGTTTCTACGCAGCTGAAATTGTCCTGAATTCTGGATTGTTCAACTGGTCGGATTCCAATCACAAAGGCAGAAAGGAACCTCAAATCACAATGTAATTTGCCTTGCCATTTGTTTTCTCTTTTCTCTCATATGTGTAGTATGATGTGTATGTATATGGTTTCTGGAATTGATTTTCCATCATTCTGCAACAAAATGAAATACTTCAAGTATTTATAGAGGTGGCGGTTATTTTCTGATAATCGGCCAGTAACCGCCAAGCGGTTATTCGATCCAATCCAATTCAAATGGATTTGGATCGGGTCATGGGTTTGGGTCATCTTGGGTGGACCCAACCTAACAACCCAACAATCCAACATCTCTCACTCACACAAGACGAACCAAACAGAATTTATAGAGAAAACACTAGTGACCCCTTTATGATAAGGAGTACAGGCATTCATACAGGCAAATATACCGTGTGACCTATGAACAATAATATATGCAATGTGGCTTGTCTTTCAAATCTCAATTGTACTTCTGTACAATAGATTGTAAATTTGTTCATTATTATGTCCTAGATTTAATAAAATTTTATTTACTCGAGCATATTTAATGTTTTATCATGCTCGATCCTCCAATATTCCATGTAATGACAATTGCAATTCCAAATTGCAAATTGTCTCGACAAGTAACTATAGGAACATAATAAAATTCATTAAATCTTCCTATCTCACTTTCGTCTTTCGGTCAACAAAAATGACTGACATCATAGTAATGTCTCATAGGCCGTATTATCATAGTCATAGAAGACACATTAATGATACAAACATCATCTTATTACTTTGAGACAAAGTGAACAGTCATTGAGGACAAAGGTAAAAGTTTTATATAAACTTCAATGGAACTTACACAATGAGGAATCAGGGATAAATTCACTCATTTTTCATGTCGGTTACGATAAGCACATGCAGTATGGCACACATGTTACAGTAAATCTTATCCTTTAATAAGGATGCGTATGTCTTTTATATTGAGATTCTTCACTGTACAGATCTTAGTTCAGATGCTTTTCCAGCGCCTAACCTGAGTTCCAAAGCTTGCCCTTTCAGCACGTTTTATCGAGAAACTCACATCTAGCTTAATCAGGTTCTCATGATGGTGTAGATACATTATGAGTGGTTCAATAATTAATTTTAGGTAGAACCTTATCTTGACTACAGTCAATGCGACATTTCATATATTTGAAGCCCTTAACAGAACAACTTCATTTTTATTCTCTAAAAATATATATGTCTCATCTTAGCTTGCTCTCCTAACAACCAAGGCAATTGTACATGTAAGAATACCAATCTCAAAATCTGACGACATACTTTCATAAATAATCTATGTGAAATGAATATGAGCTAACTTTATATTACCAAAATGACGTATCTAATTATAAAACAGATATAACTTAATATAACAATTATAAGATCACAATCTACACAAACTCAAAGACCTAGTATGTGACATAAATATATCTCTTGTCACAGCTTTTGTGAGTGGATCCAATATCATCTCATGTGTAGATACATACTAAATTATTATATTCTTTTAGTCATTATATCTCTGATGAAATTATACTTAGTCTCTATGTGCTTCGATTTACTATAATATTTCTCTTATCTTTTGTATAGACAATTATTATCTAACTATCACAGTATGCAGTAACTGGCTTCTTCACATTAATTTTGAATTTAGATTCTTCACAAATCCCTTGAGCCAGATTGCAGCTAAACATACTATAAATACAGCTTCCATGATGGACAACATAACGTATGATAGCTTCTTGTTGCTCCAAGATATAGCACTTTGGTTGAGCAAAAAATGCATAACCAGATGCAGATTTTTGTTTATCCAAATCAGCTCCCCTATTAGTGTTTGTATACCCAACAAGACGCATGTTGTCATCTTGGTGACATAGGGAGTAATCAGTAGTCTCTTTCTAAAATTCTTTTCACAGGAATTCAATATTTCTGCCCAGGATTAGATTGATATTTACTAATCAGTCCAATTACGCAGCAAATTTTAGGTTTCGTACACATCATAACATACATGAGACTTCCAATAGTACTAGAATAAGGATTCCTTGCATTCTTTCACGTCTTTTATAGAGTCTTGGGATATATTTCATAATAAAGAGTTTAACCCTTTGAGATAAGAGTACCTATAGGCTTACAATTAGCCATATAGAATCGTTCGAGAATCTTTTGATGTATAACTCTTGTGACAAAGCCAGAATTCTCCTTAAACTATCTTTATTGATTTTTAACTCCTAAAATATAGGTAACCTCTCTCAGATCTTTTATCTCGAAAGTTGAGGATAACCATCACTTTATAGTTACCTTAAACCCGTTGTCATTTTCGGCTAATAGAATATCGTCCACGTGTAAAGATAATATTATTAACTTATCTTTTACCAGCTTAACATACATACAACGATCCTCTTTGGTCATCTAAAATCCATAGGATATGATCGTCTCATGGAAATAGAGGTACCATTGTCTAGAGAATTGTTTTAAGTCATAGATCAATCTTATGAGCTTACATATTTTTAGCTCTTGGCCTTTTTTGAAACAAAATTCATTGGCTGATCCATGTCAATTTCTTTCTCCAGTTCTCCATTGAAAAATGTTATCTTTACATCCATCTAATGCTATTTTAGGTTCATGTGTGTGACAATAGCTAATATAAGACGGATGGAAGCAAACCTTACTATAAAGGAAAAAGTTTCTTCACAGTCTATACTCTTCTTTTGAGTATATCTTTTTGCGACTAACCTCACCTTGTATCTCTCTATTAAGCCGTTTGCCTTACGCTTGATACGGAGAACCCATTTATTTCTAATGGATTTCCAATTAGACGATAATTTAACCAAGTCCCAGACATGGTTGTACTCTATTGACTCCATCTCTTATTGTATGGCTTTAATCTAAAAATCTCTAGCAGGTGAATTGAGAGCCTCATTCACATTCTTTGGCTCATCATAATTATGTGAAGCAAACCTAAAAGTTTCCCCTCAATCTTAAATTGATAATGAGGAATAGCCTTGTAGTTACTTCTACAAGTTGATTTATTTAAGAGCACTAACTTGTTAGTCCCTTCGCTCCCACTGGGAACAAATGAATGAGCTATTCCAATAGCTTTATCACTCCCACTAGGGATAGAGTATTCAAACAACTTTTTGTCTTCCTCTACTTGAGTGTTCGGATTTGGAACATCGTCCTAATTGTTCAACTCGTACTATTGAAATTTCTTTTCAATCTCACATTTTGCTATGAAAAGTTAAACTATATCCTAAACCTAGAAGGACAATTATAGGGACAAGATTCAATCGAATCTTCGGAGCATACAGGATATCATGAAAATACAACACTTGGTCACCTCACAGAATCACTTTGTAAGTGCCAATACATTTTAAGTTGTTCCCTATATAGATCCATTTTGTTCTTCGGTTGATCCAACGATACTCTACAAATGCTTCTCTATTTCTAATTATATAGTTCGTGGCTCTTAAGTCTCCTTCTTATGCTCAATGCATTCACGAGTGAAATGACCTATCTGGCCACAGTTAAAATACTTTAACTAACTCTTGTCCTTCCTTGCACAACCACGCTTACCCTTCTTATGTTTTCCAGTCTCATCCATGTTGGATTTGAGATTCTCTTTCCCTTTCTTCCAACTTATATTCTTTCCTCCCTTCTTGCGCTTAGAGCCTAAACCTTTACGCATATTGGACTTGATCAAATAAAGCTAACCCGAAGTATTGGCTGCCTCTAGGCGCTCATCTGCGAGTTTAACATGACGTGAGATATCATCAAACGACTTGATGTTGTCATTGTTGGTCATGTTGATTTATCATGTTTTTCCAATTATTTGGGAGGGATCAGATCACCACTTGTACTTACTGCTCACTAGTTGATGGAAACCCAGATAGCAATCATGGAAGACAAAGATACAATTGGACAACGAGACAATTAAAGGTAATTGTGCTTAATCTTGAAAACTTTGGATGCTAATTGAATGCAATTAGACTTTATTAGGTTTCACAATATTATTCAAGTTCAAGAACAAGTCCACAAACATGAATCTTGAAAAACTCTTGAGGCTTGGGTGTCAATTATAATGCAATTGGGCTATTATTTATTTAATTGATTTACATTGGGCCTAATTTGTATTATGGGATTGTATTAAATTACTTTAATTTATTAGGGTTTTAATTAGGAGATTGAGTCATTTATTTAAGTTTAAAAGCCTAATATGGGTGTTTTTAGAAAAGTCAAAGTCAAAGTCAAAGTCAATTAAAAATAGAGTTTTATTTAGTTTCCAATAAGGATTAGGAAAGTCAAAGTCAATTAAAATAGGGTTTTATTTAGTTTTCAATAAGGATTAGGATTGTATGCCTATATAAGGCTTATTAAACCTGAATGGAATTAAGTAATTGAGAGATTTGTTTCTCTTTTGTTCATTATTGAACATGTGATTTTATCAAGCTCTACTTGTGGCGATCGAAATCATGACTTATCTCTCACCTTCTCATCTATGTCTTGAGAGTGGCATCAATATCATTCTTATTATATTTTGGTTCTTGATTATCATATATTCAATGGGTCAAAATTCTTTATAATTTTGGTTCTTGAATGACATAATCAATGAGTCAAAGTTTTCGTTATAAACCTATTTTATCTTTCTTGGGGTTGTGTTTCAATTTGATTGTGGGTGTCGTATCAATATATACGGGGTTCGCATCAGTTGGTATCAGAGCTTCGGTTAATTAATTCAGGTTTGATTGTTTTATTATTCTTGAATTATTCCTTATTGTGCAACACCATAATCAATCATCAATATTTTTTCTTTTCTTTTATTCTGGTTGTGCGTGCATCATAAACATTAGGTGCACATGTTTATTTGTTTTTTTTTATTCTGGTCATGAAACTCTTGCGTTACCAACTTTAGCTGCACATCAATCTTTGCTTGTTATTCTATTCTGGTTTTGAAATTCGTGCATCACAATATTGCCGCAAATAACCATCCAAGAATTGCCACAACATCAATTTTTCTTCTTTGATCTGCTATCTACACGTGCATCACGTATAAGAATTGTTCTTTCTTTGTTTTGTGAATCTGCACGTCCCACCCATCTTAATTAATTCTATTTGGTTTTGTTTCTTGTGCATCATATATCAACATATTTGTTTCTTGGTGTTTCTTGATTTATCAGTTAGGATTTCTTGAATTCTTGAATTTCAAGAATTTCAAGATTCATATCAATACTTTGTTTGTGGTTCAAATCTGCAATGATTTAAAAAGAAAAGGAAAAGTTTGAGCTTGGAAAGGAAGTCTTGAGTGATAAACACGTGAGTGGAGTGACACAAGTGAGGAAGTGTGTGAGATTTTTTTTTTCTAACATTCTTTTCAGGTTTCAATCACATCTTCGATCAACAATAATGATGGATCACGATTTGAGGACAAATCGTTTTGAGGAAAGAGGGAATGATGGAAACCCAGATAGCAATCATGGAAGACAAAGATACAATTGGACAACGAGACAATTAAAGACAATTGTGCTTAATCTTGAAAACTTTGGACGCTAATTGAATGCAATTGGACTTTATTAGGCTTCACAATATTATTCAAGTTCAAGAACAAGTTCCAAAACATGAATCTTGAAAAACTCTTGAGGCTTGGGTGTCAATTATAATGCAATTGGGCTGTTGTTTATTTAATTGATTTACACTGGGCCTAATTTGTATTATGGGATTGTATTAAATTACTTTAATTTATTAGGCTTTTAATTAGGAGATTGAGTCATTTATTTAAGTTTAAAAGCCCAATATGGGTGTGTTTAGAAAAGTCAAAGTCAAAGTCAAAGTTAAAGAGTCAAAGTCAAAGTCAATTAAAAATAGAGTTTTATTTAGTTTCCAATAAGGATTAGAAAAGTCAAAGTCAATTAAAATAGGGTTTTATTTAGTTTTCAATAAGGATTTGGATTGTATGTCTATATAAGACTTATTAAACCTAAATTTTTAAGAAGTTGTTGATAGAATTAAGTAATTGAGAGATTTGTTTCTCTTTTGTTCATTGTTGAACATGTGATCTTATCAAGCTCTACTTGTGGCGATCGAAATCATGACTTATCGCCCACCTTCTCATCTATGCCTTGGGAGTGGCGTCAATATCATTCTTGTTATAATTTTGGTTCTTGATTATCATTTATTCAATGAGTCAAAATTCTTTATAATTTTGGTTCTTGAATGACATAATCAATGGGTCAAAGTTTTCGTTATAAACCTATTTTATCTTTTTTGGGGTTGTGTTTCAATTTGATTGTGGGTATCGTATCAATATATACGGGGTTCGTATCAGTAGTTAAGGCATGGCCTATTGATTTCAACTCATGTATCATGTTTGACTTCTCTCACAAATGCTGCATTAGGTTATAATCTCAACGCTTCTGATAAGTATCAAACTTGATGGTGAATCTCTTTAGTTTAGTGGTTGATGTCCCACCACATTTGTCTTTCAAAGTCAGCCAAATGTCTAGTGTCGTTTATATTCTTTGTATGCACACATGTGGTTATCAGCCATGCAAGACAACATCGTTATACGAGCAATGTTGTTTTTTATCTTAAAATGTCTGATAAGCCTTAACATCTTTTCTATGTTAAGCAAAAGTACCATATTTGGGTTTGACCATAGTGTTGGTTATGGCTTCGAGGGTTTCTTACTCCTTTAGGATATACTGAATTTTACGGTGTCATCATAATTATCACTATTTAATTTGTCACCTTTATTCAGTTCAGCAACTATTATTATTGAAGCACATATCATTTTCTCAAATGACATTAATTCTACTTAGAGACCTTTGATCTATATTTGTCTACGTCTATAGTAGCACATCCACTATCATTTCACTAAAAATACTGTAGCAACTATATACTTATAAATATGATAAAAAAATCTTTGAATTGGAATCGAAAAAATAATCAAGCTATCCATCATCATCCAACTTCCAAATATTCACTAAATCATACATGTAAGTGTTTTGCGCAAAGCAGTCCTAATATCACTCTCTAAAGATTTTAGGACACCCATAATTTAAATAGTATTATTTGAGATCTTTATATTCTCAGACATCTCTTAATCAGAATCTCTATAACCTCCATCATTTTATTGTCCAAGATATATATATATATATTTTTTGATCTCAAAATCCTACTAATTATCTGAGATTTATATAATCTCAAGGAATTGGTCAATATTTGAGATATCAGTAATCTCCTCGTCATCTTATAGGACAATGATCATAATCACGTCATCAGATGGCTCATCGTTAGAATGAGTTAACCCAGTCTCATAAAATTGCATGACATAACTCAAAATAAATAAATACATACATGATTATTTTTAGATTAAATAAAATTTAATTTAAAAACTAAAGTATTTTTAAAATCTACTCTCTATAGAGTGTAATAAACAAAATAATATAATTCCACTTACAATTAAAGCGAATAAATAATTGGGATAAAAATAGGAGAAACAATAAAAAAAATATCTCGTTGGAAAATCGCCGGCGACAACTGGCGGTGAGTGGCCGTCATGCGTCGGTGGAGCCCCCACATGCTCGACTATGCCAGCCACGCGCCGAGACTTGGCCTGACGATCCTGCAAGCATCGCGCTGACGTCATCGGACGCGTGGCGTCCTCTGGAGCTGCAATGTCGTCATCAATTACACACGTCACACGTACATGCAACCACGCTTCATGTCCTGATTGGGCCACGTGTTGATACATTGCCAACCATACGCCACGTGTTGCTTGTGAATCTGTCCACGTGTCATCATACATCCATCCAAGTAACACCGCGTGGCGCATGTGTGTCACATTCGTGGCGTCGATGTGGCGCAACGTGGCGCCTGCTTGGTCGAGGCTATACCACCCAGCGCGTCACGTGCCGGCATGGCGCATGTATTACACGTGCCCATTTGGTTGTCTCCTCTGACGATTGTGCTCCCTCCAGATTTTTTTTTTTTTTTAAACCAAACCAGAATTCAACCCAAAATTTGTTTTGATTCGTTCTCCTTCGTTTTACAATGAAATTTTGTGATTCAATTTTCTAATGATTCGTCTTGAAGTCTAGTTTCTTATAAAATTTGAATCACACAAAACGGAAGTCTAACAAGGGAGATATCATGCATGTAAGTTTCGGGGTTCATGTTTCTATATCTTAGTTTTCAACCCAAAAATCAAGTTTCATGGCAATTTTAATTGTATAACCAAGATTAATGACCAGCAAACAACCCTAAGAGGGCTTTGATACCAATAAAAGAATTCATACAGTATATAAATTCTATAAAATAGTAAAACGAAAACCGAAAGCGTACCCGTTTCTACGCAGCGAAAATTGCCCTAAATCCTGGATTGTTCAACTGATCGGATTCCAATCATAAAGGCGGAAAGGAACCTCAAATCACAGTGTAATTTGCTTTGCCATTTGTTTTCTCTTTTCTCTTATATGTGTAGTATGATGTGTGTGTATATGGTTTCTGGAATTGATTTTCCATCATTCTGCAACAAAATGAAATACCTCAAGTATTTATAGAGGTGGCGGTTATTTTCTGATAACCGCCAGTAACCGCCAAACGGTTATTCGATCCAATCCAATTCAAATAGATTTGGATCGGGTCATGGGTTTGGGTCATATTGGGTGGACCCGACCCAATAACCCAATAATCCAACACTAACCATTAAAAATGTCAAGAAACTTTATAAAAACCTCAAGGTTTGATCAAGATCGAGAAGCAGTCTTCCGCATTCAAAATTAGATAAAATCCCTTGGACAACCCCTCTGTCTAGAAGACTTTATGTTAATTACAATAGTTTTGCTGGCTACCAATGCTAGATTTTTACTTAATTATAGAACCATGTAGTTGTCTTTCAATTTAGATTAAAACCTAAAGAAAGTTTTTAGAATGTTAATTATGATGAACATGTAAAACTTGGTGAGTAGTAGGTCTGACTACTCTCTAAGAGATTGGTCGCCGACCCGAGAACCCCCGAATTGGGGAGTTCTATTCTTGAAAGATGAATAGTCACCGAATTGGGCTAAGTACTTAGCTTAACTCGGTCAACTCAGCCCAAATCTTACACAAACCTTAATTATAAGTTCAAAATTTTAGCATGCAAAGTAAAATCTAAACCTTTAATAAGCTCAAATCTTTCACATGCAAACTGAGATTCACATCCTAGAGAGAAAATGACAATTGAAAGTTCATTTATCAATTAATTTGAACAAAACTATGGAACACAAACCTTGGAAATTCTTGCACAAGGTGAGATTGGAGCTTATTTTCTCTACTTATCTCTCGTTGTTTTTTCTTTCTTTTCCTATCCCGATTCTTCGTTCTCTCTGTAACTCTCCTCTCTTTGGCTTCACCCGACTTCACCTGGTTGATTTCTAATTCGGCTAAATGACAAGCTTAAAACACTTGTCTTGTTAAGGTGAACACTTGTTTTTATTTCTTTTAAAATTCCACCGACTTTGGTGGGCATTTGTCCACTGTCTATTATTATTATTATTTTTTTTGTTTTTATTTTTAAAACAAATGGGGACATTAACAAGGCTCATCGGTGTGTCACAGTAACTCCATTTTAATTAATAATTCGACCACTAAACACTGGACTATATGAATTATTGATTTCATTTGGGCTCTTTGATTTCTTCCCAATTGATGCATGAGTGGGTGTGTTTAAAAACTCACGCTTAATGAACCCATTTGAAGTCACGTTTATATTAAACAATTGGATCTAATTGGGCCTAATAATATGGAAATTGGGCCAGTTGCCATTCACTTGTATTGGCCTTGGAATCAAGAATGGGCTCGATGGTATGGAGATTGCTTTATATTAATTTTTAATATGTTAATGGTTTATTATTTGTTCTATCTATATAATTTATTATGTTATTTTGGGTAAATTAATGTGTTAGATTTTGGGTTCATGGATTGTGTGATTTTTTTTTTATTTACAAGTTTTGATCAAGTTTTACCATCAATCAATGGGTTGACCATTGACTAATGGTCAAATGAAGTACTCACGACTCGTTAAGTCATCGACCAACTAGCGATTAATGAGTTTTTAAACATTCATGATGAAAGAATGAGAGCATACATCTCTAATCATACTCCTTAAACTTTAGCTAAATTTTAACTAAAATAACAAAATAGCTAGTTGACTAAAATAGCAATATTTTATTAAGTCACTCCAACCATTCTCTCTATTTTAATTAAGTATTAATATTAAAATAATAGGAGAGAATTTTTAGCTAAACATTAATATTAAAATATTAAAATAATAAATGAGAGAGTTTGAGTAGGATTTTTTAATTACTTTATTTCAATTAAATATTAAAATAATAAAAGAAATAATGGGAGAGAAAAGTTGGTTATGACTCTTTTACTCTCTATATTTAACTAGTATGGTTCAACTTTTATAAAATGATTAACTAAGCATATAGGAAGTACTTGGAGTGCATAAAACATGATCACACCAACAACTATTTTAGCTAAGGATAATATTGGAGATATCCTAACGAACCGAATTGAGGTGGTTTCATGGTAAATCTCTCACATCCACACATTAAGACTGTATGTTCAAATTGTATTTTACCCCCTTAAATTTCAAATTATACTTAAAAAAACAGTTACAAAAAAGTAAAAAAAAAACAATTATGTAAATAGAGCAAGTGACCAATAAAAAGAAGGTTGCTTTTTCTTTGCTTTTTAAAATATTACAATAAATTTGATATTTGAAAGAGAGGAGATATTTGGGAGAGAGGAGATGATTGAACTTACAATCTCTCAAGTTTTACTTTCGTCTTCTATATTAATTTTCATTCACTTATTAATTATGAAAAGGTTAGATTAAAAGAAAGGTTTTAAACATGCATTTTTTTATTTTGTTACTCACATATTAAATCTATCGAGAATGGTCTACAAGTCTTATACAAGATTAGACTAAATCGACTTAAATTTATGACTTAAAATTTTAACTTTAGCTTTTACCTATCAATTTCCATGTAATGTAAGAGTTGAAAATTGATATCACTGTAACAATTAATCAACCATTAGATTAAAAGTATATCAATATTTAGATGTTGAAATCATAAATGTTTAAATTCCAATTTCAAATAAAAATACTCTAGCCCAAACAAACATATCAAAATTGATGAGAGAGAATAAAGAAAGACAATGACCAAAAAGCAGGACCCGCTTTATTTTTTTTAACAAGGACTAGCTTTCCAAATCTAAAAGGATTGAGACAATAGAAAATTAAAATTTATTTTATATTAACATTGTCCACACACGAGACAAGAGAAAATTATATCAATTTTATACTTATACTATTGCATGCGTGTGTGCAAACACTCGCACATGTATACACACATACATGCATGCACACATATATATACATGCGTAGATGTTTGTACATACACCTACACACAAATGTATACACATACATATATGCATGCACATACACGTACATGCATATGCATATGCACACACATGTATGTAAATACCATAGAAATATATAATTTATTTTATATTTTACTGAATTTTTAGTTGAGGCACACATACATACATGCATAGATGCATACACATGTACGCACAAGCATACACATGTATGTAAATATAATAGAAAAGTATAATTCATTTTATGCTTGTATTAACTTTTTAGTCATATATATACATGTATGTATAAATTATTAACATTTCTATTTCTTTCATTTTCTTCCTATATCAACATTTCTTTTTCTTTCATTTTCCTTCTTATTACTCGTGCATCCTATTTCCATCAAAGTAAACGTCAATAATTATGTAATAATAGACCGGAAATAAATCAACAATAATAACAATGTAAATTTAATATTTTCTGAAATCATGAATACTACAACTAGTGACAAGCTCTTTCTTATTTCCTCATATTTTCATAGATTGCTTCCTTTAGAAATTAGAAACCAAATGCGATTTCTTAGTTATTTCACAATCTATTAAACTCACTGGCTATCTATTTATGAATAGTATTTGTTTATTTAACCTTCTGATTGTATTTTAGTTAGATCTTGCTGGGGTTCTCGAAAATCCCTCACTTGTTTGCCATTCAAGGAAGAAAACCGAGAGAAGAAAGAAAGCCGTATAGGAAAAGGTTCGTACTTTTCTCTCTCTCCCTCTTTTATCTGTGCAGTTTATTATAATTACAATCTACAAGGGTTGATTCAATGCATGAGGGCGTCATACATCCAACTACCCATTTTAAAGTGTAAAACACTAATTACTTTAGTGTTTAAAATAGTAGAATGAAGTTGTGTTATTATTAACTATTAAGTGATCCTTGTTGCTCGATATGCCCCTATTAATAGGGAGACATTATGTGCTCATGTGTCTATAGTGTCTTACAATAGAGAGTTGACAAATGAAATCTTTTGGGTATTTTAGAATTCAAATAAGAAGTTTTATAGCCAATCTAAGAGATCAGACGGGACCTTACACTACAAGAAAAGAGCTTATTAATCATAGGCGATGTCCGTGATAGATATGTAACTAGAACGGGCATGTGCGCGCGCTTTATAAAGGTGTGATAGTAAACATTGCTTTTAGAGCATGGGCTATGTCCGTTCTAAATATATTAACAAGTACGATTAAAACTTGTACTAAATAATATAACAAGTGCAGAGAATACCCGTAATAGTTATCATATTAAAGACAGATAGTGCCTGTAATAAAAGAATTAACAATTTACTTTTAAAAAATACTTATTTTGCCCAAAATTTATATTGTACACGTGTTATATCTGTTATTGAGTAACATATTTATTTTTTTAATACTTTCTTTTTTAATACTTATTGCCCATAATTGATATTGTACACGTGTTGTAATTGTTGTTGAGTTACATAGTTATATTTTTAGTATAAATTTTCTAATATTAGTCAGATAACAATTTAATAATAATTTGAAATATCTATAAAGGTCATAAAATTTCTAAAGCATTTATATAATATTCAATGTGATCCAATTCGTAACCATAAAAATTCTAACATATTCACAGCAGCAAATCCTAATACAAAATATAAATCTCTAAAAATTATCTACTAACTAATTATGTCTCATCACTTAGAAAACTATACTAAGTCCTAATCTGTAATGTACTTTTTTGGCCAAGCAATATAGGTGCCTCTAGTATCTTCAAGAATTTGTAGGTCATTAGTAGGGCATATCAAAGGAACTTTGCTCACCAATATCTTGCTTACAGCAACTTTCCAATGATCTAGACCAAGGAACATATGATGAACTACTGCTATTGAATCAATACAATCAATTTCAGCTTTAGCCACTACTCCACTACCAATCCAATACAATAACTTGCATTTTTTACCCTTTAGAGATGAAGCATCCTGTTCATTTGTACTCTACGACAAACGTATACACAAAATAAAAGCATTAAAACCAAAAAACATCTTAATTTAGTAATAGTGATTAACATCATTTTCTTTTAAACGACTCACTTTTGAAGAAGATTGTTCAACACCATTGTTGTTGTCTTGAAGGAACCGAAGGCTGTAATTATACAACATATTAGCAAAATATTAAGCAAAACATGACTTTTAAAAAATATAATTAGACAATCATATTTTTTTTCATTTACCCGCATACTAAAATACTGAACTCTTTCTTCAACCCCTGCTCCATTGCTCTAAAATTAAAATGTACCTAATATTAGATGTAAGCTATCGATCTACATAATTATATCAAAGTCTTAAAATTGCTTCATTTGACATACCTGAATAATATTATTTACTAATATCATAACTAGCTGCTCGAGATTTTTCACCTTTTCTTGAAGCTGCCTAGTACTATAATTAGTAATCACAGCTGCATTAACCTTTGTTCACGATTCATGGCAATTTCTTAATCTATAAGGAAATATATCATGCTTTTTTGTAAAGCACTACTGACTGCATCTTTGAATCGGTAAATGTACTGTACAAGTACTTTCTATAAAATTGATATAAACAACTGTTTGACCATTTAAAAGTAAAAAAAGCTCTGTTTTGTGATCAGAAGTGACAGTAAACAACAAAGAAAAAATAGCCATTCCCACTAGAAACAACCACAAACAAACTTATAGAATTAGAAAATATGTGAGTACCTCTTCCTTCCTAGCAACCACTGGAAGCAAATTTTATATCTTGATTCTTGCAAAATTCCTCTCATACCATACCCAACAGGTACATATCCAACAGAAATTTAGAAGCAATGGCAACAATTTTTTTCCAAATCTTCTACTAGAGAGTATTCAGTGCAATGGATGCATATGATTATAACAGAAGTTACATGATATTTTTGAGTTTTTTTGCCTTCTAATGTGTACCTGCATTTTGTTCAAATTCTCTGGTATGCAGCAAAAACAGCTCAATACATGCCTAAATCCTAGTTTCAAAATAAAAAATGTATATGCCTAAATCATCTTCTTGTTGATAATTTTTTTGATGAATTTCACTTAGAACAAAAATTCCTTACCTACTATGATAACTCAATTTGCCATGAATCTTGAAATTTTGTTGGGGCATAGTTAACTCAATTTGTTAAATTTTAATACACAGATATGGGATTCCATAACATCCCTTCACTCATGTTTTTGTTTTGCTTCATCAGCCACTAAAAGCCTAAAACAATTCATTTTTCCTTGTTTTCATCAAACAGAAACACAAGGCACACATCCAGGAAGTCCTCCCCTATCCCACACAAAAATGCAGGACATCAGCTTGCTTTCCCTGAGTCCAACTAACACAGCAAAACATCTAGATGAGGATAGAAATACCTTCACAGTCAAGAAGACCTTAACGATGTGTGAGGTCAAGTCTATCTGCAACCAAAAACCAATTGCTTGGAGTTAAATCAAAAACCAAAAACCAATTTCTTGGCTTCCAAACAGAGAATATAAGACAGAAAAAAAGCATGAAACGATACCTTCAAATCTTGATTATTGAGAGCTCTAAACAACAAAACGAAACCTTCAACCTTCAAATCTTGCCATCACGCAACTTATAACACCATAAAACCTTCAAATCTTGCCTCAATGCACGCCAAACATACACCAAATCCAAAATCCCTACTCTCTATCTCAATCGGGAACTCAGAAATCACAATCTGAACCCTATAAACAAAACAAACAAAGCAAACAACAACTGACTTCAATCTCGCACCCTAATCGATTACAAAAAAAACCTACCGAGAGTTGAGATTCTTCACAAACCTGTCGAAAGTTGAGAGCTGCGAGTTCACAGTTGAGATTTGAAGCAAACAGCTGAGAGTTCCCTTTGTTTTAGGGTTTCATGAAAGAGCTAGAGTTGAGAGAAAATATTCATACGGGAGCAAAGAGGATGTCTCCAATTTTTTCCCTCGCTAAACGAAAATGAGGGCCTTGAATTCTTTGTTTTTTGTTTTTATATGGGCAATGAATTCTATACGGGCAGGCTTATTGTGGACTCCAATATCACCACCATTACGGGCCACCAAAAGCCCGCGATGGAGAGTTTAAATTCAACATGTCCATTACGTGCTTTTAAAAGCCCGAAATTAATTATATTTTCTAACACAAGCTATTTAAGTCCGTAATTAATAGGCTGTAATAGTTTATAGAATTTGTTGTAGTGTTAACATGACTACTATAAGTGCTACAGTTTCTATTACACCATAAACCCATATAATTACTTATACAAATGCAAGATCATTTTTGTTTAGTGTCAAAAACAAACCTTGCAATATGTCCAGAATAGGTAGGTTAGTGAAGCTATTGAACAAGGTGCCTAATAACGATTTGTCCCACACTGATCTGGCTTCTTTACACCAAAGAAGAGCATGAGCAAGTGTTTTCGCCTCCTTAGCACGTCAAGGACAACTTTAATTATTAGTAACTTGTCTTCTTGCTAAGTTGACCAGAGTTGGAATAACATTAAAGTAACTAGGTTTTCCAAACAAAGATCTTAACTTTTGGTGGGATATGGAGCCTCCAAAACATCGTCCTCCATTTTGAGTTAGTTGCTAGGTTTGAAGAAGAAGCTCTAACTTTCTCTTTATTTGCCAACATATAGCCACTTTTCACTAAGTGATGGCCCTTTTTTTTTTTTTTTTTTTTTAAGTGCACCTTTCATCAATCATTCTAAGCTCGTATACTCAGGGGGATAGAAAGAATGCTATCCCTGTTTACTGGAAGAAACTAATCATTGATTTTAGCCACATCCCAATAACAATGTTCTTGATGTGTAAATTCTTAGACTCTTAATTCTTTATTAATGGTAGGTCTAGGCAGTCATGGGTCCTGAAAAGCACTAATGGTTATACCATCACCCATTTTCCATCATGGCCCATTCAAGAGTAGTTCCTTCCTCTATATAAGGTTTCACCAATTATAAGAGCTACCAGGCAAAAAAGGAACATGCAGAAAATCCTTATGCTTGAAATATTTAGCTTGCAAAATCTTGAAAACCAAAGACTCAATGGATAAGAGTAACCTCCATTCCTGTTTAGGTAAGAAGGCTTAGTTGAAGGTAGAGAGGTCATTGAATACAAGACTACCACAAACTTCAGGAAGATGTAGAATATCTCATTTGTGCCAACTTATTTTCCTCCATCCTAGAGTGCCGAGATCCTTACAAAGACCTGAGGTAAGTTGGAATATACTCATTGTCTATATAAGAATAGCTTGGCCCACTATTTTGATAATGATCTCCTTACCTCCACATAAGGACCATATAAAGTAGTTGGCCTATTTCGTGTCAAAGTACTCTTTCCTTGTACTCTTTAGCTTCTTAGGTTGTGTGGTGATTATTAAAGACTTATCAAGAAAATTGAAGAGCAAGGAGTTAAGACAATATGATTCAAGATGTTAACAAGGCTCGAAGATGCAAGTGCGCATTTGATGTTGATTGTTAAGGGCTTTTCAATTCCCATTTAGTAATAAAACCTCGCAAGTATATGAATTATATAGATGTCGTATAACGGTTACGAGATCATCTTCACAGGGACGTGAGAATCGATTACCAAACTAGTCTTAGAAGAAAATAAATAAATAAATAATAAAGTGTATTAAGATTCCAAATTCCATTTAGATTTGGAAATTAATTATCAAAGCATAAAAAATTTATCAATTGTATTTGTCATTAGTTTATTACTAATTCTCTCAACACATCTTTTCCGATGATGCATCAACATACTCTCGTCCGTCGTTACCTATCTTCCGATGACTATCGAATGAATGAGAGCTTATTAAGTTCAAGATAATCTACTACCTAAGTTAGATTGATATTTTTATGAGATACTCAGCTGTCACTCAAGCACTTATGATGACCGGCTGTCACACGAATGGACTATTTCCTTTTCCTAATCTAGGATAGGCATTTTATCAAGCACTTTGTGTACTATTCCTTCTGGTCTCAACACAAAACCTTAAATCATACATATGATAGCTAATCACATGCAAACATTAAGTTCTAAAATCTCTACTCAACATACATAAAATCCTCAAGCAAAAATAATCAACTCTATTAATATTGAAAATCAAAATCCATAATCATCTGAACATAATGTAAAATATAGCTACATATAATGAAAAAATTGCAAATACAAAAGAGAAATTGAGAAAATAACCCATGAATCTCCCCCTCTTGAGTTTGAATTCATGGAGGTCATCTTTTCTAAGTTTGAACCCTTATGTCATTTTCTCAACTCATGCAAAACTTTCTCTCCAATGTATGGGTGTAAGATGTTGGTAGGTGATGTTTTGAAGGTGAAATTGAAGTGTGTGAGGTGAGAATCAAGGGTGAGAGAAAGGGGCATGAGAGCCTCATTCTTAACCCCTCAAACTATCCTCAAATGTTGAAGATTGGTGTATTTATAAATGAAAGAGTTAGGGCACAAAATGTGAGGAGAAAATTTGAAAATGTCTTCTTGGACAACTCTCTTGCATGTTTGACAGTGTGAAGTCGAAAATGTCCTCTTGGATAGCTCTCTTGCATGCTTGACAGTATGTGGCATTGGTTTGGGGGCTGCTGGACTAGGGAACGTGTAAGAGGTTGCTGCTGATGTGAGGTGCACTGTCTTGTGCTCTAGGAGGTAGGTAAGCATGCCAGGAGGCATGCATAATGGAGTGACAAGGCTACTGTATGCTGCTTTGAGGGCTTCTTGGTGCAATTACGCTTTGTTGTGCACCACCCTTGGAGGTTGACAAAAGCTTGAGTGGGTTGAGCTATGAGCTCTTAGGCGTGGAAGCATGCAAGGAAGTGCACTAGTGTAAGAAGGCTAGTATATGTGTGGTGCTATATGCACAGGTTGGAAGGTAGACATGCCAATGAGCACACAATGGACAGTAAGGTAGGCTAGGTAGCACGTTAAGCAAAGGGATAACATGTAGATGAGCCCGTTTGCTTTGAAGAAGGTAGAGAATGTGCGCGCTGGGATGGAGGCAAACGTGCTTTGAAGAGTATAAAGAGGTGTGCCTGAATGTTGGAAGTTGCTAAACATTGCAGGCAGGTACACTGCTTGGCTGAGGAAGCATTAAGGTAAGCGTGGGTAGGCAGTGTGCTTTGTGAGTTGTTTGGCATGCAAGGTAGCAAAGGGGTATGCTGGTTTAGGTGCTCAACAACAAGAGGGCATGCATATGAGTTGGTTGGAGTGTTGGTTGGCGATTTTTGGTGTGCAAAAGCTATATAAGGGGCTGGTTATTGTTGTGAGATATGTTGTTTTGTGAGGGAGTGAGTTGCCTCACATCCTTAAAATTCCTTCACAATGATTGCTTGGTCAACGATATTGTTCCCTATCACATCTTTACCACATTCTTGGACTAAACTTTCGAGTTTACGCTCATTCACCATTTTCAAGTTTATTTTCTAAAGCATACTCATAGACACATTAAACAAACCAATATCTACTCAAAAATCAAGAAAAATACTAGGATTTGGAGGTTAAAATTAAGTGTAGATATGGTGTGATCATTGATGAATCTTGATTTTATGTATTTTTATGTTTGCTTGATTGTATTTCATGTGTTAAGAGTATTTGCATATAGTTTTGAACCTATAAAACTTGTGTTCATGCCTTACTAAACTTGTTTGCTAAAAATTTCCTAGAATTTCAGGGTTTGCTACCTATAAGAAGCGCCACCTATAATCTCTAATTTTTGTAGGGAGTTCCACTAACACTTCAATATACTCTACGAGTAATATAGCAACCTTTTTGTTCAACCAATGGGAGATTGTAAATTTGCACCCAAAACTTTACCTTAGTAAATCCCATTTTTTACGATATCTCTCACCCTATCTAGTTTCTCCAACACCAATAGGCTACCGTTGAAGTGCCATGGTCCTCTCGACCATATCAAGGTTCTGTCTTCATTTTGTAAAAAGTAGAGGACAAAGATGTTGTCTCCAATTGATCTTTCGACATTCCAAATTATAAATATACTTCATAATTGCTTAATCACCCCTTGAAAAGCCACTTAGTTCATTTTTTAGCTGACATAACTATATTGATGAGAACTTAAGGAGAATCCGTCCACCGTGACTTATGTTAAAATATTATTTGTTTGGGTTCCGGTTTTGTTTGGATTTTCTACTCCTATTTAAAATATTATATCTTTATTTTAGACTTTACTGAAAGTTAAAATTATTTTCCTTTTAGGTTTCTATTCTCTAAGGAAGTCATGTTTCCTAGGAAAGTTAGAACTATTTAGCTATAAATAGGAGATTAGTATAGGGTTGTTATAAGGCTTTGAGTTATGGAATATTAATAAAAGCTTGCAATATGTGAGGCAAGTATCATGTTTTTTTTTTTTTTTTGGGTTTTATGGGTATCCTTGCTTGGGATTGTTTGGGCTAGCATTAGGTAAATTTTGTAATGAAATTCTAGAAAGTCAATTTATCCAATTTTGTGGGTTGATTGGTTCGTTATCTATTATTGGGCTAAGGTTAGGTCAATTTTATGATCTAATTCTAGAAGATCAATTTACCCAATTTTATAGGCTAATTGGTTTGTTATTTATCTTTAGGCTAGGATTAAGTTATTCTGTGATATAATTCTGGAGAGTTAATTTATCTAATTTTGTGGGTTGATTGGTTTGCTATTTATCATATTTTGTAGCGTGATTCAGGATGATTAAAGTTTGTTGTTGGATTTATAATTAGGTCCTTTAACAATTTGGTGCTTTCATTGAGAGTTGAGAGTTAAAAAAAAATTGGTTGAGAGTTTTTCGAAGTAAGTTTTTGGGAAAAAAATTTGGTTAAGGGTTGTTTGGAACAAGTTTTTGGAAAAAAAAATTGTTTGAGAGTTGTTGTGAGATGGAGACTAGTGAAAATTTCAATTTGAATGGGAATGTTCCGATTACCAACTGGCTAAGATTAGAGGCTTTAGAGGAAGGTAGGATGTTGTTGCAGCCAAAAGAAGTCTTTCGATATCAAAGTTGAAGGAAAGGTCATGGGAAAATCAAGTTTTTGTGAGTACAGGTTCGATGGATAGGAGTACCTAAGGATGAAGCATCTTGGGAAGATTATGATGACATAGTAGGGATATTTTCAAGTCTTACCCTTAAGGACAAAGTTATTTTTGAAGCATGGAGGATTACTACGAATTTGAGAAGAATCTATCCATCGTAACTTATGTTAAAATATTATTTGTTAGTATTCCAAATTTGTTTGGACTTCCTACTCCTATTTAAAATAATATTTCTTTATTTCAGACTTTAACAATATTTCTTTATTTGTTATTTTATATTAATTCCTTTTACATTTTTATTTCCTTAAGTTATTATACTTATTTTCCTTGTAGATTTCTCTTTTCTAAGGAAAGCTTGTTTCCTAGGAAAGTTAGAATTATTTTCCTTTTAAGAAAATCATGTTTCTGAGGAAAATTAGAACTAATTAACTATAAATAAGAGATTAGTTTAGGGCTATTATAAGACTTTGAGTATGGAATATTAATTAAATCTAACAATTTGCAAGGTAAGTATCTTGTGTTTTCTTTCTAATTTTTGGGATATTCTTGCTTGAGATTGTTTGGGCTAGGATTAGGTTAATTTTGTGATCTAATTCTAGAGAGCTAATTTATCCAATTCTATTGGTTGATTGACTCGTTATCTAGCTTTGGGCTAGGTTTAGTTCAATTTTGTTTTATAATTCTAAATGATCAATTTGTCCAATTTTATGAGTTGATTGGTTTGTTATTTATCCTTGGACTAGGGTTAGGTCAATTCTGTGACCTAATCTAAAGGGCCAATTTATCCAATTTTATAGACTGATTGGTTCGTTATCTATCCTATTGTGTGGCATGAGTCAGGACGATTAGGGCTTGTTAGTGAATTTATAATCAAGTCTTTAGCATGTACCCACTAAGCAATTAAAGACTTCTTTTAGACCATTATACTTTACCACACTAACAATATTGCATATGAATCCATCCTCATCTGTGAGAGATAGAGACAGACATAACTTTGGTATTTCATCCATATCCATGCCTTCAAAATAAGGAATAGGGTCAAATTAAGCTTTGAGAGACTAAAATAAACTTTAAGAAACCAAAGTAATGTGCTCTCACAAGGAGAGATAAAACTCTAAAGGGGCAAGCTACTTCCACAGTTGCTCACTCTTAGAAAGAGGAAAACAGTGACAAGACTAATAATCTTCTAAAGAATATATGATAACAAAACTATACTATAGGCTTTTCTTTTAGGTAAAAACTTTGGCAATCACATCAGTTGCCTAAAGCATCGACCAATATTATTAACCATGTGACATGAGAACAATGTTTCGGTGGTATGAACCTAATGTATTATAACCTTTTCTTAAATTTACAATAGTAGCAATAGTTGATAGACAACATGAAAAGACACGCTCTATAATTTATATTAGACCATTAAGGGCAAACTTAGCTTGGGCCTAGACGGAGCATGTGCCCCCCCTAAAATTTTTTGAAAATTGATTAAGTTTATAATGTTAGTCATTACGTGTTTAAATATATAAATAAATTGTTAATTAGTTGTCGAAGTGAATTAGATCATAGACATGGAAGTGTATTGATGGCATAGAGTTCGTATTGTATGTGGTAGTGTAGGGGTTTGATTCCTTACCCTACTAAAACTAGAGCCGTTTTTCATTTTTTTTTTTCAAACATAATGTAAAGCGTGGTAAGGGTTCGCCTGGTTCAAAATACCATGGCACAATGACTCTAACCAAGCAAACTGATCTTGGAATTTGTGGTAGTTTGACTTTGCTAGTTCGCATTCTTAATGTGAACTATTTTTCTTATTGGAAACTATATCATATTTACACAAAAAACTGATTAATTCTTCTTTAATTTTTCAATCTTTCGGGTTTTTCTCATATCTTGTTTATTACTTGGTGAATATTGTGGATTTATTTAAAGAAGTTGTCAAACATCTACATTAGGGATTATTCCAAAAAGCCTATATAGTTTGTAAAAATGTTAATTTTACCACATAGATTTCATTTTTGTCCAAAATCTTCCTACCATTAGTAAGTTAATAGAAAAATTAGAAAAATTATATAAAGACAATTTTAACCCTCATAAAAAGATTTTTATTTAAAATAAAATAATTATAAAATAAAAAGTATAAACTAATAAAACCTGATCTCCATTGTTCATCTTATCACCATGAATAGTGGAGATCAACCCACCAAATTAAAAAAAAAAAAAAAATGATTAGAAAAAAAAAGAGATCCATCAGCTATGGACCATCTTCATCTTCAATTTTCAGCCTTCATCTTCATCATCATCAACCTTCAACACATCAGTCACGGACTCCACTAGACTACTGCCGTTAATCACCACCTTTTTCTTTTTCTTCTTCCCCCCTCTCTCTCTCCCCTTCTTTTTCTTCTCTCTCCCTATTTTTGGACTAGGAACCTAAAATTTTCTAGGTTTGCAATCATTAAAAAACTAAAATTTTCTAGGTTTCCAATGATTGGAAACATAGAAATTCTAGGTTCCCATTCCTAGAAACCCAGTTATCATCAACCCAAAAAAATATCTCCCACATTAACCCAATCATCTATCTTCAATAATCAACATCATTATCATCAATCATCAACATAATTACCAACCAAAATCAACTAAAATCAATAATCAAAATCAACCAAGGAGAAGCAAGACACCAACTAGGAGAAGCACGACGAGGGGAGAGTGAGAGGGAGAGAGTCCTTCACGTGAGGGATCGACGATGGAGAGTGGAGACTTTGGAGAAAGACGATAACCTAATGAGGGAAGGGAAGTGAATGAGGGGATGGTGAGGTTTGGTCTGGTTGTGAGAGGAGAGTGTGGTGGCTCGGCAATGGTGGAGATGAGTAAGCCATAGTCATCAGCAGTGGAGATGAGTGAGGATGACGATGACGATGAGATAAATAAAAGAAGAATAACAAGAAGAAAAGAGAAAGGAAGAAGAAGATAAGTACAGATGGGTGGCAGCGTTGATGAGGACAAGAAGAAGAAGAAGAAAATAAAATATGCTTTCAGTTTTTTTTTTTTTTTTAAATAATCTGGTTTCAATTTTTGGTTTTCTTATTTTTATTTTTTAATTATAATATTATTTTATTTATTTATTTTATTAATTTTAGTATTGTATTTCTATATTTTAAATTTTCTATTTATTTTCAATTTTAATATTATATATATTTTTAATATTAACTATTTTTATGAATTTATTTTAATCAATTTTAATTAATTTTTTATTGCATTTCTATTTTTGCCCATGATGTCAAACGATTAATCAAGTCAACTTCACAGAATCTATGATTGTTAGATGTATTATCGTCATTTCACATACCTCCATGAGGTATTCTGAGTATTTTTATTAACATCAAAAAAGATTTTGGACAAAAATAAAATCATAGATGGTAAAAGGAATATTTTTACAAATTATAGTAGGTTTTTTGATATTATCCATTTACATTATTTGAAACTAGATTGATGTTATTTTAAAAAACATTTTGTAAGTTCTTTTATTCTTTTGTTCATGTTATTCCAATAAAAATCAACAAAGTTAGAGTGAAGAAATGTGAGTTTTTGAGAAAGAGATTTGAAGATTCGTAAAAAGAAATGAGATTCATGAGCAATTAGAGAAAAAATGAAGTATAATTGTTTTTATATTTAATTTTTATTTTATTTTATTTTATTATAAGGTGTCGCCTTTAGTATAAATATCTAGGTCCGCTATTATAGACCATAAAACATCTACTAAGGGTATCTCTAAGGGAGCTCCCTAAATGTTAACTAAATTTTAGTTAAAATAATTTGAAAGCTATTTTAACTAGCAAATTTATAGTGAGTCACTCCAATTATTCTTTTTATTTTGACTAAACAATTGAGAAAATTCATGCAAGTTTTTCTCTTTCAAAAAGAAATTATTCAATTTATTTCAAATTAAATATTAAAATAATAAGAGAGAAAGTTTAGCTATGACTATATCTCTCCAAATTTGGCTAAGATGATTTAATTTTTTTTTTTTAAAGAGCTAATAATTAAAGAATGGTTAGAGTTAATAAAAATGTCATATCATTAACCATTTTAGCCAAGGATAATATATAGTTAGTATAACTGGAGCTACTCTAATACTACATTAGTATAATAATAAAAGGGTTAAAAAAAAATGACCTAGAAAAAGGGTTGCATCATTTTTATGCCAAAAAACTTAAAAAAAAAAAAATCATATGTCCTGAAATTATAATTTTGGACAAAAATGTGCTTAAAAATATTAATTTTTTCTTTTTTTCCACCTTTGATCATTTTCTCCGATGTCTCTGGTGTCTTTTCTGGTGTAATCTGTTTCTTCTCCATTCGGTATCTTTCATCCCTTATTTCTTCTTTTTTCTTCTCAGTCAAAGATAGTATTTCATTATCATTTCAACAAAAAATTATTATAATTGTTCATTATCTAGATGTATTATAATTTGCCTGTTAACTTATATGGTTGTGATTTTTAATGGTATTGTAGTAAAAATTACTTTAATAAAACTTGAATGCAAATTTCCAAAATGTTTACTACATAAAATATCATTGTTTGTCATTTTTACAAAATCAACTGAAATAGTTGCCGAAGATCAAACTTTGATTAGTTAACCTAATGTCAAATGTTATCTTAATCTTTATCCTATAAAAATATAATAAATTAAATTTGGTCGCATAAATTTTTGACTGACCGTTCGAACATGTATAGTAGATATCAATAACATGTAAGATGCATATCAAGCTGATGATAGTGGATCAAATCTGAGTGATGGAATGTGTTTTGTTGTTGTGTATAGACAGAGATGAAAGGAGCAAATTATTATACATTGACAGCAAGACATCTTTTCCTCACTCTTGTAACTCTTATTTTCACAACCATATATCTTTTGGTTTGGGAATGGCTTTCATTTGGTCCTACTCAACTGTCAGCCACGAAGCTTTCAGAGGATGCAAGAGAAAATTTTGGTAGTCCGTTAGTAAAAGGTACATGCATTTTTTTTTCCTTTTATTAATTATTCAAAGCCTTGATTCAATTGTTAACATTTAATATACAAATTCTTTTCACATGCAGCTATAAACAGTACACTCACACGACACAGAGCTACTATGTGGTTACAATAGCTTTGTGGGAGTAAATTGACTAGTTCATTTGTATTCAGACATAGGAAAAGACAACCAAACATGTTTAAACTTAGAATTTACATTTCAAACATGTTGTGATACTTTCCTAGCTGTTATTTTCTTGAGGATTTTTCAATGATTAGGAAAAAATTCTGAAGAACCACTAAAATGAAAAATAATATCATTGAACCCTATTTTTTGACACAAAAAATGGATGATTTCATAGTAATTTCATTTTTTAGGATTATTTTGATAACATAAAAAAGGGGTTGTATTTGATAATGTAAATTGAACTTATAATTTACATTCCAAACATGTGATATTTTCCTAGTTGTTATTTTCTCAAGGATTTTATCAATTAATATAGCTTGATAACTAACTTGTTTAATTTTAAAGTCTGTTCAACGGCTTACTGATTGTTTTAATGTCTGTTCAACGGTTTACTAATTGTTTTCTGCTGTAGCTCAGAGTGGCATGATTCCCTAAATGACTCAGCATCCATGAACCCAAAGGAAAACTTTGATAAATCAAGTTCTCAGTCCATCACAACTGAAGAAACACAAGAAACAATGGAAACTTTTGGCTCTCCATCAATGAACCCAAAGGAAAACTTTGAGAAATCAAATTTTCAGTCCATCACAACTGAAGAAACACAAGAAACAATGGAAACTTTTGGCTCTCCACCAATGAATTTAACACCTTTATATCCTCCAGAGAGTATATATAGTGGTGCAAAAAATACTTATTCTCCCAAAGCAGAAGGTGATGTCTTTTTCTCATATGATGAAATTATAAAAATAATTACCTGTATGAACAATTTATATTTCTTCAATCGGTTTGCTTTGAACATGTAATTGGAAGGGTCTCTGTTAGAATTGAATTTACTTCCAAAGCTGGAACTTCAATTTATGCATTCATCTATCTGCACTTCATTTTCCTACTGCTTAATATGTTATTGCTCACTGCAGCTTGTGATTATGCAAATGGTAGATGGGTTGTCGACAACAGGAAGCCCTTGTATTCTCCAACCCTCTGTACACAGTTATCTAAAATGTGGTCATGTAGACAGACTCATCGAACAGATTTCTCTTACGAGCAGTACAAGTGGCAGCCTATGAATTGTGAAATGCCACAGTTTGATCATCTTGCGTTCTTGAGCAGGTATGACTTTTTTTCTTGGTTATTTTTACATTTGTTATTGTAAAAACCAAGACGTAACATTCTTTGATTCATGAGAGTTAACATGGTCATGATGTGAGGTTGGTATGGTACTGCCTAATTATAGTGTCAAAGCCTATATATAAGGCTTGAACCTGTAGTAAATTAAAATGTGCAGGAAAATATTATACCACTATGAGAACGGATTGTTACAAATTAAAATCAATATCGAAGCTGGACTGATTATCCAAGACTTTAGAGTTTGAAGTTCATCTTTCAAACTGTTAACGTATCATAACCTTAAGTCTTAAATACTATTGTTGGGTATTTTCCTCTAAGCTTAAACTTTTGAGTTTGATAATAACTAGGTATTAGAACTTGAAGATTACTGGTTCAAACCATTTTTCCTCCCTTTATCTGAAATTCTTCTTGTTGTATATATTATATGATAGGGATCATTTAGCATATATCCAACAACTGTCATATGTTCACGTTACACGTAAGGGGGCATGTTAACGTATTATAACCTTAAATCTTAAATACTATTATTGGGCCCCTTTCTATCAGCATAAACTTTTGCGTTTGATGATAATTAACTCAAACAAATAATTTAAATGTGATTTTTCCCAGTAAATCTATGAGTACTACAACTATATATTCACATATTTACAATCTCTTTTGAATTTAAATTCAATCTAAAAGAGGGTGTTTAATTTAAAATTGTTGAACTCTAAATGTTACTGTGGTTCCAGAATGCAGGACAAAACGATTGCATTCATGGGAGATTCATTGGGGAGGCAACAATTTCAATCTTTAATGTGTATGCTAACTGGTAGAAAGAAGAGCCCTAAAGTAGAAGATGTTGGGGACAAGTATGGACTCTTTAAACCTTATGGGGCCATTCGTGGGGCTGTTAAAGGAGCTGGTTGGGCTTACAGTTTCCCAAATACCAACACCACCATTCTAATGTACTGGTCAGTTAGCCTATGTGAGTTGGAGGCCTTGAACATGACAGAACCAGCCCGTCCTGTTGCCATCCATTTGGATCGCCCAGCTGCTTTCCTGAGACAATCTCTACATCTATTTGACATATTAGTTCTTAATACAGGACACCATTGGAACAAAGAGAAGTTTGAAGCAAACCGTTGGGTGATGCATGTGAATGGAAAGCCAAACAGAAACAAGAAATTATCAGAATTCCGGGTTGCCAGGAATTTTACGGTGCATAAGATTGTCAAGTGGCTTGATTCACAACTTCCCTTGCATCCACATCTTAAGGTCTTTTTCCGGACGATTTCTCCAACACATTTCAGTAATGGAAAGTGGAACACTGGGGGAAGCTGTGATAACACTGTTCCATTCACTAGAGGAAGCCATGTCTTGCAAAATAGATCGATGGATTATGCCGTTGAAGGGGCTGTTAAGGGTACAGGCGTGAAGATTTTGGACATAACTGCACTGTCTGATCTGAGAAATGAGGCTCATATATCACATTACAGAAGAAATCGACAAGGAATGAAAATAAATGATTGCTTGCATTGGTGCCTGCCTGGTGTTCCAGACTCATGGAATCAAATCCTTTTTGCACTAGTATAGGATTCAGTGTAGAATTCGTCTTTGGACATACATGTTAATTTATAGGAATTACGGTGTATTTACTTCAATTGTAGGAATCAGAATGAGAATCAAAATTATCTAGAATCAGAATGGCTTAGAATCAAAATGATGCATCAAAATCAGAATAAGTTGTTTACTTTAATTGCAGAAATCGAAACAAAATGAACAATATTCCTATTGAGCTGTTTACTTTGTTTTTGAAATTTGAATGAAATAATTACAAGCTACAAAAATACTCTTAATTAACAATATTTTATACTCCATAAAAAAAAGAAAAAAACTTTATTAACAACATTATTGTGTATATCCATATTTTACTTTTATTTTTGCTAATGTTAATCAATTCCACATTATTCATAATATATGAAATCACATTATAATTTCATGGAATTTTTGTTTAAAAACAATGAAAAAAAGAAATTATAATTTGATTTCAAATTATCAATTAACTTTAGATTAATAAATTGCTGCTACTATATCTTCAAAAAGTCTTTTTAATAAGGGGTATAAAAGTACTTTAATTTGAAAAATGGAAAGAGAACGAGACTCTCAAGTGGGGTGGGAGGAATAGGATTCTCGTTTCAGAACCCCAAATTCATTTGAGATCCATTATTTCATTCCTATTACAAACTGATTTTAGAGCAAGTAAACATCATCTATCATTCACATTTCTCATTCCTATTCTCCAATCCATCAAGTAAACATATCATTAGTCTTTTTTCATTTTCTTTTTTCTAATTTAATTTTCTTTACATGGACATAGAGTTTTATTTTTTAACATTGTAGTGTGGAAATTTGTAAAGGAAAAGTACGAACAATAAGGAGTACAAGTTTAACAAAACCACAACCTTTTTAATTCTTAATAACAGAATTATGTAAACATAATTTTTTTGAATAACATTGTAAACTTAACCACATAAATTTGTCAAAATATTGTTGTAGCCACACCCCACATCCATTGTTCTAATTGCATATAATTGAGAGGGAAAATTTCTTTTCACCCCACAAGAAAAACATTATATGAATGCTACAACCATCTTTCTCACTTCTCACTCTTCTCTCCCTTCTATCACTTTTTTCCTCACAATATAAACACTTTTGTTTTCAATTGATTAAAGGGAAATGCAAATGTAAATTCATTTAGGCAGAAAAGATCATTAGAAAACAGAGCTTTGTTGTGTGACATACCTTAACAATTGTTAGGATTTTTCAGACATGAAGAAAGAAATCAAGTATACTCTCTTTATTTGCTAAATGTGTGTAGAAATCTTTAATCATAAAAAATCATTTGTATAATCGACATCTCTAGATTAAGTGGAACAAAAGTGAAAAAAAAAAAGAGATGACAAAAATTTCAAAAATAGCCTTTTAAAAAAGGTACTTCATTAATTTACTCATTCTCAATTGGAAGTAGTCGTACTAATAACCTAGAGAGGTGTGAAGCGGTTGAACATTTCCCTTAATCCTAAGAGGTTAAGGATTCAAGTCTCACTCTTGTCCTAAAACATAAAGTATGAATAGTTTTATTTGAATTTAATCCTCATTCTCCACAATTAAAAAAAAAAAAAAAGAAAAAAAGAAAACCCTAAAGGAGTATGAATGAGTATTATTTCAATTTTATAGATTTATTTTAAAGTTTTTATGTAGTGGAAGTATAATAAACAATAAAGAGAGAGAAAGGAGAAAGAAGAGGGACAACAATTTTGAATGTGGAAATCTAATGGAAAAAACCATGAGATTATAGAACCTCTTTAGCCTCTTTTGAACAAAACCCCACTATTAAAAGACGTATCACAAGTTTCTTTCATAGCCCTCACCAAGCTTGGAAACCTAATCCCTAACCCCTATCTAACTGATAGTTGTCATCAAGTCTCCCTCTTCATGAACCCAAAAGGACAACTCTGTTAGTGTTCTAAATTCGCTACGGTCACTTGAACTTGTTTTCTTCTATAGTCACACAAGCCTGACTAATCCTCATCACTTCTCTTTAAGAAGGCTACAATTGATCTTGAATTAATGATGATCAACTCACACAAGCAGATTTAATAAATGATGCATGTACTTTCAAATTGAATGGTAGATCGAAGCACTCTATATAAGTTTAGATGCATGTAATGGTAAAAATCAGCCCAATGCAGACCCAACGGATAGGTTACAGGTAAAGCCTAAAATAGTTGTCCAAGAGTTAGGCCAATATCCTGTCCAGCCCATTTGAAGCCCAGAAGCCCATGATCAGTAGTAACGTTCGAACAACTTAGACAAACTTAATGAGTGTTGACCAATTAAATGGGGTGAATAACTAATTCAGTTAAGGGAATGAATATTGGCTAATTAAGTGTAAAAAATGAAATCAAGGGAACGGATCCCCTGATCTCAATAGCTATTATAGCTCGACAATGGCTATCTCCCTATTTATAAAAGGGAAGCAACCAGAGAGAAGGGGGAACATCTGTTTAAAATGCGGTTACTCTTCTAAACTCTCCACAGATACTCAACAAATACTATGCTCTTTGTTGCATGATATCCTTTGTTTATCTAAACATCTCATCATCTCAACATCGTTCGACGTACACTATAGATATAATCATTTGTCGTACCCTCACTCTTTACTTTCTTTTACCTTCTTTTGTTTATAGATCTAACTAGAGCGTCAGAGTAACTTTGGCCGGCACCATCCTAGTGTTAAGGTAACTAGTCTTTATTGTTCGACTTTTTGTAGGTTGCTAAGTCCTAAGAAGCTGATCATATAGCCATGCCTCCACATCAGCAACTGTAGAAATCAGCCCACTATAGTTTGGCATCGTTTGTAGGGAAACTAGCAATAGGATTATAAGAAGTTGATCGATGTATGACTAAAACAAAATGGCTAAACAATAGTACCAAAGAGAGCTCGAAGCTCAGATTGTTACCTCAATGACACAAATGAACAACTATATAGAGAAGCTCCAACAACTCGAAGCAGAAAACTAGATATTTGGGTAGAGAATGTTGAGCTACAAAATCGAGTAGAACAATTGACCACTATGATGGCTCCTTTCCTAAGGTCTAATCAACAAAATGAAGTAGAGCCAGCAATTGAAACGAGAAGAATGCCATTAGTGGAGTAGATCGATTGCTAAGCAGCAGACTATCCAACTTTATCAACTTGTTATCTAGCCAATAACTTTCAACACTGGTGGATTTGATGAAGGTCAGACAAGGAATGCAACTGTCAATCATGAATCTTAAAAATACAATGCATGAAGGCTATCGAGCACTCGATAGCATAATGAAAGCTTTAAAGTAAATGAGCAAGTCGAACTGATTCAAGCTGCACAACTAGCTTGAATCAGTTAATTTGTTTTTGTTTTTTAAAAGTAAATTTTACATGGTTAATTTGTTTTTGTTTTTTAAAAGTTTTACATGGTTAATTTGTTTTTGTTTTTTCTATCACTAGAAAATGATGTTAATATTTGGTAAAAAAAAAAAAACTTGGATGAGGATCTATCGATCAAAGATAGCTACATGTGTTATTAGCCTTTTTTTTTTTTTTTTTTTGCCCCTTTGTGGTGGATTGAACTTTTGTTTGTAATATGCAATAGTTAAACTTTTGTTTGTAATATGCAATAGTTAAACTTTTGTTTGTAACCATTGAATCATGTGCTATTTTATTTTATTTTTTGTGTCTTTGTGATAGATTGAACTTTTATTTGCAATATGCAATGATTAAACTGTTGTTTGTAATAATTGAATCTTTGTTCATAGTTGTTTTATGAATTGAACTTTATTTGTAATGTTTGAATTTAAATGTGATAATGTAATATTAGGAATATTATTGTAATTATTAGGACTTTTTTATTTTTAAATTAAGGGTTAACCCGATCAATCCAATTGTACCTAACTCAACTATTATTAGGTTAGGTTGGGTTGAAAAATTTTCATCTCGAACTATGTTAAGTCGAAAGATTATTAACCCAACCCAACTCGAACCTGAAAATGTCCACCCCTTATTGGAGCGGTGACCTCAGTAGTTGTCGACAATATCTACTGCCAGTTATCACTAGATCCATTGCTTGCACAATGGGTCGACAATGGCCAACTGCTTGCACAATGGGTTGACAATGGCCAACTAAGTGTTATCCTATCCTACATGACATTACAATTTTGCCTTCTTCTAACCTCCTATTGACTCATGGTTTTTTCTCCGGTTAGCTAACAACTAGAGCTACATTTTTCAGAAGAACTTATCTTTAAAAAACATTTAGAAAATGACAAAACTATCTTATGTATTTGACTCTCAAATTTGAACTTCTAGAAATAATACGCAAACACATATCAAATGTTATGAATGCATGCTTGTAAGTCATGAATCTACACGCTTATGATTGTAGGACATAAATTGATAGAACCCAATCCGAATCATACCATACTTATATTCGGTAGGGCCTTGCCTGACACCCTAACAGATTCCTCCTAACCCTACTAGATGGGTTAAGAGAAATTCGCAGAGCGAATCCTTAAAATTTTTGCTTAAAATTCATTTAATCAACTTACTTTTTAATAATAGTTGGGTTGGTTTGGTTTTCACACTAAAATTTTATTTTCAAATTTAAAACCCAAAACATTTTATAAATCTAAAAATCGGCAGCGTAGCAGCTACATTTTTAACTTAGCCAAAACCTGTAAAAGAAATTTACACTTCTAATACCTTTCAACCACAACCCAACTTCTCTTTTAGCCACAAACATATATTTCCAAAACACAAATCCATTTCATTAAGGCTAAAAGCATGAAATATATTTCAAACCATTTGTAACTTATACATTTGTTTAAAACTAAAATTCTCATATCATGCATATATATGTACCACTCAATTTCAACTTAAAAAGGTTTATATACAAGTGATATCTTTCAAATACAAATTATGCAAATTGTATTATACAGAAGCACTGTCCCATCATTGTCCACTTACTCTTCTGGAGGAGCCATCTGATCTCAGTCACTCACTTCAATACCTGAAGAGGTTTTTAACATAAAAACAAAAACCATGAGTTTTGGAAGCTCAGTAAGTGTTTATATTTCTTTTCAACTAAAAAATTTTATTTCTTAAAAACCTTTAAAAATGCATTTCTATTTCTTAAAACTTCTTATAAGTTTCAAAGCTTATTCCATTACAAATCGTGAATGGAAAATCTTTAGAATACATAGAGCTTATAAAACTATAAAACTCATAAGAGTATCAAAATGCATGTAAAGCTTATATATATAAAAACTTCATATATCTTGTAACTTAGAAAGCATAAATCTCATATAATTTGCAAAACATACATATAACAACTATAACTCTTATGTGCATAAAATTGATAAAAAGCTTATAAATCGAATATCATTTTGAACTTATACATACATAAAGCTTCATATAAAACTTGTAGTTTGTAAAGCATATAAAAATTTAAATCTCATTTCAATGCATAACTTGAAATAGAAAATCCATATGACTTATATATTCATAAAACTTCATAGAAAGCTTATGAATTATAAAGCATATAAAATGAATTTCCATTTCTTAAACTTTCTCAAAACTTAAATCTCATTTATTTGTAAAATATACTTAAAGCATATAAAATGTCTTTCTTTGCTTTTAATATCTCAAATGCTTACTTAATTTTCTAAAAGCACAATTCGTACCCCATAATGCTTACAATCACGTGATAGCTATGCTAACGCTAATCGATGTGGAGTCACGTGGCGATTTTAAACAGACACTAACCGTGACACTTACTTACAAAGACATCTCGCAATTATGTACGGAATGCTATATTGCTAACCATAATATGATATAATATCTCACACAAGTAGAGGTGACACAGTAGACTCAATTTTCCCCCAAGTAAGTGATGCATCCCCCCAAGACTTATCATACTAATGTGGGATATACTGGCTGGGTCTAAAACTTAATCTTATAAAGGTGGGTATACTTATGGTCTTTGAAAACTTCTTTTTGCTTTAGCTTATTAAGTGCCATAAACAAAAAAATTGTTTTCTGAGTGCATTAAGCACTAAACCACATATTTCTAAGTACACAAAATATCATTTTCTTAGTGCATTAAGCACAAAATAGCTTATATTTTAAAATCCATGAATCTCACGTTTGTTTGCATAATCATAAAACATAGTTTCATTTGATAAAAACTTAAAACATAACTTTTGAATTTCATTTCTAAATAAAAATTATATTTATGAAATCATAAATATTAAAATTTCCATACAAACGTCATATAAATCAAAATACTTACTTCAAGTACTAAAATGACAAATCATACTATAAATTGTTTAAACATTGTAAACAAATACCACTTTTCTAAAATCATTTTAACGTTCACAATTGAACTTTTCTTACAACTTTTCAATTCCTTACAGAGCTTTATAAATCCATCACAAATATTCTAAAACAATATATAGCATTCACCTCACCTCAAGCTTCGTATTAGGAGTTTCAAATGGCTTGCCATGCTCCACTTACTTGCTCTTCACCTACACATCACATTCAAGCTTAGAATAGGCTAAACTTAACTTCATAAAACTCGTCACAATGCTTTTAACTCAGTTAACTCATTTGAAAACTATTTTGAGTACAAACTTCCCTTCTCGGTTTCAACTTAACCGAAGTTTTAAAATTCCGTTTTCTTTTCATGAATCCTACTTATTCTCACCTAAGAACACCCTCATATATTTGAAATAACTTTCTGAAACTCGAAACAAAAATCACCCATTTTAGATGCCCCTTGGCCGAATGCTTACTAGGGCCAAACCCATTGAATTTCTTTCCTCAATTCTTACTCCATTCATCTCTTTAACTCGCCCTTAAGTCGGTCCAAAGGTTAATTCGGAAATAAACGGTCATCGGGTAAATGTTTCTAGCTAAAATCCCCTTTTTTCTTTTTTCGACACTAATTTAGTGGCAACTTTCACATTTTTCATTCTTAATCTTAATTCTCCTTTCCTTAGTGTTATACACACTCAAATATACTCATACAATTCTTTAAAACACATACATGAAGTAGTATTACATAATACCCATCAATGCCCTTTATATGGTTTACAATTTGGAATTTCGTCACTTAATCTACATCAAAATTCATCCGACAAAAATCACCCATTTTATTTCACTTGGACATTTCATCAAACACTTAATCTACATCAAAATTCACTTAAAACAAACTCAATCAAACTTAGAGTTTCTTCCACCAAAACCTTAACACATTAACTTAATGGTTTCCATGTGGTTTGCACTTACTTTTAGTCTACTGGTGTTCAACTTTAATCATACATATAAACCCACATCAAATCCCAACCAAATCATCAACACTAACATCATTGAAACAAGTTCAAAAGTCATGAAACTTACCTCTTTTCTTCTTGATTTCTTATTCCAACTTGTTTTTCTTGCTTAGGTTGGCTTGAAGACTTAATTGGAAGCTTGAAAATTGGTTGAAACCACTTATTCTCCCTTGTCTCTTACATGGTTGAAACCTCTTTTCACTCTCACGTTTTGTGTCTCTCGGTATTGTGTTTGTTTTGGGCGTGAGAATGCTAAGTCAATGTATATATATTTTGATCTTTTTCAAAATGACCATTATGTCTTGAAAAATTTAGTTTTCATCCATCAACTTTGCTTAATTATAAATTGACCCCAAATTGATAAACTTATTTTCAATTTAATCCCTTATCACATCAATAAATCACTTAATGCCATTTTACACTTATACTTATTCATTTAATCTCCCATTGGATTCAATCAATTTCTGAAATTTTTTTACATTCATAGACACTTCCATTGATCACTTAAGATATCAAAATATCACTTAAAAACTAGTATTAGAAAAACCATAAAATGGGATCGAGGATTTACATAAATAATAACAAATCAAACAAGAATGCAAGACTAGAATAGATTGATTATATAGTTGCTTATGAAAACATTTTCTAAGTCTTATAAACCACTTTCAACAATGATGTCTTGACTCCTTGAACTTCAATCTTTATTCTTTTGTCGTCAACACTGAGTCTAAAACTTATAAAGCTAATGAATACACATAAAAATATTTTGACATGAAATAAGTCAATTAAAAAAATATTGAAATTACATTGTGTTAGCATAAACCTAGGAACCTAACATATAAAACAACAAGACAAAGGGTATATATGAAACATAATCTCACCTTCAAACTCCAAAAGAAGTGGCTTTTCATTTTAATAAGACTAGACCAATTTATCATTTTTAACTCTTATGTTGACAAACATAAATTTACCTTTATGGTACTTAATAAAAAGTTGAAGATTTATTCGTAAACAATGCGAAGATAGTAGACTAATTGAAATTAAAGAAAAATAACTTATTTGAAAATGGATCTTTGTTCTTTTGATATCTTTTCACCCATTGTTTGTGTACATGTCACCTTATTAATAATTTGAGTTTCAATTGCACCAAAATATGTGTCCAAATAAAGATATCCCTGCACCAAACCTGTTTTTCGCGAGAGAGTTATATTTCCTTCAAAAGGTAAATACTTCATTCGAGAGATATATTTTTATTTTCCTTTTTTTTTTTTTAATTTTTTTCATGTTTTAGATCTTCGAAATATTTTTCTAGATTAAGCTTTTTTTCTTGTTTCAATAACTTTATGGATTCAAAAAACTACAATCATCTTTTCATTATAAACAAGTCGAATCACTATTATGAACACCAAAATAATATATTTCTTCCGTGAAAAATGATATTATAGAGAGAGAATGTAAGAATTGGCATATCAAAATAGTGAGAGAAAAAAAGAGAGAGAATCAAATAATTATTATGAATACAAAAATAATGTTTTTCTTCCATGAAAAACGATACTATAGAGAGAATGTAGGAAATGGCGCATAAAAATGGTGAGTGAAAAAATAAAAAAAGAAAAAAGAGAAGGGATGAAAGAAGATGAAAGAGAATAGTTTTTATCTTATTAAGCGCATATATAAAAATATTGCGAAAATTGCGAAAAATACCCATTTCAAAATGATAATTTTTATTTTTACCCAATATTTTTAAACAAATTGAATTTAACCCCTCAAACAAATTAATTTCATTATATACCCAAAATACCCATAATGCCCTTACATATATTTACCTATAAGCCCTTAATTTTCAAAAAAATTAAAAAAACCAAAATATGTAATTACAAAACAGCCCCTCCTATATATATTTGTAAGAAATCGGTGAAAAGTCATTTTCATCACCGATTTCTCATTCAAAAACTTGACCCACACTGTGCAACCCGTACCCGATCGCCCCCTTTCACGACCCGACCACGACCCGACCAGCAGTTCGATAGTTTCCGGCCATTCTCTCGCCGTTTTCGACATTGGCAGACCATCTCCGACCGCCGGCGACCCTCTCAAGTTTGGCAAGGTACTCGAATCTACCATGTTAGGGACTTTTTAATTTCGTTTTGCAAATTTGAGATGTTTTATGTGTTATGATGATTAAATTGTGTTGGATTTGTGTTAGGTTATGATGATTAGATTAGAATAGGTTAGATTTGTATTGTTTTTGTGTTGAAATAGGTTAGATTTGTGTTGTTGACGCTGCGGCCTTTGTATTGTTTGAAATCGGTTTTTCACAATCGGTTGTTGAAATCGGTTTTTGAAATCGATTGTTGACAATCGGTTTTTCACAATCGGTTGTTAACTTCGGTTTTCGACTTCGAGGTTTTGCACTTCGGTTTTTCACTTCGGTTTCAAAAGGGTTAATCGGTTTTTCCATTCTGTACTGTGAAAAACCGAAGTGAATAACCGATCAATAATATTGATCGGTTTTCCAGCCATAGTTAAAAACCGATTTTAGTTGTTCACATTGAATATATGCTAGTCAATTGCAGTTTCTGGTTGTTTTTTATCATTGATTGGTTTTGGTGAAAAACCGATCAATGATATTGATCGGTGTTTCACACAAGGCTGGAAAACCGATCAATGATCATTGATCGGTTTTCCAGCCCTGTTGAAAAACTGATCAATATCATTGATCGGTTTTCCAGCCATAGTTAAAAACCGATTTTCTTTGTTCACTTTTGAATACTATACTAATCATTTGTTGTTTTTGGTTGTTTTCTACAAATGAATTTCAAGTACAAATATAGTTCACAAACAATTAGCAAGAATTCGAGCGGGAATACACATATTGGGCAAAAATGGCTTGGTAAAATCATTGCGGTGATTACTAGACGAGGCTTATACGACCGGTTCATAAAAGAGTGCCCATTCGGACATATTTTAGAGATAAGCAGCAACAATACAACAGCTGCTTCAGTGATATTATGGTTTCTTGTGAGAGAGGTGGAGGTCCCCGGTGGGCGCCGTGATGAAATGTGGTTTGAAGTCGGGGGAAGAACATATAGGTTTGGGAAACAGGAGTTTTTATTGGTGACAGGACTTCCTTTTGGGGGTGTAGATCGAGAAATCTTCAATACGGTGCAAAATGATGTAAAGAGCATCCTATGGCGATTGTTTGATGGAGTGTCGCCGAGTATCCCCAGTCTAGCCACCTTTGTTGAGGCAAGGAGCCATACAGGACGTCAGGGCCGTACGGGTGAAAATGTTTTAAATGATGAGGATCTTTTGAAGTTAGCAAATGTAGGGATCGCTTTCCATCTCTTCATGGGGCAGGATGATAGAGCTAGCATTGGTCATTTTATGTGGGTGATGATAGAGAATGCGGAGTTATGAAACTCGTTCCCTTGGGGTACATTGAGCTATAGTACACTGATCCATTGTCTCCATATGACGATTACTGAAGAGCGGGTGAAAAACCCACCGAAGACCATTAATCTTTATGGTTATATTCTGGCATTTCAGGTATACTTAATATGGTAAATAATTAATAATAGTTTCCTTTTAATTGGTTGATATATAGAATTTTATTTTATATATATACACTAACTATATGTTTGTTATTTGTTTAATCAAATTATAGTGGTGGTTGGTGGAAATATTCCCGGTCTTACGAGAGAAGATAGCGAAAAATAATCAATCGTTGCAAAATGAACTGCCAAGGTGTAGGAGACGGACACTGAAGAGGACCCCCCGAAAGGCATAACCAGCCTGAATGACTTTCCCCCTGTAAGTGGTGAAAGTAATTGAAAATGGTTTCCTTTATTTTTTTTGTTTTAACCATCTTTAATAATAATATAACTAACCATTTATATATGTATATTGCAGATAGTTGGTATTGCACAAACCCTTGAGCCTACTGATGCCGAAAAGGAGACGGATTATTGGAGATCATTCAATCCGAAGCATTTGGTTGGCGAAGAGGTACATAAAGTAGGTGGCGGAGGGAGTGAGGAGGACGATGATGATGATGATGATGCACGTGATGATGATGCACGTGGTGATGATGATGATGCACGTGATGATGATGATGATGCACGGGATGATGAGGAGCAACATGAAGACATCCCAAGTGCACAGCCTGAATCAGAGGATAGCTTTACGGAGTTACGAACAAAAAAGGCGCACGATGTACCTACAGTACATTCTGAGGTACGAATCTTAATCATTTTTTTTTTAATTTCATTGTTAAGTGAATGTGCATTTGAGTAAATGGAAAAGTTGTGGATATGTTGTATAATCATATGAAGTGGGATAGAGAGACGAAGTCTCTAAACTTGATATTTGAAGTGTAATTTGAAATATGCAGGTTATATTTCCCTAGATACTCAAAAAACAGGGGAGACTCTGTCGAAATTTTTTTTTTCAATTGTGTACATTGTGTTAAATGACTTATTTATGCAGGTGATGCAGTTGTTTGAGTACCTTGTGGGTTTACAGAAGGCAACCTACAAGAAAGTAAGTAAGATGGATAAAAGGCTGAGACGGGTGGAAGAATATTTAAAGATGCCTATGGATGACGACGACGACGATGATGATGATGATGATGATGATGGGAGCATTGTCCCTTATGACCATATCTATAGCCCACCACCACCACCCCCTCCCCCCCCACCCTCATCCCCCCCACCACCACCACCACCCCCCCCCACCACCACCACCACCCCCCCCACCACCACCACCAGCACCACATGAGGACGAGGGGGTCCATCAGTCACCTGGCCATCATGATGAGGTAGTCCATCAGTCGCCTATCCATAGAGATGAGACAGCCATCCATCAGGAGGAGCAAGAGGTCCATCAGGAGGATGAACGTGGTGATGACCAGGTACGTATAGTATTTCAATTGTGTTACAGTTTGATTTATATTTCTAAATGTTTATTCTAATTGATAGTTTTGATTTCTTTACAGTTGCATGATGAGGTCATCCAGGAGCGGGGCAAACAAAAGACGAAGCCAGCGGCATCTCTGCGGACACCATACACTGATCTTGGACCGCCAAAAAAGAAAAAGAAGGTGCCCCAAAAGCAGGTTGAGGAGGTGGCAGAGTCTGTAGACCCCGTAGAGGTTGTCTACAGACTATACAAAGCTTCTTCCACGTCATTGGATCTCAGGTTTTGATAATAAGTAGTTTTATACCTTTATGTTGGTTACTATTAAAAAAAGTTAACCTTTTTTTCTTTCTTTTATTTTAGGCGTGCAGTTGAGCGTTGTCAGTGGTGCGTGATACCAGACACATTGCGAACCATTGAGGATGAGAACAGATGGTTCACTTCTGAGCACATCGATTCTTATTTGATGTGTTTACGAAAGAAGTGGAATGAGATTGAGGACACTAGATATGCGGTTCATGGGAGCTCTTTATTTGTAAGTGTTTACATTTTAATAAGTTATGTCGTTACAATTTATCGTCATATGTCCCTTAAGTGTGATAACATGTTTAATTTTTTTTCCGGCAGGCATTGATGACATTATACTATAGAGAGCAATACATCCTCAAAGGAAAAACATTTGATCCGGTTACAGCTGATGTACCCTCAGAGTGGCTAGCATTCGGTTATGGCAAGTTAGACTCATTAGTACCGTGGTGAGAAGTTGAGAATGTGAGTGTTGTATGAAAAATTATAAGTTATTATTTGATCATTTAAATATTTAAATTAGTCTTATATCATTGACGTCTTCAAATTGCAGGTGTTGCTGTCATGTAGCCTAGATCAAAATCACTGGGTCCTTTGTCAGGTGTGCCTGAGACAGAAGAAGATATTAATATATGATTCTCTTGCACATACTGACTTAGCTTTACGCATTGAGCCACTTGAGCCGCTGGTGTGTTTGATGCCCATTTTATTGCGGTTTGTGGGATTTTATGAGAGGACCCAGATAGAGATGCCACCTGTGGATGAGCGATGGACAGTTGAACGTCTTGATAGATCGGTTGTGCCCCAGCAACCCGATGGGTGAGTAAATTTGTAACTTAATGAAAATTCAATATTTATATATATAATATATATATTTTTTTATTTTATATTATATTTAATGGTATGATAACATCATTTAATTAATTTGTTATTAATACAGGACGAGCTGTGGAGCATATGTGGCCATGTACATACGTGATTTGTTACAATCAAACGAGATTACATGGAAATCAAGACGACCGGATCAGGTTGCAGATGTCATTGCACTGAGGGCAGAGATTGCAAGGGATCTGTATACCTTTTCGACACCATTGTATAAAGTAAATAAATTTGGAAAATGGATAGTTGACTCTGATGGAGAGGTTGTATATAAGTAATTGTATTTATTTTTTTGAAATATTCATTCATTTATATAAGTAATTGTATTTATTTTTTAAGAAGAACTTGAAAAATACATTTCTCCAATTGAAACTATAATTAAATGAAAAATCCTCAACAACCTATTGAACAGGGCTGAAAGGAATATCTTCTATTAATGTTAAAGTATAAACACTAATCAGTAAGTTTTGCTAAATCATGGGCTAAAATATTTAAATTTATGGATACAAAAGAGAAACCTATGGTAGCATTTTCGTCTAGAAAAAAGAAAGATATCTTCTAGGGTAGCAATAGTCACATTCTTCTAAATTTTTATATACACTTTTTTTTTTTCCTCAGAATTGTATGTACACCATTTAGTAAGTACATATTATCATATATATTCTTAAACAAATTCTAATTTATTTAAAAAATAATTTCAGTAAAATTTATTTATAAATACATAATATAATAAATTTTAAATAAAGTATTTTTTATATTAAATAAATTCTAAACATTTATTATAATTTTAAATATTAATTAATCGGGTATACTTAAAACTGGACTGTACAAGAATTTTTTTTTTTTTTTTTTGAAATAGAGTGTACAAGAAATTTAATTGGGTGAAAATATCCTCTCTCTATCTTCTACCACCAACCCAAGCTCATTTGGAGGAACTGCTCTTTACTTGTTTGTTGCATATACCACCACCATTATAAATATATTGTAATAGTTATATATATATATATATAAATATATCGACAAATGAAAAATGAAATAATATTAGGTGGACTCGAGTGACATCAATTTTCTCATAAGATGTCAAGTTGCAAATTTTAATTGATTCAATTTCACAGTAAAATTAAATCTGCTTTAGCATTTTATGTTGGTGATTGTGTTTTATCATATAAACAAAAATTAAATAAGTAGGATGAAAATATAATCGTTTATATATTTTTTACTATTCAAGTACTTTAATTTTTTTCTTTAAAAAAAGTACATATATATTTTTAGTTATTACAATTAGTTTGAGCTTAGAGAGAGAAACACGGTACCAACTCTAAACCATTAAAATATGAAGTATGTAAGTAAGAAAAGTTTATTACCAAATCAATCTCATCTTATCTTGTTCCGCATATTTTTTTAAAATGTAAGTCTCAATAGTAAAAATCATTTTCACATTACATTTTTGTAAATTAATAAGATGACACACACACATATATACTTGACTCAAAATTTTAAAATTATTTTTGAAAATGAAGATGTAAAATTGAAATTTACTAAATATTTTGAACGCACCGTCACCAAAAAAATGGGTTAAATAATTCTCATCATATTGAGTAATCGTAGGTTGATTTGATTAAAAATTTTGATTTAATTTCAATAAAATATCCTTATTTTTAAAAAACAATTCAAATATAAGTGGTACAACTCTTTTTCAAAATGTTATGTATTTTATGTTGGAAATTTAAATATAACTGTCAAAGAAATTTAAGTTTTTGGGTTCAATAATTTCAAACAATTCTAATCAATAATTAAATACCTTTCTCGTTAGTTTTGTATTAAATTTTCATTAGACTTCTGAATTAATAGTCGATTTTTAATAAATTTTGAATATAATAATTTAAATCTGAATTTTCATATTAAATTTACCTTATCTACCTGTTCAACTATATTAATGTTCCACTAAATTGCAACACACAAATGCAAAATTTTAATCAAAAACTTAAAAAAAGAGGTGTTCACCAAAAAATACAAAAAAAAACACCTTAAATTATATAATTATATTTTTACCCAATCTTAACCTATACCAAATAAGAGATGATATTATTTTTAATCTAGTCCAACTGTATGAAACACAACTAAGTATTAATTTAGTTCAATTTAATTATATCCAATTTCACATCTTAAAAATAGTTCAATTCAATCATGTACATCAAACTTTTATTGTAATAGTAATTTAACTTAAAACCATTTTGTTTATTTTTATTTAAATATATAAATTTAATTTAAATAACTATAATAATTAATCATATCTTAATTATAAATAAAAATATTATTAACATATACATAAAAGTGTTTTAGTTTTTGTTAAATAGTTTATTTGTAATTGTTTGTATCATATTAAATGAAATTAGATAACAACTAATAGTAATAGATTATAAATATCAAATTGCTAGTTTTCAAAATAGTATTTGATTTTGATAGTCTCGGACATATCTTTAATTCATTCTATGTAAAGATTTAATGTCTCAAACACCATTAGTTGATATGTACAGATTTTTAATCTTGCAATTTAAATTAGGGAATCTCCAAGTCAAGTCCTACCAAATGCAATGTCGGTTTTTTAAGTGGCATTAAAAACCGAAATCGGTTTCTCCTTTAACTGAAAAATCGATCAGACGTGCATATGGCAGATGAAGCAATGTCGGTTTTATGAGCTATTAAAAACCGATTTCGATTTTTTATCAATAATGAAAAACCGATCAACCTGAAAAACCGATCAACCTGAATCACGAAATCAGTTTCTTTTACCAATTTAGACCTGGTGTATATTATTGCCTACATATGCTAAATAATGTGTCATATCACTGAGGAAACTTGTGTCATTATAAAAGTTTGAGTTCCCAAAATTTAAACATATGCTAAATAAATAAATGAACATTTACATGCTACATGTGTTCTAATTAATAAAATACTTGCAAGACGTCATTAAACAAAAAATAATATAAGTTTCATTGTACTCTGATGAAGATTAAATCAACATAAACAAGTAAGCGTTACATAACATAATACAATCTGACGTAAATACAAGCTTCAATTAATTAATGTGTCTAATCATCAATGTTTGGATTATTACCCATCATTTGATTGGGAGGAGGAAACCGTTGCGGGCATCGACGTTGGTTATGTCCAGTCTCATGACAGAGGCGGCATCTTCGTGAGGGCGCAGTATTTGGATGAGCATTTGCACTTGTTCCAACCAGTAGCGGCTTCGCTAGTTTGGCCTTCTGCACTTGCGGCTCCGCTCGTCCCTCCACTGAAGGATGTTGGAGGGTTAGGGCAACGAAGACGGTTATGTCCCCTCTGACCACATCTTCCACACTTCTTAGTTCGACGAGCTTCCCCAACGGAAGGAATCCGAACCTCTTTCGGCCTACCTGCTTGCCTTTTTCCTATGGGTGGTAGTACAATCATGCTTCTAACTTCCGCGGAAACATTCCAATCAGACAATTTAGGAACGGGATTGATCGGACGTGCATATGCAGCTTTCAGCCACTCTGTGCTATAATAATGACTGCAAAGTGTATCACAACTGACGCCCTTAAACCTGACATGTATCATAAATATTTATTTAAATGTAAAAATATGATATGACATTAAATATAGAAATTAACAACGTACAATTATGATACCTGGCTACAGCACATGCATGAATACATGGCAACTGATCTAAGTTCCACTTCAAGCAAGTGCATGTGCACGTTTCAATATTAACCACCGTATCACCTTTGCTAGGATGTAGAACACTGTATGTGATTGGTTCTGTAATAGGATATACAATACCTTCCGTTGATAAATTTTTGGCCAACATGATTCGATCGTACGCAGCAGTGGTAACAAAAGTCGTGAGTTTTTCAACAACACCACGTCTATTATTAAACCATCTTTGTAACACATTTCTCACATATTCATGTGCGGTAGTTATTGGCAAACGACGTGCTTGCATCATGCAATTGTTGAGTGATTCTACAATGTTAGTGGTCATCATGTCATATCTTCTGTTTGGACAATATGCCCGTGACCACCTGCTTACCCCAACCTTAACCAAAGTGTCATATGATTTCGGATGCAACGCCCGAATTTCTTCTAACATTCTATCGCAGTCATATGGCACATGACTGTATACTGCACTGTAAAATGCTTTTTCCACTACATTCGAATACTTTTTACAGTGTTGCTTCAGGTTTTGCCACAGGTGGAAAAAATACAATATGTGAGGGACTTCGGGAAAAGCTACACTCATCCCATTTGATATGCTTTTGTGACGATCGGATACGATAAGCAAATCATTTGACACACCGATCGCCTCTCGTAATCTGCTTAAAAACCAAAGTCCATGAACGGTCTGACTCTCCATCAGCAAATCCAAAAGCGATTGGATAAATCATCTCCGACCCATCTTTGCAGGTAGCAAAAAAAATCACCCCTTTGTATTCACCTTTCAAATGGGTGGCATTAATAGCAACAACCGGTCTCATGTAAGATCGAAAACCCTCAATACAAGCTCCAAGTGCAACGAACGAATACAAGAACCGGTTGTTTTCATCCCTCTCAATTGCTGTCATGGTGCCGGGATTTGATACTTTTAACATTTCAAAGTAGGACGGAAGCTGTTGATATGACTCTTCCGCTTGTCCATATGCTAGTTTCTTTGCATATTGTAAAGCCTTCCAAGCTTTACTGTACAAGATCTGCACACCATACTGCTCTAGCATTTCTCCGATCAAACGATTAGGTGTATAAATATCCCTTCCCACCTTTCCCGCATATAATTTTCCGATAACAAAAGCCTTCACACTTTTCATATGTGATTCCATGGCTACCTGACGACACGTGTGTTCCGCCACATACTTCAATCCAAACCACATCGAACAACCTGTTCTGCATCTTGCACGAACTATAAAGCTATAACTCTTATCCTTGCAACCAGCTTCAAATCGTTCCGCGTCTGAACGTCTAACACGATATTCAAACTTGGATTTCAGAGCATATTCTCCAATAGCTGTACACATTTCTTGTTTACTATCAAAGAATGCACCTTTATACAAAGTACCACATTGATAGACAGTTGACATAGCGCTTGAAGTAGCCTCAATGTCGTCCAGTTCTACACAGGGAACAATCCAGTATGGTTGTGAAGGATTGTTCTGAAATTGTAAACTCGAAAATCTTATTTCTGGAAACCCTTCATCCTCGTCAACATCATTAATTCCAGCTTCCTCTTCATCACTATCTCCAGTTTCCTCTTCATCACTATCTCCAGTTTCCTCTTCATCACTATCCTCTGTCCCATCACCATTATCATCTGTGTCTTGCTCTCCATCATCACTAACATCATTCATATCATCATTATTAATGTCATGAATGAGACATTCCATAGATGTAAATGGGGTGACCGAAGCATCAACCTGATTGCTACCAGCACCTGAAGTCAGATAAAATTGACTTTGAACCATATACGGATCTACAGGTCTATTACTATTTGGCATCTCATGTCTTGTGTCTGGTATTGAGTCGGTGACATTTGGACGAACGATATGCCTACTAACTCCAGCTCCAAAATCTCTTACAACCTTATCAATGTAAATCTCTCTAATATCAACATTTCTCACCGCCATCAAACCAACCATACCAAGATCGGACATGATACGTATTTTTTTCACTTGACCATTTGTCATGCTTTGTAGTAAATAATATATACGAATATCCCACATTCTTCTATCAATGCTAGTCTCTCTACACACAACATCCACCAACGATGAAAAACTACTATCTTTGGAGACCCCACACATGATCGACTCACCCCCAACGTAGTTAGATCCATTCCACTCTCCATCAAAGTTGATGACGATCGTTTCGTGAGTCATTCCTATAACATTCAAAGAATGTTTAATTAGTCTCATTATATATAACAAAATCTAACACAATAAATCAATGTCCATCATTAAAAACAAAAGATATATCACAATTATGCTAACACTGCCTACGATCGTATCTAACCACATATAACACTAAAATTTAATACACGGCATCCAAAACACAACAAATATCGAAAACATCAAAAATTGCTCAAATCGGTTTTTCATAATATTTTGTAAGTTTCAATTTCAATTTTTGTACTTCGTATTTAAATCAATGTTAAATATTTCTGATTTATCAGTATATCTCAAATCTGTATATCTCAAATCTGTATTCTTATCAATTTACAAGTATATCATTGGATCCCTCAGAGGTAAATTCCAGGGGTAATTCTGAATAGATACCTTAACCTGGTCTGCACTTGAGGAAACACAACACGTATTTGTAAATTTGAGTCTTAATTATATCTTTATTTTAAAGTATTTTCAATTACAGTCGTTCTTATACATTCATAATTTCATTTCTTGTTTATTACAATTGCTCTTTGTAAATTATTATGGGGCATTTTTAAGGCCAAATGGCATGACATTCCACTCATATTGGCCGAATGGTACAGTAAAGACTGTTTAGTTTAACATAGTTTTCTATTTTTAAGTCCTGGATTTTCTTTTTCAGTTCTGGGGGCTTACCGGTCTACCTTCCTAAGGCTTGCACCTAGTATTTGACTAAGAACAAGCTTATCAAAGTATGGTTTGTTGATACCATGACAATTGTCCCTGTCTTACAATTTGTCACCCATTAGCACCCAAAATAGTTGAAACAGATGCCTCTGATATAGGATATGGCGGGATACTGACGCAAACCATTCAAGGCCAAGACCATTTAGTTAGATATTTCTCAGGAACATGAAATGAAAAACCGATTTCGGTTTTTGAGTGGCATGAAAACCGATCAAAATAGAGAATCGGTTTTACACCTCTGTAAAAACCGAAATCGGTTTTTAAATTACCTAAAAAACCGATTTCGTCGCAGATTTTGTAGAAACTGCAAATCTACAAATCTATCTTTCGGATGATATTTATCACAACCAAATCACTCTTAAAGCCTTTACCTTACAATTTGAACAAAATAACCTAAAAACCAACCAACAAAAACACATACATTACCTTCGAAACTCAAATCACTTGAAATGAAAGAAGAAGCTTCAAAACGGATCACACTTGAATGGATCAAAAACCTTCAATGGACAAAGAAGCTCAAATGAAGAATCCCTTACTAGGAGGTTTGACTTTCGGCTATAATGGTGAATGGAAGAGAACAAAAACCATGAATAGAGTAAAGAGAAAGAGAAGAGAGAGGTTTGGATGCTAGGAGGAAGTAGGAGAAAGAAGAAGGCTATTTTGGTAATTTCGCTTAGGGCAATTGGGTGATTTTAATTTGAAGGGTAATTTAGTAATCTTGGGTATAGAATGGAAATAATTTGTTTGAGAGGCTAAAAACAAATTTGTATAAAATATTGGGTAAAAAACAAAATTTCCTTTTTGTTTGGCTGAAAATGATAAATCTCCCTAAAATATTAATATGATGAGGTTGATAAAATTTCAACCAAAATTTGCCACGTGATCTCAAAATATTAATCATTGATACGGTTCACAACAGGAAAAAGTTCCATGAAAGATTAGAGAAATAGTTTCACTATTTGAAAATGACCAACAAATAAAATACCTGATGATTGTCAATAGTGTGAGCTTCGAGTAGTAACTTGAGACATCACGCCAAATTTACTTTTGTCAGCAACAGAAATGGCGTTGGAGCAATTCGAACCCATATTCGGCGAAGCGAAAGTGGAGAATGGGCCGAGGCCGCCGGCGGATCGGTTCTTGTTCCACGTTCACTCTCCGGACCCTACCCACCTGAGGATCCATGTGACAGATTTCAAGTCCAACACATGGGAGGCAAAACGCAGCGTTTCGCAGCTTGAAGACATGGTAATAGTAATAATCTATATGATGCCACTGGTTTTGTATCGTATTATTCTAACGGTAGAGCATTTTGCGTTGTGTTCAGAGAGACGACGTCGGAATCGAAGGCTCCTGGTCTGACTTCGTTGAGTATCTGATCGCTTCCATTAAATCTGAAGATGTAAAGCTTGTTTTGGGCACCAATTCAAACGCACAAGCAAAATTAGTTGCCCAAAAATCAAAAGGAATGCCACGAGTATCCATTTCTCTCTCGAAACTTGAGGGTTCTGCTGCTTCTGACGCTTGGGCAAATCTGACTCTAGCGCTTTTCGACACATACAAGAACGTACATCATCTTCTTATAAAAGGTTGTATTTTCTTTTCATATCTACATTTGTTTTTAAGTCATATATATTGAAATTTTGACTGCACATGATTTAAGTATTGTATAGGTTCAGCCTTATTTAAGAAGTGTATCATAATCTCAACTTTTAATTACTAATATGGTATCAGAGTTTAGAGGTCTTTGGTTCAAACCCTCTCTTCCCATTTTATTTAAAATTCTTGTTGCACATAACGTTTAGCATATGTTTGTCATCTATGATCTGTCAACGTTGCATTTAATGGAACATATTAGCGTATCATAACCTTAATTTTTAAATATTATAGTTGGGTCATTTCTATCAGTTTAAACTTTTGGGTAAAATGATAACTAACATTAATCGTTGCTTCTTTCTTGGTTGTGTCTCCAGAGGAAGAAGAACGTGCTTGTCTGTTGACGCAAGTGATAGCAGCTGAGAAGGTATGTCTTCCCATTGCTTGCCATGCCGGGGAGTAATTATTGTTCCAATGGTTAGGGTTTCTATTTTAGTTGCTTGTGTGGAAGTGATATCTTTAATAGCTATTTGTTTCGGTTCTCCATTCTATTTTGTTTGTTTGCATAGAACTTATGCATGGTTCAATCTCTTTCTGCGTAAGTGGCATAATGGATTTTTTTGATCAGGGATGCAGTACTCTCGTTGTAGTTTATTGGCCCAAGGAGAATGAAAACCATGCTCTAAGATTATAAGTTGTTGCCAATTGATGAATGGTATTCTTATCTTGAGGCTCCATTTAGTATGTTGTTATATTTCCATTGAGGAACTGACTGAAACATTTCTCCAGACCTTAGGGAAATGGTTTGCAAAACTATATAGAGTTGGGAGGGCAAACTTGGTTGTTACGAAAGGACCTATGAGAATGATAAGTAGAGAACTGGTTGTATTAATTAACATTATACTATTTGATTAGAAGGTAAATGTGAATTGATAATGCGTATTGCTGAAGGAACATTTGTTGGTGTTAAAACTACTGAAGTTTTAAATTGGATAGGCTTCTGATGAAAAGAACAAATGATTATGAGTTGAAGCTGGTGCATAATGGCTACCCTGACTTTCTTCCCATGACTGCCTATACCCTGGTAGAAACTGTTTAAGCCTAAGAAAAAAGGAGTAAAGCAGTTTGGAAACTTTGATAACATGATGATCTACTACCTCTTATCAGAATATATGACTGAGTGTTTAATTGGTTTGAACTGCTGCTTTGACTTGATTTGTAGTGACTGATGAATCTGACTTCTCTTTTTTCTGCATATCATTGATCTAAGTTAATCTTGACAGAAATCAACTCAATTGGAATGATTTGTTCAATGAATTTGAGATCTAAAGTATGCTTTAGGCACGAGTTCAATGGCATTTGTTTGTATTTTGGCGCATCAAATTACTTCAGAACCTGTGGAATTCAAAATCTCCAACTTTAACAACTTGAGTAGTAAAGATCTAATGTATTTTTGTTTATGACAGCTCCTTGATTTGCTGTATGCACTAAAGGATCTCCTGTCTGTACCTTTTGAGATGAAATTGTTTTTGCTGTATGTTAGGAAAAGAATGAAGACATTGAGAACCAACTGAAGGAGCACTTGAAGAGGCAGAAGTTACTACATTTGAATTCCTCAGAGAAGTCTGATGTTTCTGATTCGTCAATGAGTAATAGCTTGCTAAATTCTCCAGGTATATGTTGTTTGTTTTCTGCATGAAGTTAAATTAGAAGTTAAACTTTTCATAATTTGTGCCCTAGTTAATTATGGAAATCCTTTAATCTTTAGGATTTCAGTTGTTTTTAGTTTTCCTTCTAGTTTAGGAGAAGCAACTATATTTATCATAGTATTCTTGTATATCTATTCAGATTAATGTAAATAACTATTCTTTTATCATGGTATCAAAGTAAAGATGCTTCTCATAAACACAACTTTAAGAATATTTCCTTTGTGCTGCCATTTGCCACTGCAGGCAGATGGCAGCCATACCCAAAATTCATCAGCAACTACCAAAATTTTGTGGCAACACCCCAAAATTCTTCCAAAGTTCTTCATTGGCTGATTACATTGTAAATTAGTATGATTAGCATGTTGGATCAATTTTAACTCTTTCAATGCTGTCTTATTGTCCTCTCTTTCAAAGCCGTTTCATCAGCCTCTCGTTCAAAACCTTCTTATCGGCCTCTCTGTCAAAGTCGTTTCATCGGCCTTTCTCTCAAAGTTGTCTAGTTGGTCTCTGTGTCAAAAGCCGTTCCATCAGCCTCTCTATCACAGCCGTTCCATTGGCACTATTTGTCAAACCATTCCTCGGCACTCTTTGTCAAGCTGTCTCGCCAGCACTCTTTGTCAAGCTGTTCCGCCAGCACTCATTTAAGTTTTGAATGTACTCATTACCATGTCAGTGGAACTTTATAAATTCAAATTGCTTCATCTCTCCATCTTGAGTTTGAGGGGGATGTGCAAGAATCATATATTTATTATACATGCGTAGGAAATTATTTCTCCACATATATCTATGGATTAAGTTGGAATATATGTATATAATTGCTGGCTCTTGAAACAAAATATGTCTATTGAATGTCTCTAAAGTCTTACTTTTAATGAGTTGAAGCTTGGTTGACAAAATTTTGGCAACTACTTGTAATGAAAGCAAGAACAACAATAAACTGAGGAAGTGACAGAGAGAGAGAAGTGAGAGATGATATAAAAATAAGGGTATGTTGATCATAAAGTGGTCTGGTTTGGCCAAAACCAATTTAGTTAGTAATTGTTGCTCATTTTGCAAAAAGGGCTTGAAAAAGCGCTTATTTATTTATTTCCCTTTGAAATTGAATGAGAATGATATTTGTCATTCGAGTTCAAACTTTGTAAGTTGAATTGACTTGTGCATGTAACAGCATTTGTCCATTATTCGTCATTCTCCTTCTTTTATAGAGCCTTTATAATGTAAATATGTATTTAACATTTTCAGCTTTCTAAATTTTCCAGTCTCTGGTTCACTACATCTCCAGTTTGTGTTGCTGTATATTTGTAGGAACTTTGAGTTGTTGGGTAGCTGCTAGTTTTTGGAGTTTGTAACTAGTACATTTTTTCCCCCAACCATTTCTTTTAAATGTTTGCCTCCTGAACTGCAGACAAACAAAGAGCCCGAGATCCTGTCTCATCCAAGGTTGCTAATCGTGTCTTACCAGCATACCGCAGGTACTTACACATCTCCAGTTGAATCGATTATAAGATGTAATTTACTTTATGTTAATAACCATCAGTATGGTTTGGGCAGGGCAAAAGTAAGGGGTGCAGTACTGCTTGATACTGAAGATGACAAAGATAACTAGAAGAAGTTTGATAATTTGGCGGTTAGGTTTACCTTAACCATTTCAACAAAATATGAATTTAGAATTACAAACGTAATTTTGTATACCAAGAAAAGAGCAAGCACATGAATAGGAAAAGAAGATGATTCATATAAATGATTTAGGTTCCTTATCTCCCGTATGTTTTAGCAAAAGAATTTGTCAGGTATTCTCTCGTAAAAAAGTTTCTACTCCTGAATTGCGTAGGTACAATTCGGTATCTTGTTGATTTTGAACCAAAGTTTGAAAGTACATGAGATGATATGGTACGGACATCCTGCCGTGAGGTGGTACAGGCACTTCCTCGACAAAAGTGGCTTAAAAAAAACACAAAAAGAAAAACAGTACGAAATCTTATAAATTTTTAAGACAACAATATATTGAAAATTAATTTCTAGAACAACAATCTTCTATAAATCATGTTTTACTTCTCCGATATACCTTGTTAATGCAAGTGAAAATACACGTTCAAGGTGGTTTATGCGATTTTGTTTTGGATTTTCCGGGACTGCTTTTATGTTTCTGGTGCCCAAGGATATTGACAATTAGGAGTGAACCCTTATGCTATAATGGATCTCATAGATCATAACATCTGTCTGGCAAGTATTGTATAACCAAATTGAGCAGGGGTTTAACACCCAAATAATGCAGTCACTATATAGCTGTCTTCTCAGTTTACGTGGGCTGCCCTCCTCACACGTTGTGTTTATATAAAGAAAATGCTGCTATACTATCATTTCAGACATGACATTTGATCAAAGAACAAATACAAGCATAACTGTTTGGCATGCTATTAACCATGCAGTTATAAATCCTCAAAAAAGTTTATAAAATGTGCTAGTATTTATATATTTGGAGTCTAGAGACCGATTCATTTCCAAAGGAGATACAAAGAAACTAAGAGTAAGGCACGTAGCTTGAACTTATAGCTGCCCAGATTGCATACTAAGCTGCAACAAATTCTGTATTTGATCTTCTGTGTCTCTCACTTTTTGTAAAGAAAAAATAGCAAGAATTATCATGTTTCATTCTCATGCAGACGATGCATTCTCTCTGTCACCTGCTTTGCTTTTCTTGGTATGAAAAAAGGGCCAGCACCCAGGTGTGGAATTGACTTCAACTTTTCTGTATGGGAAGACAAGATTTTTAGAAGTCAGTTGATCATTTGGACTAAGATCCTTTGATGATCTATGTTTCTATGAGTTATTCTTTTGTTGTATGTTTTTCCATTGACTACAGATCACAAGTCATCTTTTATGTTCAGGTTAAGAAAACTTATACCAATTGAACATAGAAGGAAATCAAACACATACCTGCTTGTGTTGCTCTTGTTGCTGTTCTTTACCCTGGTTTCATTTTCTTCTTCCTCAGAGATCCTTTTCATCCACAGCTCTTTATCATGATGATTCTCAGATCTGTCAAATGACGTCCTCGGAGAGACCCTTGAGCAGTTTTTACTGGTTGATTTCTTTTTTAAGCCTAAACACGTTGGAAAGAATATGTTGATGAAGAAAATTTTATTATCCATACTTGCAGTCCTTGAAATCCCACCCGACTCAACTTTTTTCTTCTTCGTCTTCTTCTTTTGCTCGTTGGTTTGATCTTCTGTACTTGTGACATCAATGACCATCTTCTCCTTCACCCCCTGTGATGTTTTCTCCTCCTCATCAACTATATCTTTCAATGAGAGTTCATAACTGCACTCAGGCATGTTACTAATCTTCTCCATAAGCTCTCTCCTACCTTGAGCAATGGCTTCTGATCGCGTCCGAGGGGGGAGACTACTGTACCGATAGTTGTAGGGGAGCAAAGGAGAAAATTCATATTCAATACTATTTCTTGACTTCCATTCAAATCCTTCAGTACCTGGTTTACATTGAAACTCATCTCTAAACTGATCATGAAATAGGCTTTTACCAGCCCAGAAATCAAATTCACTTTCCCCTGCACTCCCATTATTGCTATTTACGCGGCTGGCTGGATTGGAATGACCAAGGCTGTTCCCGGCGACTGCTCGCGGGTGATCATGCATGGTGTGGAGGAGAAGTATAGATATACTAATGTAATGTTTTGTGGGTGACAAACGTGATTATGTAGGCAACAATTTCAGGGAAAATAAAGTACTATGTCATTTAGTCTATCAAGTTTAATAGGCACCTAAAAAAGTCATTGCCGTCCTGGATGGGCGGGGCACATAATGGTCCAATTTTGCAATTTTCTTCACCTGTCATTTTCAAAGTTTTCGTTTAAAAAATTGAAGCGTCTGATATGTATCGTATTAATTCTAGTTTCACAACTCGGTTCATGTCTTTTATCTTGTTGCTTTCAATATAACCTATTCCATACAACTTTGACATTGACTCTTAATTGGCCAGATGAGAAATTTTGGCGGTCAGGGACCAATCGCTTGTTATGAGGAACATAATTGTGGTTAGAAGAGTAATTTTGACAAAGAGGCAGTACTGACTAATTTTTCTTGTTTGTCCACAAGGAAAACATTAGAGTCTCAAGGGCGTAATATAGATTTAATAGTCTTGTTTTGGCTTCATTGTGAGATAATTAAATAGAACAGATACAAATACAAATAAAATCTATTTCAAAAAAAAAAAAAAAAACATTCAAATAAAATCTCATGGCCTAATTTCCAACTTTAATTTAGTAAATATTAGTTGCAGCAGCCCATTAAAATTCAATCATTGTAACTTTTGTAATTTGAGGATGAACCTTTGCTAGTCAATAATATTCTTATTTACTAAAATTTAAGCATTTAGTTGTCGATCATTAGTTGTATCAAAAACAAATGAAATTGTTTATCTTTTTAGTAGGAAAGTTGCAAACAATCCCTCAACTTTTGATTCATCTAACAGTCAATTAAAGATAAGATTTATTTACTAATTATTCTAATTTAGTATCTCATCAAAAACCAAGATTATGTACTACTCTTTATTGTTTTAGTGGACATTGTTTAATGTAGAATAATAAGACAAACGGACAAATCTTAGGAATGGATTTCACTCGAGAAGGATATGTGGGTCTATTTATGGAGCAACAATGAGAGGAAGGATAAGTTATGCCTACCTTGGCATAAATGTTCAAAGATTATCATGTGTCTCAATGTGAAATCTGCAGTTGGTGATCAATCTCGCACGAAACATGTGGCCAGCTGGTCAAGATGTTCACTATTGAACAATGAAAATGCCCTTCAAATAACTGATACAATATCAATTCTGTTTATAAACGTGTTTAGACTTTTGGGATGCCTGTCTTGATCAAACTTTATAAGCTCAAATGAATTCCAATTAAAATAATTGCGGAGACTATGATCACAAGAGTTCCATAAATAAATAAATATATATATATATATATGTACAAAGAGAGGGAGAGAGAGCTATAGAAACAGGATGAGAAAGACCTCTTAACCAACATAATTCTGCATTCTAGACCGACAAAATATGGCGAAAAATGGAGCTAAATTTCAAAATGCTTGTTTGGAGGGAAATTAGCTCCCAAAATCAAATTGAACCCCAAACTATTGAAACTTGGCAATTAGGAATCAACCCAAAGAATAGGGCCCAAAAATTAAACCTAAAGGGTGAGTCTAAAGGGAAGTCACTGTCCAAGCTCAGTTATCTAATAAAGGGATGTAGAGAAAAATGAGTTTAATATGAATGTGGAAACATAGATTTTTTAAAATTTTCAAACAAAAAACATGTCCGATTGATGTTAATAATAACAATTCGATAATTAAATTAATAAAATCAAATCTTACCTTGAATTAAAATTGAATTGATCTCTTTTGATTCGTAGATTCTTCACCACATAATCTTCCTAACTATATTTCTTCACAAAAGAAACTGTGTGTGGGCACAATCTTTTGAAGATTTTATTGTAGTAGAAGATTATAAGGTGCTCTTAATCAATGAAAATTTTTGGTTCCAGTAGCCAAAAATTTTCTCTCTTTTATTACCATTCATAAAACATCTTTTTATAATGGTAAACTAGAGTTCTTCAATTTAACAAGGAATTTAAATTCCTATTTAAATTGAAAGACTTAATTCATATCCAATATGGAATCAAATTCCTTATTGGGTTATAATTCTGTTATTTTAATTTAATATGAAAACTAATTCCTATTAAATTAAAACTTTTTTAATATAATTTAATATGGAATCTAATTCTAATTAAAATTATTATTTCCATTAATTGATAAAATGAATTTTCATTAAATTAAGTGATTCTAAATCATAATTAATTTAATGACACCATTTAAAATTAAAACCCATGACCTCTACAAATAATTAAATAATTAATCATTAATTAAATAATTATAAATATTTAAATAATCACATTATTTTAATAATTTGTGAACGTGTCCATAAATTTATATGTACACCAATAATCGGACAATCCAATTATATTCTTCAGCTTGTTTTTTTATGTGATTGTGAGCTAGCAAGGGGATCAAATGGGCCTACAATTTGAGCTCTAATAATATTGGAATTATTAATTAAACTCTTTAATTAATAATTCATTATTATTAACCTTAGAATTACTCTACTAAAAACTTAAGGTTGCACTCTCAAAATTGTAGATGTTTTACACAATCTGAATTTTCAGTGTCCATCGATTTAATCATTTCATATGATTTGATCCTCTATGAGTAGTTCATAATTAGAGCTAGGTTATTAAAAATCTATTATACCTCTCTAATTATATCTTATTCCATTAAGTACCATTGATTCTCTAATGAACAATATATCAATAACAACTTATGAATTTATCTTTCCGTTTACTCATAAATAGAAAGTCGAGCACTTTTATTGTTTAAGATCCGAATCAACACTTAAGGAACTACTCATCTATTTCTTACAAGAAGGAGTTAATTCCACTATTGTATAAGATATTTTCAGCCACTTATTAAATCATATCTTCAAAGTACGAAACTTATTAACCGTAAATCTATAACAGTCTCAGCCATGTAAATCAAAAGATATGACTCAACAAATAGGAGTCCATAAAACACTTAGGATTAAGATCAATTCATATATGATCATCTAGTCGATAAATACAAATTTCTTTATTTAACGGATATTAATAAGAAATTCATTTTCATCGTGGTCCAGTCTTATATAATCTCTGTTATATAAGTGTCCTCCATTTTCATATCGACATATGAACAATCCCGGAGAAGATCGTCATATCAATACGGAATGGACCGTAATTGTAGATTTACTACAAATAAAGTACCCAGTTTTGTTGCTTTCTACAGACTCTTTGGATTACTAATCTCAAACTAAATTCTCTTGTATATAACACTTACATACTTAATTTGAGACTATATAAGTAATCATGGATATTAGATGATGTTCGTATGAAGCAAACATTTCATAAATGTACATTAATTTGAATAAAATAAATTTTATTTATTTATTATTTATTTAAACGTTTACAAATTACAAGCTCTTAGGGCACAAACCTTAACAATCTCCCATTTGTCCTAGAGCAAATGAGACATATCTCGTAATCCTAGACCTTCTAGATGACCGTCAAACACTTTAGTCGTTAAGGTCTTTGTAAATGGATCAGCATGGTTGTCCTGTGAAATTATTTTCATCACCGATGCATCTCCTCTATGTACTATCTCTCTGATGAGATGATATTTTCTTTCTATATGCTTTCCACATTTATGGCTTCTTGTCCTTTAGAATTAGCCACTGCACCACTATTATCACAATAAAGTGTGATTGACTCATCCATACTTGGAACAACTTCTAAATCTATCAAGAACTTACGAAGCCAGATTGCTTCTTTAACTACTTCACAAGCTGTTACATATTCTGCTTCCATGGTGGATTCAGCAATATAAAATTGCTTAACACTTCTCCATACTATGGCCCTACCATCTAGGGTGAATACTGACCTAGAGGTGGATTTTCGAGAATTTTTATCTAACTAAAAATCAGAATTTATATATCCTGTTGGAATCAAATTCTCACTAGAATATACAAGTACATAGTTTCTCGTTCTCTAAAGATACTTGAGACTATATTTTACTGTCATCCAATAATCCAATCCTGGGTTAGATTGATAACGACTGACTACTCCCACTGAATAATATATGTCAGGTCTCGTGCATAGCATAACATACATGAGACTACCTACTGCAAAGGCATAAGGAATTCATCTCATATCCTCAACTTCTTGAGGTATCTTAGGATATTGTTCCTTAGACAAGTGAACTCCATGCCGAGAAGATAAATAACCTTTCTTGGAATTCTGCATCGAATCACATATAAGGATCTTATCAATGTATGATGCATGAGATAATGCTAATAGTTTGTTCTTACGATCTCGTATGATTTAGATCTCAAGAACATAACTAGTCTCTCCCAAATCTTTCATTTAGAATTGGTTAGTAAGCCAGTTCTTTACATCAGATAATGCTCCTCTATCATTCCCAATGAGTAGAATATCATCAACGTAAAGTACAAAGAAAACCACTTTCTTATCAATGATACACTTGTATATACAAAGTTCATCGACATTTGCTCAAAACCATAAGATTTGATCGAAGTATCAAATGTAATGTTCCAAGATCGAGAAACTTGCTTAAGTCCATAAATAGACATTTGCAACTTGCAAATCTTTTGCTCTTGACCTTGGATCACAAATCCCTTTGATTGCACCATATAGATGCTTTCATCAAGATTGTCATTCAATATCGCAGTCTTGACATCCATTTGCCATATCTCGTAATCAAGACATGCAGCTATGGATAGAAGAATGCAAATGGACTTAAGCATGACTACTAGTGAAAAAGTTTCTTCATAATCAACTCTCTCGTTTTGAGTATAACCTTTTGTCACTAGCCTAGCTTTAAAGGTCTCCACCTTTCCATCCACTCATCTCTTCCTCTTGTAGATCCATTTGTAACCTATAAGTTTTATCCCATCTGGTTGATCCACAAATTCTCAACTAAGTTTGAGTACATAGACTTCATCTCAAGATTCATAGCTTTAAGTCATTCTTCCTTATCAGAATTTTCCATTGCATCATGATATGTTAATGGATCATCTACACACTCATCAGAGTAGCAATCTGTGCCTCTCCGATCTTGCGATAATGAATTGGTCGTCTAATAACCCTTCCACTATGACGAGGTAGTAAATGATTCTGATGGAAGTCTGTTTGACGCTCAGACGTGGTCTTAATTATGTTATTATCAACAACTATTTTTGATTAAATACTAGTCAAACCAGACAATAACTCCTCAAGTACAATCTTACCTTGAGGTTTATGTTCATTTATGTAATTATCTTCAAAAAACGTAGCATTTGTCGATACAATCATTTTGTTATCTTGAGGATCATAAAAGCATCTCCCTCTAGTTTCTCTGGAGTAGCCTACAAATAGGTAAACTTGTAAATGTAGTTCCAACTTCCCAATCTTATTTTTCAACAAATGTGCTGGACACCCCCATATACAAAAATATTGCAAACTAGCTTAACGACCATTCCACAACTCTAAAGGTGTTTTAGGAACAAACTTAGAAGGAACTACATTCAGGATATATACTGCAGTTTGCAGTGCATATCCCTAGAAAGAACTATTTAAAGATGAGAGACTAATCATAGATCTCATCATATCCTACAGGGTATGTTTTCTCCTTTTTGCAACACCATTTTGCTGTGGTGTTCCAGGAGCCGTGAGTTAGGATATAATCCTATTCTCAATCAAGTAATCCTTGAATTCTGTATCATGGTACTCTCCTCCACAATCTGATCGTAGAGCTTTCAATGTTTTACCTAATTGATTTTCAACTTCAGCTCTAAACTCTTTAAACTTTTCAAAAGTTTCGGACTTTCGTTGCATTAGGTAAACATACCCATATCTTAAATAATCATCAATGAAAGTGATCCTTGAATTCTGTATCATGGTACTCTCCTCCACAATCTGATCGTAGAGCTTTCAATGTTTTACCTAATTAATTTTCAACTTCAGCTCTAAACTCTTTGAACTTTTCAAAAGTTTCGGACTTTCGTTGCATTAGGTAAACATACCCATATCTTAAATAATCATCAATGAAAGTGACGAAATATTCATAACTACCTCTAGCTTTAACATTCATTGGACTACAAGCATCCGAATGTATAAGCTCTAGGAGTTCTTTGGCTCTATAACCTTTTGTCTTAAAAGGTCTCTTAGTCATTTTATCTTCTAAATAGGATTCACAAATAGGTAAAGTGTCGATCTTTAACTCACTTAAAGTTCTGCTCTTTACTAGTCTCTATTCTGTCAAGATTAATATGTCCAAGTCTTAAATGTCAAAAATAGGTATCATCATTAGGAGAAATCTTTTGTTGCTTTGCTTTAGGTTTTTCAACTTTAAATAATTGAACATTGAATTATGTGTTAATGACCTTAACATGTAAATGTTGTTTTCTAATATTCCGAAACAATTATTCAAACCATTTCTAGAAATAATAACATCTTTATTACTAAAAGAAATTGAATAATTATGTTCCAACAATCTAGAAACCGAAATCAAATTTCTTCTAAAATTCATAATATAATAAACATTGTTCAAAACAATAAAATAACTATTCAAAAATTGAAGTCTAACTTCTCCCACTGCTCTAGCTGGAACGACTTCCTCAGTGCCAACTTGCATGGTAAACTTACCCCTCATCAAGCTCCCTCCAAGAATCAATCAATTGTAAAGAAGAACAAATATGATTAGTGGCTCTTGAATCAATTATCCAGATAAATAAATCATTCTCCACTAAACAAGATTCAATGACAAGTAAATCATAATTACCTTTCATTTTCTTTTATTCTTGAGCTCTTCGAGGTACTTTGGACAGTTTCTTTTCCAATGTCCTTCCACATCACAATAAAAACATTTTCCTTTGGGTTTGGAAGCCTCAGAGCCCCATGTTCGTTAGTTTAATAATTAATTCAATAATTAATGAATTTTCTTTTGATTATAATTCTTTGTATGTCATAGAGTAGGCACAAATTATTGTTTGATATATATTCATGTCTGATGAATTGGATTTGCATGGATTGATCGTTAATTATATGGTTCTTTGGCTAATTTAATTTGATTAATTTGTAAGCTGTCTGTGGCAATTTAATTACCGTTGTAATCATAGATTTAGGATTTTATTTTGTCGAAGATTTAAACGAGAAGAAGGATGCTTTTATGGGCGAATATTATGGTTGAAAGTGGCATGTGTTTTCTTAGCTAGTGTATGTGTATTAGATGCACTGAGAGACAATGAATGGATGCAACCAATATTTACTAGCAGTGCATGTGATGCACAACAGACCTGGTGCATGGTCTGGTGCACATGAAGAACTGGAGTGGCTAAGCGGCATTAGCAGGCAACATGGAGGACTGGTTATGCATGGGGTTCCTGCAAATTGTAGGGAAAATTGATTTTAATATGAATGCGAAAACGTGGATGTCTTAAAATTTTCAAACAAAAAACATGTCTGATCGATACTAGTAATAACAATTCAATAATTAAATTAATAAGATTGAATCTTATCTTGAATTAAAATTGAATTGATCCATTTTGATTCGTAAATTCTTCACCACTTGATCTTTTTAACTATGTCTCTTCACAAAAGAAATTGTATGTGGGCACAACCTTTTGAAGATTCTATTGTAGTAGAAGATTATAAGATGCTTTTAATCAATGAAAATTTTTTATTTTAGTAGCCAAAAGTTTTCTCTCCTTTATTACCATTCATAAAACATCTTTTTATAATGGTAAACTAAGGTTCTTCAATTTAAAAAGAAATTTAAATTCTTATTTAAATTGAAAGAGTTAATTCATATCCGATATGAAATCAAATTCCTTATTGGGTTATAATTCTGTTATTTTAATTTAATATGGAATCTAATTCCTATTAAATTAAAACTCCTTTAATTTAATTTAATATGGAATCTAATTCCAATTAAAATTATTATTTCCATTAATTGATAAAATGAATTTTTATTAAATTAAATTATTTTAAATCATAATTAATTTAATGACACCATTTAAAATTAAACCCATGACCTCTACAAATAATTAAATAATTAACCATTAATTAAATAATTATAAATATTTAAACAATCAAATTATTTAAATAATTTGTTAACGTGTCCATAAATTTATATGTATACCAATAATTGGACAATCCAATTATATTTTTTAACTTATTTCTTTATATGGTTGTGAGCTAGCAAGGGGACCAAATGGATCTACAATTTGAGCTCCAATAATATCGGAATTATTAATTAAACTCTTTAATTAATAATTCACTATTATTACCCTTAGAGTTACTCTACTAAAAACTTAAGTTTGCACTCTCAAAATTATAAATGTTTTACACAATCTGAATTTTCAGTGTCTATCGATTTAATCATTTCATATGATTCGATCCTCCACGAGTAGTTCATAATTAGAGCTAGGTTATGAATCTCTCTAATTATATCTTATTCCATTAAGTACCATTGATTCTCTAATGAACAATATATTCATAACAACTTATGAACTTATTTTTCCGTTTACTCGTAAACAGAAAGTTGAGCACTCTTATTGTTCAAGATCTGAATCAACATTTAAGGGAACTACTCATCTACTTTTTACAAGAAGGAGTGGATTCTACTATTGTGTAGAATATTCCTAGGCACTTATTAAATCATATCTCCAAAGTACGAAATTTATTGACTGTAAATCTATGACAGTCTCACCCATGTAAATCAAAAGATATGACTCAACAAATAGGAGTCCATAAAACACTCAGAATTAAGATCAATCCATATATGATCATCTAGTCGATAAATACAAATTTCTTTGTTTAACGGATATTAATAAGAAATTCATTTTCATAGTAGTCCAGTCCTATATAATCCCTATTATATAAGTGCCTCCATTTTTATATTGTCATATGAACAATCCCGGATAAGATTATCGTATCAAATACGAAATGAACCGTAGCTATAGATTTACTACAAACAAAGTATCAAGCTTTGTTTGCTTTCTACGGACTCTTTATATTACTAATCTCAAACTAAATCCTCTTGTATATAACACTTAAATACTTAATTTGAGATTACATAAGTAATCATGGATGTTAGATGAGGCAAACATTTCATAAATGCACATTAATTTGAATAAAATAAATTTTATTTATTTATTATTTATTTAAACATTTACAAATCACAAACTCTTAAGACACAAACCCTAACAAGGGAGACATGAAAGAGATGAAAATGCCTTGGACAAGGGGCGACAAAGCAAACCACAAAGAGACCTAGCTTAGAAATTCAAAACACAACCTCATCCTTATGTGTCTGCCAGCTCATTGTCTTGTCAAAAGAATAAGAGGATCAAACCTAGAGACACATCTAGGATTGACAAGTGGTAGAGGACGATAAGAACCAGGCTGTAGGAAAAAAGGAAGGGTTGATAGTAAGCCATGTAGCCACATGGCAGAAGGGACGAACGAGAAGGTGTCATGTGTCTATCGAATCTAATTTGATATAACAAGGAGCGAGGAACAAAGGAAAAGTGAAAGCGATGGGATGACAAGAAGTCAAGCAATAAGAAGCAAGTGTGAAAGTGAAGGGGCATAAAAGGGAAGTTGACCACCAACAAAGGGATCGAGAAAAACCTCTAGAAGGTAAGAAAGTAATATATAAGGATGTCCACTGTTCAAACGAAGGTAAGTCATTTTCTCTAACCTGAGAATACACTGATATACGAAGGAACTCCTTGTGGAGAGGCTTTCACAAGTATTAGGAGTTGTTTTAGGGTTGTATTGGGAGGAGAAACCTAGGCTTCTCCATTTTTTTTTAACTTTTTAGCTTAATTACAAAAGGGTTCTTCCACAAAACACCTACTAACTTGAGCATCAGAAGATTTTCGCCGATGAACAACCGTCAACCCCTAACCTTTTTCTCTTCATTGACAAGTAGCTAAGGGGAAAATAGACTGCCGAACAGTTAACATCCCCTTAATCCAAGGGGACCTTAATGTCGAAAGGGATTGTTATTTAAATTCCTAATCCCCTGAATTGTATTTATTTCTCAATTTGATATTCTAAATGCTAGTGTGACCAATGCTTGTATCGACATAGATCAACTATGACATTGACAAAGTTAAAACAATCGTAGTAAATATTAGTGCAACAGCGAATTCAATATAGAATTCAAAAGCAAACATCCATTCAACACGGCTTGCAGCTTTATTTAAGTAATAGAGTGGTGGAAATTAGATATTGGAGTAGTGGGGTTTACAATCCTAGTATTTTAGTTTGAGGAACCTGCCTATACATTTATAACATGAGTAGATAAAATATAAAACATTTTATATTGATATTATGTAGCAAGTTGTACAAGGAGATAATTAAAAAGCATACCAGTTGAGCCAAGCAATAGCTCCACTCGTCTCCCATTACTTCCGAATGTTATATGATTATTCAATACAGGTAATAGCAATTTATGGATCACTTTATAGCAAGCGAACCTTCACATACGTTCAAATGACAGTCAATGAATTGTTCAATATGGCATTTGAAAATTTGTTCAACTCACTTTGCAAAGAAATTTGACATGCATGGGTCAGATGTTGTAAGCAGACAACTTATCCCTCCAGGCTTGCCAATCTTCATCTTAGCAACCTAAATTATATCCACAGTTATAATAGACATAATCTCACCTACAAAGCTTAGTTTTGCTTGAAAGAAACATTGGGTCCATTAAAGAAAGAAAATAGTATTTCTGGCATGTAGTGGCAGGACTTGTTTTGACTTACTAGGAACTTACCGTAATTCTCTACATGATTTATTAATATCAAGATACAGTATCATGATCATCTTAATTAGGGAAAAGAGGGCTTTCACAGAAGGGTGCATATCCAGCTTCTTTCATATGAAGCACCTATTTACCAATCGTTTCATGCATCTCTTTTATCTAACAATGAGCCTTGTCTTTTGCCACAAATTCATGTCTTGCATTCCCCACCTCTATCCAACTATAAGCTACTTCTTTGCTCAAACCTCTCTCCACCATGGGCCTCCTTACTTTAAGGGCATCATCTCATCTTTCAGCTGCAGCATAAATGTTTGACAACATCACATATCAGCTAGCACCATTTCTAGGTTATAACTCAAACAGAACTTCAGTAGCTAGATCCAAGTTCTCATGGACATGACAAGCAGCCAAAAAAGAACCCTACATCCCAACACAATCCAAAGTCTTAAAAGCTTTCTCGATCAAATCCATTACCTCATCAAGTCGATATTGTAACTCCCCGAAAATATTAAGCATGAATATCATTTTTATTATTATTATGATTATGGAGATCAGGCATGCACAAATGAATTAAGAGTGATATTATAGAACACTAAAGGATTAATGAAAGTGCCCAACGAAAAATTTTATATATTGTGTAATATGTATTTCTGGACACGTGTATAAGTCTAAAGTGAATAGAATTATTTTATTGATCTAGTAATGTTTATATGAGGTGTATAAGTTTATAATTATTGAATCATCGGTGGAGTAGAAATATTTTAGGATCCCATCGAAATTACGAAAAGGTTCCAGATATTAATAATGGTTTGATCGAGGTCCCTAGTGAATATCGAAAAGTTTAAAAGATGTTGTAGAATCCTAAAAGATGCTCTCGAAAAATAAATTCAGATTTTAAATCGAATTTATATCAATAAACATTTTAAAGTTAACTTTGAGATTATGGGGACTCAAATTAGGGCATGGAATGACTTTTAGGAATTTTGCAGACTACATGAAGGACGAGAGAAATTCGAATATAGGCACCAGAAAATTTAAGAAAAGTTTCGAGGAAATCTCGAGTAACCCGTTAGGAATATTTTCGGAAAGCTCATATTAAACGAAAATACGAAAAGATATGCACGATTGACACGTGGCAAAGGAATCAATGCATGAATGACACATGGCATGAAGATAAGGTGCATGCATGACACTTGTCATGCAATGGAATGCATGCGTGACAAGTGTCACACATGCAAGAATGGCGATTTTGTAATTAAATGGAAATCCAATGGCAATTTCAATTCAAAAGCAATGCATATATGAGCCATTTCAAAGGAAATCAAAATGAATAAGATTGTTGTCGTCAAATGAAAGAAAGTGAAGCAAAAAGAGCTAAGTTTGAGAGAAAAGAATGAAATGTGAGATGTAGCCGTGAATTAAAAAAATAAAAAAAAGAGAACAAGAGAAGCAAGTCAAACCGAAAGCAAACAAGTTTTGGCTGAGAATTGAGAGGAGTTTGCAAGTTTTGGCCGAGAATTGAAATGGGTTTGTTGCCATCCATGAGATAGTGAGCTCACGACATAGAGAGAAAAACATAAGGAGAGAAGCCGTTCAACCGATAGACAAAATAATAATAATAATAATAAACGTGTTTGAGAAAAATAAAGAATGTTGTACTCACAAGCTATTCTTGAAATTTCTATTACCATTTTGAGTGAGTTTTGTGACAGGACCCAATCCGAATCCCTCCATACGTACATCCAAAGTGACAGGACCCAATCTGAATCTTACTGTACTTATGTCCAGGTGGCCCTACTTGACACCCCAACGAATCCTTCCTAAACCTTATGGATTGGGCTAAAAGAAATTCGTGGAACAAACCCTTAAAATCTCTTCTTACTTTGTAAAGCTAGAATGAGTTGGATTTTTTTTTTTTTCCAAATAGAAAATTTGACAGCATAACGACTGCGTTTTTAACTTAACCAAAAAATAACTTGCAAAGGAAAATACACTTCCATATACTTTTATTTTTCCAACCTAACTTCTTCCACAAACATACTTTCAATAGCATAAATTATAATTTCCATTTTATTAAAAGTAAAGCCATGAGGTTATAAATTAAAATATTTGTAATTTCATACAATGTTTTGAAAATTAAAATTTTTATATCTTAATTAAATCTGGACCACTCATTTAATATTAAACATATATTCACATATGATTTTTCTTCACGTACAAAATATGAAAATATATTTATGTAGGAGCAATGTAGCGTCATTGCCCAACTTACTCTTTTGGAGGAGCCTTCTGATCTCAGTCACCCACTTCAGTACCTGAAAAGGTTTTTGAACATAAAAACGAAAATTGCGAGCTTTGGGAGCTTAGTGAATGCTTATGTTTCTTTTCAATTAAAAACTTTATTTCGTAAAAATATCTCCTTAAAACATTTTTCAAAATACATTTCCGTTTCTTAATTTTTCTCATAAATTTCAAAATTTATTTCATTGTAACGTGTGAGTGTTAAATCCATAAAATACAAAAGTGCATAAAATCTTACACATAGCTTATAAAACTATAAAACTCATAAAGGCATCAAAACGTATATAGAACTTGCACATATTTAAAACACCTTATAACTTAAAATTCTCTTAAGTATAAATTTTTATTTAAATCCCCAAAGCATACCTATGAAAATTATAATAGCATAAGTACATAAAAATTCATATAGAACTTATAAATTGTATATCAGCTTGAACCCATACATGCCTAAAAATTCATATATATATATATATATATATAAACTTTGTTTAACTTCAGATTTAAGAATGCAAATCTTATTTAAATTGCCAAGCGTACAATAGAAACTACAACTCATGTTGGTGTAAAATTCATATAAAACTTATGATTTTGAATAACTTTCAAATTTATTCATACATAAATCTTACGTATTTAGTATCAATATGAAATTATACATACACAAAACTCTATATAAATATTGAAGCTCATAAAATGTATAAAAGTTTGATTCTCTTTTCCATACATAGCTTAAAATGGAAATTCCATAAAACTTATATATTCATAAAACTCTGTAGAAAACTTATGGATTATAAAATACATAAGATGAATTTTCATTTCTTAAATTTTCTCAAAACTTCATTTCATTTCATCATAAAACGTGCTTAAAACATATAAAACACCTTTCTTTGCTTCCAATAATTTAAATACTTAATTTTCGAAAAGCACCATTCGTACCTCATAATACTTACAACCACGCGATATCTATAATATGCTAGCCGACGTGGAGTCACGTGAAGCTTTTAACAGACACCAATTGTGACACTTACTTACTTACAAAGACATCCCGTGGTTATGTGCGGAATATTACATTGCTAACCATAACACGAGATAATATCTCATAAAAGTAGAGGCGACACAACAGACTTTAAATCCCCCGAGTTAATGACACATCCCCCAAGGACTTATCGTACTAATATGGGATATACCAAACGGGTCTAAAACTTAACTTATAAGGGTGGGTATACTTATAGCTTTTGAAAACTTATTTTTATTTTTTTTACTTAGTGCAAAAGCACAAAATATCATTTTGAATTTAACCATATATATATAACCTCATATATCCACATAAAACTTCATATGAAACTTAAATTTTAATAAACATATAAATATCTAATAAAACTTCATATAAAACATATATATCAGTGCAAAGTATACATAAAGAATTCATGAAATTTCATAATTGCATAAATCTAATATAACCATATAACTTGCAAACTTATAAAGTACTAACACTTAAAATCACTTATAGTGAAATAAATAAAAATTTATACTTCCTTTTGCATGACATAAAACATAGATTCATTTATAAAAGAGATTTAAAACTTAAAACGTAAAACTTGAATTTTTTTTTCATATAATTCATACTTATAAAATCATAAATAATAACTTTCCATACAAAATGTCAAATAATCAAAATATTCATTTTGAATACTAAAATAACAATACGTATGCAAAACACTTAAGGCTTAAAACAATCATAAACGTATATGTAACTTCCTTAAATAATCACTTAAGAAATTTTCTTATAATTTAATTCCTTCAAAAGTTTTATAAATTCATCACAAACATTTTAAAACAATATATATCACTCACAATAAAACACATTCTTAAAATTTTCAAATCCAATTGCAAATGCTTCAAAATTAAGTATAACACTCACCTTATTCAAGTTTCTTTAAGTGGCTCCCATGACCTTATTCGGTTCCGTTTACTTCCTCTTCACCTACACATTACATATTCGCTTAGAATAAACTATACTTAACCATACAAAACTCAATACATAGCTTAGAACTCAATTAATTCACTTGAAAGCTATTTTACCAACTTACCTCTCTATTTGGCTTCAACTTAATCGAAGCTTTAAAATTCCGTTTTCTTGATATGAATCCTACTTATTCTCACTTAGGAACAGCCCCATACACTCGAAATCATCATTCAAAACTTGGAACGAAATTTGGTATTTTTAGAACTCCTTTGGCCGAATATGACACACAGCCCTACCTAGGGCTGTCTTTCATTTCTTTCTTGCTCCACACATCTTCTTGACTTACATTTAGATCACCCGTAAAGCGGTTATGAAAAATTCCAACTTTCAGGTGTCCAAACCTAAGAAAAACCCCATTTTTTTCATCAATTTTTCAATGTCATTTTTACACTTTTTATTCTAAAACTTAATTCTTCCTTTCCTAATGCCATACATACTTAAACATATTCATTTAATGCATGAAAACACATTCAAGGAGTGATATTTCATCATTTCCATCAATGCCTTTCACTTAAATTTATAAAGAGCAAATTATCCAAATGAATTTCTAACATTGACATTAGTTTATCCTAGGTTTTCCTTATCAAAATTCCAACATGAAACCATACTTAATGACATCAAATAACATTAGTTTCATACTACCCTCATTAGGGTTTTACATGGCCTAACATATAACCAATCCATTTCATTCAATTTTTTGCATTTTTTTCACTTGGGCATTTTATCAAACACCTGGTGGGCACTTATTTCATTTAAACAATCTCCATTTAATTTTATGATTTCTCCCACCAAAACCTAGCTCATCAAGACTTAGTGATTTCCATGTGGTTCACACTTAATTTTTGTCTCATAAAGTTCAACTTAAATCACATATAAAAACCCATATGAAAAACTCAACCAAATCACCATACAAACATCATTACCAACATCATTGAAACACTTTAAAAGTGATAAAACTTACCTATTTTGGCTTTGATCTTGTTCCAAGCTTGTTCTTCTAGCTTAAGGTTGCTTGATTTCTTGATTTGGAAGATAAATTTGGCATGAAACCAACTTGATTCACTTCATCTCCATGCATGGCCTAAATCACCCATTTTTTTCCACTCTCTCAGTTTTCTTCTTTCATTTTGGCGAGAATTGCTTCATTTTGTGGTAAGTCAACATATATATATATATATATATATATATTAATCTTTTCAAAATGACCATTATGTCCCTTAATTAATTGGATTTTTGACTCTTAACTCTTGCTTATTCCACTTTGACCCCAATTATATAAACTTGTTCTATTTTAGTCCCTTACCACCTTACCAATTCACTTATGACTATTTATAAATCAATCCCTTATATTTACTTATTTAATCTCCAATTGGGTTCAATTGATTTCTGAAAATTTTCGACATTCATGGACACTTATATTAATAACTTAGGATTTCAAAACATCCCTTATGGACTATTATTAGGAAATTCGTAAATAGGTCAAGGGCTTACACAGAAGGTCCTGCCTAACACCCTAATAGATCTCTCCTAACTCTACAAAATGGGCTAAAAGAAGTCCATGGAGTGAGCCCTTAAAAACTTTTCTCGCTTAGTAAAACTGGAATAGGTTGGGTTTTTTTTTTTTTTCTTCAAAACTAAAGTTTTATTTCGACTTTTTTTAAAACCAAGTCATTTCATAAAACAAAAATCTAATAGCGTAACGACTGCATTTTTAATTTAGTCAAAATAACCCGCAAAGGAAAATACACTTCCATATACTTTCATTTTTCCAACCTAACTTCTTTTGGCCACAACATATATTTCAAGGGCACAAATTGTAATTTCTATTTCATCAAAATTAAAAGTATGAAATCAAAATCAACTCATTTGCCAACTTACGCAATGGTTTAAAACTAGAACTTTTATGTCATAAATAAATCTGGACCGCTCATATGTAACTTAAAATATATATACACACCTGATTTCTTTAAATACAAAGTATGCAATGTATTTATATAGAAGCACTGTTGTGTCATTCCCCACTTACTCTTTTGAAAGAGCCCTTTCGTCCCAGTTACCCACGTCATCATCTGAGGAGGTTTTTAACATAAAACAGGAAAATTATGAGCTATGGAAGCTCAGTGAGTGCAAATATTTCTTTTTAACTTAAAAGGGTTTTATTTCTTAAAATACCTCCTTAAAACACTTTTCAAAATACATTTCTATTTCTTAAAATTTCTTATAGGTTTCAAAACTTATTTTGTTATAAATTGTGAGTGTTTAGTTCATAAAATACATGTGTGCATAAAATCTCACATAAGCTTATAAAATTATAAAACCTCTAAGGGCGACAAAATACGTATAAAGTTTATATACACATAAAAACTCCATATAACTTAGAATTTCTAAAATGTAAATTTTGTTCAAATCACAAAGCATACATATAAAACTATAAACGTATAAGTGTACAAAATCCCTATAAAACTTATAAATTGTATATCCTTTTGAACTTGTACTTACATAAAGCTCCTTATATATACTTAAAACTTCATTTAAACTTAAAACTTAAAAGTACCAATCTTATTCAAATCACAAACATACACATGAAAACTACAACTCATATATGCATAAAATTTATATAAAATTCGTAAATTTAGTAGCACTTTGAATTCATATACACATAAAATTTCTTATAGAAATTGTAATTTATAAAACATATAGAAATTTAAATCTCAATTCGAAGCATGGCTTGAAGTAGAAAATTTGTAAAACTCATATATTCATAGAAGTTTATAGAAAACTTATAAATTATGAAACAAGTAAATGGATTTCCATTTTGTAAACTTTCTTAAAACTCAAAATTCATTTAATCATAAAACATGCTTAACGCTTATAAAATATTTTTCTTTGTTTTTAACACTTTAAATACTTACTTAATTTTCGAAAAGCACCATTCATACCCTATAATACTTACAACCACGCGATAGCTGTGATAACGTTAACCGACGTGGAGTCACGTGGCGCTTTTAACAGACACTAACAGTGATATTTACTTACTTATAAAGACATCCTGTATTTATATGCGGAATGTTACATCGCTAATTATAACACAAGATAATATCCCACAAAAGTAGAGGCGATGCGCCAAACTCAATTTTCCCTCAAGTTAGTTACGCATCCCCCCCTAAACTTGTCATGCTAATGTGAGATATACTGGCCAGATCTAAAACTTAATCTTATAAATGTGGGTATACTTATGACCTTTGAAATTTTTATTTTTATTTTTGTTTTTAATTATTACTTTTTACTTAGTGCAAAAGCACAAATATCTCTTATTTGAGTGTAATAAACACAACATAGCTTTATTGAGTGCAAAAGCATAAAATAACTTATCTTAAATTATATAAAAGTATTCAAACCAATAATTACATATTTCAAGATGTAAAACTAATATAATAAAACTCTTTCTTATAAATTATTCATATAAACAAAATCTTAATTGCTTTTGGCATCAAATCTTTGAATTTACAAGCCTTACTAATGTTTGCATACTTATAAATTATAGCCTCATCAGCTAACAAAACTTAAAACCAAAACTTCAAATTTCATTTCTAAATAAAAATCATACTTATAAATTCATAATTACTAATCTTTCCATACAAAACATAATATCAATAAAATGGTAATTTCAAATTCTGAAAATGAAAACATACTATAAAAGATTTAGTGTCTCAAAATAACTCAACTTTTAACTCAATAATCATATAATATGGCTTCATATACCGAAAGGCTTAAAAACTAAAATCTCAAATTTCATTGCCAAAGGAAATACATACTTATGAAATCGTAATACTAAAATTATCATACAAAACATCATCTTAATCAAAATACTTACAATATTTCTCTTAAAACATTTCAATTACTTAAAAAACTTCGTAATTCAATCAAAAGAAATTTTAAACAACGTATAGCACTCACCTAATCTCAAGCGTCATATTAAGACTTCAAATGCTCTTCACTCGTTCCGCTTACTTGCCCTTTACTTACACATCACATATTCACTTAGAATATACTAATTTTAACTTCATAAAACTCATCACATAACCTACAACTCAAACTACTCTATTGAAAACCATTTTGCCTACAAACTTCCCTTCTTGTTTTTAACTTAACCGAAGCTTTAAAATTTCATTTTCTTTCTATCAGTCCTACTTATTCTCACCTAGGAACACCCCCATATACTTGAAACCATTATTAGAAGCTCGAAATGAAAAGTCACTAATTTGGATCTCTCTTGGCTGAATATGACACACAACCCTACCTAAGGCTGCTTTTCACTTCTTTCTTACTTCACACATCTTCTTAACTCACATTTAGATCACCCGTAAAGTGGTTCTAAAAAATTCCAACGAAAAGGTGACAAAACCTAGGAAAAACCTCACTTTTTTTACCACTTTTTCAATAAAAATTTTCACATTTTTTCATTCTAAATCTTAGTTCTCCTTTCATTAATGCCATACATACTTAAACATACTCATTTAATACATTAAAACACATACAAGTAGTGATATTACACAATACTCATCAATGCCCTTCATATAAGTCATACTAGACAAGTTTGTCTAAATTGATTCCTAACATTTCCATTAACTTATCATAGGTTTCTCCATCATAATCTCAACATGGAATCATAGTTAATAACATTAATTGACATTGGTTCTGTACTTTCCTTATTATGTTCTTACATGGCCTAACACATAAACAATTCATTTAATTCAATTTCTTCATTTTATTTCACTTAGGCATTTTGTCAAACACTTGGTGAGCAACTTATTTCAACTAAAACCAATTCCATACAAACTTAAGGATTCTCCCATCAAAACCCTAACTTATCAAACTTAATCAATTCCATATAGTTTGTACTTACTTTAAAGCTCATAAAACTCAACTTCAATCATACATAAAAACCCCATCAAAATTGCAACCAAATGATCATCACGAACACCATTGAAACAATTTTAAAAATGATGGAACTCACCTACTTTTGGCTTTGATCTTGTTCCTAACTTGTTTTTCTTGCTTAAGATGGCTTGGAATCTTGATTAGGAACTTGAAAATACATAGAAATCACTTGATTCTCTTTATCTCCACGCATGGCCGAAATCACCCTTCTTCCTTGTGACTCTCTCAGTTTTGGCTTGTGTTTGGGCATGAAAATGGCTTGAAAAAATGGCTAAGGCTTGTATTAATATTAATCTTCTTTAAAAATGACCATGATGTCCTAGGATAGTTTGGTTTCCACCCTTAAACTTAACTTAATCCCTCTTTGACCCCAAGTAGGAAATTTTGTTGCATTTTAGTCCCTTATCACTAGGGGTGGCAATTTGGAACTCGACACGACGGGTCGACATGAATTCGACACGATAATTACAGGTTATGGTTGAGCATTAACGGATTGGGTAAATTAACGGGTCAACCCGTTTAACCAGTTAACTTATCGTGTCGGGTTCGTGTTCCTTTAATCGTGTTACGGGTTGACCCGTTAAGGAGGATAAAATGATAATTTTACATTAAATGGTGTTTATGTAATTTTACTGATACTATATATATCTTTGAAAATCATAACCCTACCATTCCCTTCCCATTCATCTCTACTTTTTATTTCTCTCCTGCAGTAGTCGACTACCCACGCCTGAGCAGCAGCCGCGTGATCCACCGCTTACACACGCTGATCTGCTACCATCGCGCCGTCTCACCTCCGCCGTCCAGCATCTTCTCCTCGCGCAGCGTTGTCTCCCGCCGCCATCAGTAGCGTTGCATCTGCTATGTCTCCTCTGCATCTGCATCTGCTACTGCCACGCCGCGTCGTCTCCTCAGACCTGCTGTCTCCGCGTCACATCGTCTTTGCCATTCAGCTCCTTCTCTCCGTGCCGCGTTGTCTCCACAAATCTGGTGCCGCCGTGTCGTGTCTCTGTTTTTAATTTTTTATATTCATTTGTATGGATGATTGTATTTTTATATTTTGGATGTATTTTTATGTTTTTGATTGTATTTGTGGAAGATTGTGTTTTCATGTTTTGGATTGTATTTGTGGAAGATTGTGTTTTCATGTTTTGGATTGTATTTGTGGATGATTTTCTTTTAAGGTTTTGGATTGAATATGTGGATGATTTTATTATTTTTTTTTGAAATATGGATTATTATATTTTTAGGTTTTGAATTGGATTTGAGTATTTTAATGTTATTTTTTATTAGATGTGAATTAAAATTTAAATGTATTAAATATGGTTACATTTATAAACGGGTCAATTAACGGGTTAATTAAATGGGTTAGTTAAACGATCCATAACTAAATGGGTTAATTGTGTCGTGTTCGTATCAACCTGTTTATTATCGTGTCGTGTTTGTGTCGACTGAGTTCAACCCGTTTACTTATCGTGTCGTGTCCAACCCCACCCATCAACCGGATTGCCACCCCTACTTATCACCTTAACAAACCACTTATGGCCGTTTACAAATCAATCCCTTATATTTACTTATTTAATTTTCAATTGGGTTCAATCGATTTCTTAAAAAATTTTTATATCCATAGACACTTTCATTGATCACTTGAGATATTGAAATATCACTTAGGGGCTAATATTAGGGAAATCGTAACATAAAATCGAGAGCTTACATTTTGAGTGATTTTAGTGTTGCATGCAAGCTTGGGAGCTAATCAAATCCATTCCAAGTGAAATCAAGGTAAGAAATTAATTCCCATGAGTTATTTTTGGATGTTTGAAAATTTAAATCGATGTGGTTTAAGATATTAGTAGCTTTGCTATGTTATATGAGTGATTTCCATGTGAGTTTCTATGTGAAAACTTGAAGAAAATGGATGAATTATGTTAGTCCGTGTGAGGTTCGGAGGTCCTGTATGCCCCTCGCACCATACAGCACGCCTCGTGCGCTCACAGCGGCTTGACATTCTCTAATAGGGTCAAGCACACCATATCTATGGGCTAAACGCACTACACACGACCGTGTGAGGTTCGAAGGTCCTGTACGCCCCTTGTACCATGCGGCATACCCGTTGCAATCATAGCGGCTTGACATTCTCTCCTAGGGCCAAGCTAATGGGGTAAAATCCTAATGCACTGATTACAATAGGTTGTGTGCAAGTATACACGGTCACAATGTAATATACTGGCAAATCAAAGTCGTTCCCATAGAGACAACTGCTAATTTTTAAGTATCAATTACCAACTTCCTTGAAACCAATTTTATTCAGACTTCTTAATTGACAAGAATATTTATATATTAAAATTAAAAATACAACTTAACTAAACAAATAATTAAAAATTACTTATAAATACAGAAGACCACGACAGAATAAAGTATTTAGGAAATACAATTTCATCAACTATTCCAATGACTTATTCTCATTAAAATAAAATAAAATAAGATAAATAATTCTATTGCATATTTAATCAAATAACTCTTAAATCTTCACTAGTCTCTTCCGAATGGTCAAGTGAAAATATTCAGAGAAATTAAACTACTATATTCCTATGTCGATTAATTAGTCTGAATTCATGAGGATCTAATTATCCACAATGATTACATAAACCTTATATGTATATTCCTATTCTTTAAGATTCATGCCATTCTATTGATGTCTAAACTATAGTCGCTTTTTCCAAGTGCAATATAGTTAACAGATCAGGTTAATTAATTAGGCCAAAGTTAATTAACCACATATATAAACAATAGAACAAAATACTGACAATAAGAATAAAAACATTAAGCACCAATAAATCATTGAACAAGAATTGAAATAGCTGGCTACATTGTATTCTTAGATAAAATCATTTAGTTCTCCATTAAACCAATTAACACAATGGGAAAAATTGAAATCAAAATAAAAAACATTGTATTAATTGAGAAAATAAATTAAGGAAGAAGTCACTGTGTAATTTTGCAAGCCTTCCTTGAACACCACTGAGCCAATTGATATAGTCACACTGATAGCCTAAACTCTTCCTTTTGCCGTCATTTGCTCTAAAAGTGTTTTTCTGTCAAAAGTCCTTCGTTGTTGTTTTCTCTGTGATTTTTCTTCTGTCAACCATCTCTCTTTTCATTGTGAAAATTGAAACCTTTATAGCCGCCCAGTTTAGGGTGTCATTGTCATTTTATTTTTTTCTCCACCCGCAATCTCAGTTCTCCAATTTTTCACCTTGATTCTCTTTTTTCTCCTTTGAAAAACTAGATAGTCAACTTAATTCTGAGATTCTTTGCATGCTGACAGTTGACTGCTTCACAAACTTTCTTTAACAGAAAATTTGCTTCATTTTCTTGGAGTCTTTGAATTTTTGAGAGATGCTCATGTGTGATTGTGAAATTCAATTCTTTCCTTTCACTGAGTGATTGAATCCCCACTTGACTTAATTGGCTCTGTCACATAAAGTTTGGACTGCTTGAAACACCCCCGCAGGTCATTCACGCATGAAACAAGGCCCATACCTAGGTGCAGTCCCTTTACGTAGGCAACAAGGCTGCGACAACTTTCAGCACCAAAAAAAAAATTACAATTTCACCTCTCTATTAAATTCCTACACAAAACACTTATAAAACATTAAAACACCTCTATTTTACTCGAGTTTTCATCACAAAAACATAGGTTTAGAATATAAAATCGTGCTTTATTTTAGCCCGATCAAATACCCCCAAACCTAACTCTTACTCGCCCTCAAGCAAAAAATCTATAAAACGGAAACAACAAAAATTAAAACTACATCCACTTTCGTAGGTAAACACGATGACATTTAGCACATGCCACAAGCCTTTAAACCTCTAGACGTCCCTAGTAGGAGGACTTGTGTCTCCTGAGGGTTTACCAGCTACGATACCCATAAACGTAACACAATCATGTTCGAACAAAACAACCAATCTTCCAATGTCTTCTTCAAGAAAAATCACTTCGCCTGAGATCTTGAACCGTGACTAAAAATAAGTCACTAATAATCCTCACACAATCATCAGTCCTCTCCAACTCATCACCTAGCAATTGAAGTTCGATAATACTAAGCACACACATCATGGTCTTATTTAGCTTCGACTCCATGCCTCACTGGAATTCACTCATTAAATAAATGATTTTTCTCATAGAGTCCTAAGGCAACACTCTCACAATATACAAGCATTTAGGAGTTTATGCATAAAAAAGAATTAAAGTCTTCATATTGCTTGTATAATAAATTATGAATTGTAAACGATAAGCACCAACAAGGTCTCTTGAAAGAATCAGACATCTAAAAATGGTGCAACACCTATAATTCTGACTTGAAGTAATCATGATCTCCTATTAGTCAGTAGGTCTTCTAAAAGAATGTAACGAGGTTAGGGGTTTTGGCTACAAAGAACTGGAACAAGGTATACAACGAGGAGCTTGAACTTTCTCATAGACTATTCATTGCATCTCTAAAATTGTTGCATTTAGTATTGACTACCACTCCTCTAAGTGGCCTTTATCCCCCTTTATTTCTTCATCAATTTTTTTTTTTTAATTTTTTTTTACAACTTGTCCACTAGACTGCTGTCTTTGCATAACAACTTCTCTAATCCTGAACCTTTTTTTTTTTTTTTTTGGACAATAAAAATACTCCTTTCTTCCATCCCTTTAGCATTATTTTCTTTAAAATCCAAGCTCCTAAGGTAAGGATTTAATTTTTTTAATATGGCTAGGCACAGGATAATTCATAAGGGTGAAAGAAAATAAAGGCTACTATATGTTTGGCTTCAATTCGGTTTTAGGCTCACACACAATTTAGGTAGGGAAAATTTTGGTTCTTTGGCATTTTTTTGGAGTTAATTTCACACATATGTCTGTTTCATGTCAATAGGTTCACACAACAACTCAAAAATTCAGAAATCATAACGAAGTGCAATGAATTTCTGCCCTTAAAGTCTAATCAAAGCCTAAAGAGACCAACTAGTAGCAACAAAATTTTTCTAAAAAGTGTTTTATGAGTGGAAACGAAAAATTACCCTTAGAACAAAGCGCTAAAGGTTAAGATTACTCACAAGGGTAGCCCCTACTAATAGACCACATCTATACATGCACAATATCTCTACATTCTCCTACTAGGTTCAAAGTCTTTGATAACATCAAACCATGCTTACGACTCTCATGACTCTTCCCTAGTCAAGATTACCAATCACATAGCGCAATAACTCGTCTCTCGAAAGCACACGGTCAATTTATTAATCAAGTTTGAAACATGATTATTTCCACCCCTAAACCTAATCCAAACATTGTCTCCAATGTTTGAAAAAACTAAGTTCAGGATGACAAAAATAAAAACCACAGTTAAAAATAAAAGACAGCAAGTAAACAGTACATCACTAAAAATATCATGCAATTGATAAACAAAAACATAAAAATTAAAAGGAAAGTAAAAGATGCAAAACTAAAAGAAATTACGAAGTCCTTAAGAAAGTTAAAAAGAACAACTGATAACAAACTTAGATGAAGTCTGTATGATAGCCTAAAAAATAAAAAATAAAAAATAAAATAAACTAACCAAAGACATTGACGCAACAAACTGACACCAATTGGGAAAAAAAAAAAAATATATATATATATATATAAATAGCTATATTGAAAATCTTAAGGACTCGAATGGCAAGTGACCCTTAATTGCATATGCATATATATATATATATATATATATATTTTTACCCAGTGCCCTACTACGTCACAGACCAAGGTGCTTTTGGATGTCTTTGATGCGATCATGCATGCGATACTGGCTATGATCCACATTGTCAACTTGCTTCTCCATGTTAATGATACGTTCCTTCAAATCGCGAATTTCGTCAACTAAAAGCGAATTCATGTTCATAGCTCAATCCACATGCTCTGCCAACTCAAACACCCACCTTGGATAAGGTGTATACTTTGATGGAATTGGACTCTCTGCTTGCATAGAGATTTTCAATTTCTCATCATTAACTGGTAGAGGTCGGGACGAGTCTGCTTCTTCTGCTTCTTTTGGACCTGCATTCAAAGGGATGTCCTCCGAATGATCCGTTTCTGGATCGAATTCATGGACCACCAAAAATTCCTGTTTTGCTTTCTTGCTCGTAGAACCATAAGATTCCATTCCCTTTCTTGTGAGAACCATGATGAAAAATGCAATTGGGTTTACCACAAAAATTTGTACGTGACCACTCTAGACTCGTAAAACTCTGAAAAGTTGGGGACAATCTATGCCTAGAACAGTACGCATACTCCCTATTTATAGACTGTAAGTTTCTAAATGCATGAAAGAAAAATAGGAAATATTTACCAAAGACAGAGCCGTGCAAATTAATTATGGAAGCAAATTGGGTAGATTCTCTTTCTTAAACAAATGAGGAAAAATATATGTATATATTTTTTTTTTCCACAAACGACTCTGCATTGTAATAGCTGCCAAAAGTGAAGTTCTGCCTTCTTTTGTCCTTGCCCTAATTTTTTTTTTTCAAAATTTATGAAAGTACAAAAAGGAAAAAAAAAAACAAACAAAAGAAACAGATAAATAAGTAACAAAATAAAACAAAAAAAAATCAATTTATATATATATTGTGTGTTTTTTTTTTTGAATAAATTTGTGCCACCCATGCACACTCCGAATGTCACCTAGCAAACAAATAAAAAAAAAAACAAGAATTATAACATTGAAATTAAACCAAAAAATATATATATATCAAAAATAAAATAAAATAATTAAACTAAAGCAGAGGGTTAGAAAACTTGGGTTGCCTCCCAAGAATCACTTAATTTAAAGTCTTTAGCTAGACTCCCTTCTGCGTTCAATTGTTCAGATCTGTCAAGGTGATGATGGATGATGCGAACCCCGTATATATCGATACAACACCCACAATCAAATTGAAACACAACCCCAAGAAAGATTAAAACAAGTTTATAATGAAAACTTTGACCCATTAATTATATCATTCAAGAACCAAAATTATAAAGAATTTTGACCCATTGAATATATGATAATCAAGAACCAAAATTATCACAAGAATGATATTGACGCCACTCCCAAGATATAGATGAGAAGGTGGGAGATAAGTCATGGTTTCGATCGCCACAAGCATAGCTTGATAAGATCACATGTTCAACAATGAACAAAAGAGAAACAAATTTCTCAATTAAACATAATTGGCTGCATTTTTATTCATCCCCCTTGCTTAGGGTTTACAAACCTTTTTATAGGCAAAGAAATAAAACTTAGCATAAAACCCTAGCCCCCTAACAACTGGGCTCAACTAAACACATCTATGAGCTTAAATTAAATTCAATGTTTCAGCCCAAATAACATTAGTTAAAATAAAATAAACTAATTTAATTTAAAACTCACTACAACTAAAATAAACTTAGCCCAAATTATTTAAAGCTCAATTAACTTCAGTTTGCCTCTAATTGCCTTCAATTAGCATCTGAAACCTTCAAGATTAAGTCCAATTCCCTTTAATTACCTCTTTGTCCAATTCTCTCATTGTCCTCTGATATTACTACCTTGGTTTCCATCAATGGATTTTTGTCGTTCCACTTCGCCACCAAAATAGTGCTTCAACCGCTGACCATTAACTTTAAAAATTTTGTCTGAACTCTCTTCTTCAACTTCCACTGCTCCATATGGGTATACTGTTTTAACAACGAAAGGCCCCGACCATCTGGATTTTAGCTTGCCTGGGAATAATCGTAGCCTGAAATTGAACAACAACACCCGCTGTCCTAGTTCAAAATGCTTGGCTAAAATTTTCTTGTCATGCCATTTCTTTGTCTTTTCCTTGTAGATGCGGGCATTCTCATAGGAATCCAATCGCATTTCCTCGAGCTCGTCCAATTGAAGAAGACGTTTATCACCTGCTTGCTTCAAATCGAAATTCAAAGCTTTAATGCCCAAAATGTCCGATGCTCCAAATCCACTGGTAAGTGACATGCCTTTCCATACATCAACCGAAACAGAGACATTCCAATTGGTGTTTTATGCGTAGTTTGATAAGCCCACAGCGCATCATCAAGCTTGTTACTCCTATCCTTCCTTGATCTGCTCACAGTCTTGTCTAAAATACCTTTAAGTTCCCTGTTTGAGATTTCCACTTGTCCGCTGGCTTCGAGGTGATATGGGGTTGTTATCTTATGCGTGACCCCATATTGCTTGAGTATACTTTCAAATTGGCGATTACAAAAATGTGAACCATTGTTGATAATAGCTCGAGGAGTTCCGAATCTGGTGAAGATATTCTTCTTTAGAAACTTGGTTACTACCTTTGCATCATTTGAATATGTAGCTACCGCTTCTACCCATTTCGACACATAATCCACTGCCACCCAAAATATACTGGTTCTGATAGGATGACGGAAAATGTCCCATAAAGTCTATACCCCATACATCAAACACCTCAACTTCTAAAATATTCTGTAGCAGCATGTCGTGTCTCTTGGATATGTTTCCTGTCCTTTGGCATTGATCACATGTCTGCACAAATCTCCGTGCGTCTTTAAAAATCGTCGGCCAATAAAACCATGACTGTAGAATTTTTATGGTTGTTCGCTCTCTACCAAAATGACCCCCATAATCGGATGAGTGACAATGTAGTAGAATATCTGCAATATCTTCGTATGGCACACATCGTCTCAACACCTGATCTGCACATTGCTTGAACAAATATGGATCATCCCATACATACCTTTTCACATCATGGAGAAACTTCTTCTTTTGCTGAAATGATAAATCAGGGGGAAGAACATTGCACACTATGAAATTAACAAAATCTGCGTACCAAGGTGCATCCTCATTACTATACGAGAATAATTGTTCATCAGGAAATGTCTCGTTAATGTTTGTCTCATCATCTACACTCTTCCTTTCCAATCTAGACAAATGATCCGCAACTTGATTTTCTATCCCTTTCTTATCTTTTATCTCCAAGTCAAACTCCTGTAATAGTATAACCCATCTGATCAAACGTGGTTTGGCATCTTTCTTGGTCACAAGGTACTTAATGGCAGAGTGGTCAGTGTAAACTACCACTTTAGACCCAATCAAATATGGTCTAAACTTATCGAATGCAAACACTACAGCCAGTAATTCGTTTTCAGTTGTGGTGTAATTCATTTGAGCATCATTCATCATCTTATTGGCATAGTAGATAGTGTGAAAAAGCTTATTCCTTCTCTGGCCTAAAACAGCCCCCCACTGCAAAATTGTTGGCATCACACATTAACTCAAATGGTAAGTTCTAATCTGGTGCCGTGATAACCGGAGCTGTTACCAATTTTTTTTTCAAAATTTCAAGCGCTTGCACACAATCTTCCTCAAACTTAAACAACACATCCTTCTCTAAGAGATTGCATAATGGTCTTGCTATCTTGAAAAAATCTTTGATGAATCTTCTGTAAAATCCAATGTGCCCGAGGAAACTTCGAACTCCTTTGACTGATGAAGGTCGTGGGAGTTTCTCAATTACTTCTATCTTCACTCTGTCCACTTCAATACCACTTGCTGAGATCTTGTGTCCTAACGCTATACCCTCCTAAACCATAAAATGACATTTTTCCCAGTTCAATACTAAGTTAGTCTCAGTGCACCTTTTTAACACCTTAGCAAGATTTTGCAAGCACAAGTCAAACGAGTCCCCAAACACTAAAAAATCGTCCATAAAAACTTCCAAGAATTGGTCCACCATCTCAGAAAAAATTGCCATCATACATCGTTGAAAAGTTGCTGGAGCATTTCATAATCCAAATGACATTCTCCTGTAAGCAAATGTACCATAAGGACATGTAAAGGTTGTCTTTTCCTGATCCTCAGAAGCTATGGCGATCTGATTATACCCAGAATAACCATCTATAAAGTAATAATATTCATGTCCGACTAGCCTATCAAACATCTGATCAATAAAAGGTAGCGGAAAATGATCCTTCCTCGTGGCTTGATTCAGCTTCCTATAATCCATACAAACCCGTCAGCCATTTACCACCCTTGTGGGGATTAGTTCATTCTTCTCATTTGTCACCACTGTTATTCCTCCCTTTTTAGGCACACATTGAACTGGATTGGTCCAAGAACTATCAGATATGGGATAAATGATACCCGTATCTAATAGTTTAATTATCTCCTTCTTTACCATATCCTTCATAATTGGATTTAGTCGACGTTCAGGTTGTATGGTTGGCTTGTGGTTATCTTCCATTAAGATCTTATGCATGCAGAAAGATGGATTGATAACCCTTATATCAGCGATTGTCTATCCCAAGACTAACTTGTTTTCTCTCAACACCCTCAGCAATTTCTCTTCTTGAACATCATTCAAATCTGCTGAGATGATCACTAGCAAAGTTGATGCCTCCCCAAGATAAGTATACCGTAAATGTTTCGGGAGAGGTTTAAGTTCTAAGGACGGTGGCTCCTTTACTGATGGCTTGAGTATCGATGATGCCAAAAGGGGTTGAGCATTATGTATATTCAACACCTCATACTTCGAAGTTGCTTCAAGTATTTCCACATAATCTTGGACCTCTTCATGATTTTCCTTACTTGAATACACCAATGCAGCCTCCAAAGCGTCCAATGGAGTTTCTTCATTGCATACCTCCTATATACAATCGTGCAACACTTCCACTCTATTGCATTCGTCGATGTCACCAGGAAATTTTAGAGCTTTAAAAACATTAAAGGTGACCTTTTCATCTTCTATCCTCATTGTTAACTGGCCCTTCTGCACATCAATCATAGTTCTTCCCGTGGCTAAGAAGGGTCTTCCCAAGATGATAGGAATCTCTCGGTCTTCTTCCATATCAAGGATAATAAAATCCTCTAGGAATATAAATTTCTCCACTTTCACCAGAACATCCTCAATTACACCTCTAGGTCGCTTCACAGATCGATCTGCAAGTTGAAGAGTAACTGATGTAGGTTTGGCTTCCTCCAGACCTAATATTTTATAGATGGACAAGGGCATCAAGTTGATACTTGCCTCTAGATCACGCAAGGCCCTTCCTTCCAAGTTCTCTCCAATTCTGCATGGAATGGTAAAACTGCCTGAATCCTTTAATTTTGGATGTAATTTTTGTTGTAGGATTGCGTTGCATTCTTCTTTGAGCGCCATAGTCTCAAACTCCTCCAACTTCCTTTTATTCGATAGGATCTCTTTCATGAACTTCACGTATCTAGGCATCTGTTCCAGCGCTTCTGCAAAAGGTATGTTGATATGCAGTTTTTTAAATACCTCTAAGAACTTTGAGAACTACTTGTCTAGTTTTGCTTTTGAAACCTCTGCAAAAATGGCAAATGTGGTACTTGAGAAGCTCTCTTCTCTCCTTTAAGCTTTGTTGGTTCTTCTTTCTCATCCTTCTGCTCTTCCTTGTCTACAACTACCTCTTCATCCTCTAATGGTTTGGAAACAACAGTAGATTGTGCCATGTTCTTATTCAGCTCCTTACCATTCCTCAAAGTGATAGCCTTACATTGCTCTTTACCTTCTCTCTTGGGGTTTTGCTGTGTATCGCTGGGTAAGTTTCCATATGGTCTGCTATTGATCGCATCTGCAATTTGCCCCAATTGAACTTCCAAGTTTCGAATTGATGCACTTTGGTTTTGTAATTGAGTTTGAAATTGATTTTGCTGATTTTGCTAAGCTTGTAACATGTTTTGCTGATTTTGCAGGAGAGAATCAGTGTTCGTCATGAATTTCATCATCATTTCCTCCATTGATGACTTCTTGACTTGAGGTGGCACTTGTTGTGATTGACTTTGAAAACTAGGTGAAATTGTAGATTTCAATTATGATGCATGATCTTGATTTTGCTTCCACGAAAAATTGGGGTGATTTCTCCATCCAGGGTTGTAGACATTTGAATATGGATCATTGCGTTATCTGTTAAAATTGGCTACAAATTGTACCGACTCCTGTTTACCCAGACCACTATCCATTGTGTGATTGCCTTCGTATTCTTTAGAGCTAACTAATGAGCTTTGAATTGCATTGACGTCACTTGCACCCATACCGCAAGTATCAAATCTTTTGGTTCAAGCAAAAACTTGAGCTGTCAGTGTTGTAATAGCATCCAGCTCGTGAACACCAAACATGGTTTTTTTGGGTTTCAATCTCTCATATGGCCATTGATAGATGTTGGAAGACATTTCTTCGATCAGCTCAAATGCATCCTCCACATTTCTTTTTAGTAGTGCTCCACTTGCAACAGCATCCACATTAGATCTTCCAGCTTCCGATAGGCCTTCATAAAAAATCTGTATTTGCAACCATTCCGGCACTCCATGATGAGAACACTTTCGAAACAACTCCTTGAACCTCTCCCAAGCCTTATACAATGATAATCCTTCCATTTGCATAAATGCAGCAATATCATTCCTCAATTTCGCTGTTTTTGCTGGAGGAAAATACTTTGCTAAGAACTTCTGTGCCAGCTCATCCCATGTTGTGATAGAGGCTTAAGGCAATGAATTCAGCCAGCTTTTTGCCCTGTCCCTTAATGAGAAAGGGAACAATCTCAACTGAATGGCGTCATCTGTCACTCTATTGTATTTGAAGGTATCACAAATCTTTAGGAAATTTGCGATATGGTCATTTGGATCTTTATTGAGTAAACCGAAAAATTGCACTGCGGATTGAACCATTTGAATGGTTGTTGGTTTGATCTCGAAGTTGTTCGCTTGAATAGGCGGTCTTCGAATGCTTTGGTGGATCCCTTCCACAGTGGGTATAGAATAATCTCTGAGAGGTTTGGAACCGTTGGGTGGTGGTTGATTATCTCCCATGTTTACTTTTTGCTCTGCCAAACGCCTAGCATTCCTTATTCCTCGAACTATTCTCTCGATTTCACTATCGAATGGCGATAGTTCAGTGCTTTTAGACCTTCGCATAAAACAACCACTAACACCTATAAAATAAAATAAAATAAAATAAGAATAAATAAAAATAAAAATAAAATAGAATAAAATAAAATAAGATAAAACACAATAATCTGAAGTAAGATTGTTTCAACTAGTATCGATATTGATATTATAAAATGCATGTTGTCCCCGACAATGGCGCCAAAAACATAATGGATTAAAATCCTAATGCACTGATTACAATAGGTCGCGTGCAAGTATACACAGTCACAATGTAAATACTAGCAAATCAAGGTCATTCCCACAGAGACAATTGCTAATTTTTAAATATCAATTACCAACTTCCCTAAAACCAATTTTATTCAGGCTTCTTAATTGACAAGAATATTTATATATTAAAATTAAAAATACAACTTAACTAAACAAATAATTAAAAATTACTTATAAAAACCAAGACAGAATAAAGTATCTAGAAAATACAATTTCAACAACAATTCCAATGACTTATTCTCATTAAAATAAAATAAAATAAGATAAATAATTCTATTGCGTATTTAATCAGATAACTCTTAAATCTAAACTAGCCTCTTCCGAATGGTCAAGTGAAAATATTCAGAGAAATTAAACTGCTATATTCTTATGCCGATTAATTAGTCTGAATTCTTTAGGATCCAATTATCCACAACAATTACACAAACCTTATAGGTATATTCCTACCCTTTAAGATTTATGTCATTCTATTGATGTCTAAACTATAGTCGTCTTTTCCAAGTGCAATATATGATTGAAACCAAGATAGCAATCATGGAGGACAATGAGACAATTAGACAACGAGACAATTGGACCTAATCTTGAAGGCTTTGGGACGCTAATTGAATGCAATTGGACTTTATTAGGCTTCACAGTATTATTCAAGTTCAAGAACAAGTCCAAGAACATCAATCTTGAAGAAATCTTGAGGCTTGAGTGTCAATTATAATACAATTGGGCTGTTATTTAATTGTTTGATGTAAATTGAGCTTAATTTGTATTATAGGATTTTTTTAAATTTGTTTAATTTATTAGGCTTTTAATTATAGGACTGAGTCATTTATTTAAATTAAAAGCCCTAATATGGGTGTGTTTCAGTCAAGGTCAAAGTCAGAGTCAAATCAAAGTTAGAGTCATAGTCAATTAAAAATAAGATTTTATTTAGTTTCCAATAAGGATTAGGATTGTATGTCTATATAAGGCTTATTAAACCTAAGTTTTTAAGAAGTTGATTAATGGAATAAAGTAATTGAGAAATTGTTTCTCTTTTGTTCATTGTTGAACATGTGATCTTATAAAGCTATGCTTGTGGCGATCGAAACCACAACTTATCTCTTATCTTCTCATCTATATCTTTGGAGTAGCGTCAATATCATTCTTGTTATAATTTTGGTTCTTGATTATCATATATTCAATGGGATCAAAATTCTTTATAATTTTGGTTCATGAATGGTATAATTAATGGGTCAAAGTTTTCGTTATAAACCTGTTTTAATCTTTCTTGGGGTTGTGTTTCAATTTGATTGTGGGTGTCGTATCGATATATACGGGGTTCGCATCAGTTGGTATCAAAGCTTTGGGTATTAATTCAGGTTTGGTTTATCAATTTATTTCCTTATTTGCTGATTTTGTTTCAATAGCCGCAAATCACTATCTATTTTCCGTGTCTTGAATTGTTGCACGAGTCTGACTTTGTTTTATATTTGTTCTTAAGTGCGCGCTGGTTGTGACTTTTACATATACCATTCTTTCTTTGATTTTGTAATACTGCACGTCATAAAAACACATTTTTTTTATTAATTTTCTTTGTTCTCGCAATCTGCACGCTCACGAAAATATCAATCATCAATTTCTTTCTTTGATTTTGTGATTCTGCATGTGCAACACAAACTGAAAACTGATTTTTTATTTTTTATTATGCACGTGCATCAACTTTTGTCTTTTGTTACTTGAGGAGCTGCACACCATTCTTGTTTCTAGTCGTGCCACATACATATCACCAATCATCATCTTTCTTGTTCATGTTTTAATTTTCTTTTCTTATTGCCGTGTCTTGATTTGTTTTTTTTTTTCTTGATCTAATTTTGTTGCTTCATTCCTATTTGCATCATATAATCTTCAATCTTGCATCAATCATCTTAGGTTCTTGATTGATTTGAGTGTTATGGTTTATCAAAAAAAAAAAAAAAAAGAAAAGATTGAGCGTGGACAGGAAGTGTTCAGTGATAAATACGTGAGTGAGTGGAGTCAAACACGTGAGGGAGTGCGTGAGATTTTCTCTAACATTCTTTTCAGGTTTCAATCAAGTCCCTTGGACAACATTACGGATTTCACGATTTGAGGACAAATCGTTTTGAGGAAAGCAGGAATGATGGAAGCCAAGATAGCAATCATGGAGGACAATGAGACAATAGGATAACGAGACAATTGGACCCAATCTTGAAGGCTTTAGGACGCTAATTGAATGCAATTGGACTTTATTAGGCTTCACAGTATTATTCAAGTTCAAGAACAAGTCCAAGAACTTTAGTCTTGAAGAAATCTTGAGGCTTGAGTGTCAATTACAATACAATTGGGCTGTTATTTAATTGTTTGATGTAAATTGGGCCTACTTTGTATTATAGGATTGTTTTAAATTTGTTTAATTTATTAGGCTTTTAATTATAGGACTGAGTCATTTATTTAAATTAAAAGCCCAATATGGGTGTGTTCAGTCAAGGTCAAAGTCAAAGTCAGAGTCAAAGTTAGAGTCATAGTCAATTAAAAATAAGATTTTATTTAGTTTCCAATAAGGATTAGGATTGTATGTCTATATAAGGCTTATTAAACCTAAGTTTTTAAGAAGTTGATTAATGGAATAAAGTAATTGAGAAATTGTTTCTCTTTTGTTCATTGTTGAACATGTGATCTTATAAAGCTATGCTTGTGGCGATCGAAACCACAACTTATCTCTTATCTTCTCATCTATATCTTTGGAGTAGCGTCAATATCATTCTTGTTATAATTTTGGTTCTTGATTATCATATATTCAATGGATCAAAATTCTTTATAATTTTGGTTCATGAATGGTATAATTAATGGGTCAAAGTTTTCGTTATAAACCTGTTTTAATCTTTCTTGGGGTTGTGTTTCAATTTGATTGTGGGTGTCGTATCGATATATACGGGGTTCGCATCAGTTGGTATCAAAGCTTTGGGTATTAATTCAGGTTTGGTTTATCAATTTATTTCCTTATTTGCTGATTTTGTTTCAATAGCCGCAAATCACTATCTATTTTCCGTGTCTTGAATTGTTGCACGAGTCTGACTTTGTTTTATATTTGTTCTTAAGTGCGCGCTGGTTGTGACTTTTACATATACCATTCTTTCTTTGATTTTGTAATACTGCACGTCATAAAAACACATTTTTTTTATTAATTTTCTTTGTTCTCGCAATCTGCACGCTCACGAAAATATCAATCATCAATTTCTTTCTTTGATTTTGTGATTCTGCATGTGCAACACAAACTGAAAACTGATTTTTTATTTTTTATTATGCACGTGCATCAACTTTTGTCTTTTGTTACTTGAGGAGCTGCACACCATTCTTGTTTCTAGTCGTGCCACATACATATCACCAATCATCATCTTTCTTGTTCATGTTTTAATTTTCTTTTCTTATTGCCGTGTCTTGATTTGTTTTTTTTTTTCTTGATCTAATTTTGTTGCTTCATTCCTATTTGCATCATATAATCTTCAATCTTGCATCAATCATCTTAGGTTCTTGATTGATTTGAGTGTTATGGTTTATCAAAAAAAAAAAAAAAAGAAAAGATTGAGCGTGGACAGGAAGTGTTCAGTGATAAATACGTGAGTGAGTGGAGTCAAACACGTGAGGGAGTGCGTGAGATTTTCTCTAACATTCTTTTCAGGTTTCAATCAAGTCCCTTGGACAACATTACGGATTTCACGATTTGAGGACAAATCGTTTTGAGGAAAGCAGGAATGATGGAAGCCAAGATAGCAATCATGGAGGACAATGAGACAATAGGATAACGAGACAATTGGACCCAATCTTGAAGGCTTTAGGACGCTAATTGAATGCAATTGGACTTTATTAGGCTTCACAGTATTATTCAAGTTCAAGAACAAGTCCAAGAACTTTAGTCTTGAAGAAATCTTGAGGCTTGAGTGTCAATTACAATACAATTGGGCTGTTATTTAATTGTTTGATGTAAATTGGGCCTACTTTGTATTATAGGATTGTTTTAAATTTGTTTAATTTATTAGGCTTTTAATTATAGGACTGAGTCATTTATTTAAATTAAAAGCCCAATATGGGTGTGTTCAGTCAAGGTCAAAGTCAGAGTCAGAGTCAAAGTTAGAGTCATAGTCAATTAAAAATAAGATTTTATTTAGTTTCCAATAAGGATTAGGATTGTATGTCTATATAAGGCTTATTAAACCTAAGTTTTTAAGAAGTTGATTAATGGAATAAAGTAATTGAGAAATTGTTTCTCTTTTGTTCATTGTTGAACATGTGATCTTATCAAGCTATGCTTGTGGCGATCGAAACCACGACTTATCTCCCATCTTCTCATCTATGTCTTTGGAGTGGCGTCAATATCATTCTTGTTATAATTTTGGTTCTTGATTATCATATATTCAATGGGTCAAAATTCTTTATAATTTTGGTTCTTGAATGACATAATTAATGGGTCAAAGTTTTCGTTATAAACCTGTTTTAATCTTTCTTGAGGTTGTATTTCAATTTGATTGTGGGTGTCGTATCTGTTAGGCATTGTGCCCTAAGAGCTTGTAATTTGTAAACGTTTAAATAAATTATAAATAAATAAAGTTTATTTTATTCAAATTAATGTGCATTTATGAAATGTTTGCTTCATACGAATATCATGTAACATCCATGATTACTTATGTAGTCTCAAATTAAGTATGTAAGTGTTATATACAAGAGGATTTAGTTTGAGATTAGTAATCAAAAGAGTCCGTAGAAAGCAAACAAAGTTGGGTACTTTGTTTGCGGTAAATCTACAGCTGCGGTCCATTTCGTATTTGATACGATGATCTTATCCGGGATTGTTCATATGACGATATGAAAATGGAGGAACTTATATAATAGAGATTATATAGGACTGGACCTCAATAAAATGAGTTTCTTATTAATATCCGTTAAACAAAGAAATTCTTATTTATCGATTAGATGATCATATATGGATTGATCTTAATCCTGAGTGTTTAATGGACTCCTATTTGTTGGGTCATGTCTTTTGATTTACATGGGTGAGACTGTTATAGATTTACGGTCAATATGCTTCATACTTTGGAGATGTGATTTAATAAGTGGTTGGGAACATTCTACACAATAGTGGAATCCACTCCTTCTTGCGAGAAGTAGATGAGTAGTTCCCTTAAGTGTTGATTCGGGTCTTGAACAATAAGAGCGCTCAACTTTCTGTTTATGAGTAAATGGAAATATAAATTCATAAGTTGTTATGGATATATTGTTCATTAGAGAATCAATGGTACTTAAAGGAACAAGATATAATTAGAGAGGTATAACGGATTTTAATAACCTAGCTCTAATTATGAACTACTCGTGGAGGATCGAATCATATGAAATGATTAAATCGATGGACACTGAAAATTCAGATTGTGTAAAACATCTACAATTTTGAGAGTGCAACCTTAAGTTTTTAGTGGAGTAACTTTAAGGTTAATAATAGTGAATTATTAATTAAAGAGTTTAATTAATAATTCCGATATTATTGGAGCTCAAATTGTAGGTCCATTTGGTCCCCTTGCTAGCTCACAACCACATAAAGAAACAAGTTGAAGAATATAATTGGATTGTCCGATTATTGGTATACATATAAATTTATGTACATGTTTAAAAAATTATTTAAATAATTTGATTATTTAAATATTTATAATTATTTAATTAATGGTTGATTATTTAATTATTTGTAGAGGTCATGGGTTTAATTATAAATGATGTCATTAAATTAATTATGATTTAGAATCATTTAATTTAATGAAATAATCATTTAATTAATTAATGGAAATAATAATTTTAATTGGAATAAGATTCCATTTAAATTATATTAAAAGAGTTTTAATTTAATGAGAATTAGATTCCATATTAAATTAAAAGAATAAGATTCTAATCCAATAAGGAATTTGATTCCATATTGGATATGAATTAAGTCTTTCAATTTAAATAGGAATGTGGATTCCTTGTTAAATAAGAAGTGCCCTAGTTTACCAATATATATAAAAAGATGTTTTTTTATGATTGGTAAGGGGAGTGGTGATTGAGAGAATTTTTGGCTACTTGAACCAAAAATTTCCATTGATTAAAAATCACCTAATAACCATCTACTTCAAAAGATTGTGCCCACACACAGTTTCTCTTATGAAGAGTCATAGCAAGGAAGATCAGGTGGTGAAGAATCTGCGAATCAAAAGGGATCAATTCAATCTTCATGCAAGGTAAGATTCGATCTTATGAATTAATTATTGAATCGTTATTACTAGTATCGATTGGGCATGTTTTATTTGAAAATTTTTAAGATTCACGTTTCCGCATTCGAATTAAAATCGAGATTTTTCCTTTCAATTGGTATCAGAGCCCGGTTTCGCTAGTTTAATAATTGATTCACGCCCTTTGCGCTCACAGTGGCTTGGCATTCTCTCCTAGAGCCAAGGACACCATATCTGTGGGCTAAACACACCACACACACCCGTGTTAGGTTTGGAGGTCCTGTACGCCCCTCGCATCATGCTGACACCCCTTGCGCTTGCATCGATTTAGCATTCTCTCCTAGGGCCAAACACACCATATATGTTGACTAAACGCACCACACACGCCCGTGTGAGGTTCGGAGGCTTGGTACGCCCCTCGTACCATTGGCATGCCCCGTGCCCTCACAGTGGCTTGGCATTCTCTCCTAGGGTCAAGCACTACCATATCTATGGGCTAAATGCACCACACACGCCCGTGTGAGATTTGGAGGTTCTGTACACCCTCGCACCATGCGGCACGCCCCATGTGCTCACAACGGCTTGGCATTTTTTCCTAGGCCTAAGCACACCATATCTTTGGGCTGAATGCACCACACACGCCCGTGTGAGGTTTGGAGGTCCTTTATGCCCTTCACACTAGGCGGCATGCCATATGCGCACACAGTAGCTAAACACACAACACATGCCCTTGTGAGGTTTGGAGGTCTTGTACGGTCTAGCACCATGCGGCATAACCCTTGCGCGCACAACGACCTGACATTCTTTTCTAGAGCCAAACACACCATATTTGTGAGCGAAACACACCACACACGCACGTGTGAGGTTTGAAGGCCCTGTACGCCCCTCGCACCATGCGCCATGCCCCGTGCGCTCACAGCGGCTTAGCATTGTCTCCTAGGGCCAAGCACACCATATCTGTAAGCTAAACGTATCACACATGCCCATGTGAGGTTCGGAGGTCCTGTACACCCCTCGCACGATGCAGCACGCCCATTGTGCTCACAGTGGCTTGGCATTCTCTCTTAGGGCCAAGGACACCATATCTGTGGGCTAAACGCACTATACAAACCCGTGTTAGGTTCGAAGGTCTTGTACGCCCCTTACACCGTGCTGACACCCCTTGCGCTCACAGCGACTTGGCATTCTGTCTTAGGGCCAAACACACCCTATTTGTCGGCTAAACGCACCACACACGCCCGTGTGAGGTTTGGAGGCCCTATATGCCCCTCGTACCATGCGGTATGCTCCGTTCACTAACAGTGGCTTGGCATTCTCTCCTAGGGCCAAGCACACCATATTTGTGGGCTAAACGCGCCACACACACTCGTGTGAGGTTTGGAGCTCTTGTACGACCCTTGCGCTTATAATGGCTTGGCATTTTTTCCTAAGGGCAAGTGCACCATAACTGTGGGCTAAATGCACCACGCATGCCCATGTGAAGTTTGGAGGTCTTGTACGCCCTTCGCACCATGTGGCACGCCCCTTGCACATGCAGCGGCTAAACGCACCACGCACACCCGTGTGAGGTTTGGAGGTCCTGTACACCCCTCATACCATGCGCCACGCCCTTTGTACGCACACCGACTTGACATTCTCTCCTAGGGCCAAGCACACCATATCTGTTGGTGAAATGTACCATACACACTCGTGTGAGGTTTGGAGGCCTTGTACGCCCCTCTCACCATGTGTCATGCCTCGTGCGCTCACAGGAGCTTGGCAATCTCTCCTATGCCCAAGCATACCATATATGTGAGCTAAACGCACCGCACACGTCCATGTGAGGTTTGGAGGTCATGTGCACCCCTCGCACCATACGGCACACCTTGTGTGCTCACAGCAGCTTGGCATTCTCTCCTAAGGCCAAACACACCATATCTGTGGGCTAAATGCACCACAATCACCCGTGTGAGGTTTAGAGGTCGTGTATGCCCCTCACACCATGCGGCATGCCCCGTGCGCTCACAACGGCTTGGCAAGGCTTGGCATTCTCTCCTAGGGCCAAGCACACCATATCTGTGGGCTAATCGGACCACACACGTCCGTGTGAGGTTTGGAGGTTCTGTACGCCTCTCGCACCATACAGCGCACCTTTTGCGTGCACAGCGGCTTGGCATTCTCTCCTAGGGCCAAACGCACCATATCTGTGGGCTAAACGTACCACACACGCCCGTGTGAGGTTTGGAGGTCCTATACACCCCTCACACCATGCCGCACGCTGCTTGCGCACACAGCGACTTGGCATTCTCTTTTAAGGCTGTGCACACCATATCTGTGGGCTAAACACACCACACACGCCGCTATGAGGTTTAAAGGTCATGTACATCATTCGCTCCATGCGGCATGCCCCTTACATTCACAACGGCTTGGCATTCTCTCCTAGGGCCAAACACACCATATCTGTGGGTTAAACGCACCACACAATGCCCATGTGAGGTTTAGAGGTCCTTTAAGCCCCTTGCATCATGCGGCACGTCCCTTACGCTCGCAGCAGCTTGGCATTCTCTCCTAGGGCTAAGTACACCATATCCGTGGGCTAAACATACCACACACACTCGTGTGAGGTTCGAAGGTCCTATACGTCTCTCGCACCATGCGGACCCCCCTTACGCTCACAGCCGCTTGACATTCTCTTCTAGCGCCAAACACACCATATCTATCGGCTAAACATACCGCATACCCCGTGTAAGGTTTGGAGGTCTTGTACGCCCCTCGTACCATACGGCACTCCCTGTGCGTTCACAGTAGCTTGACATTCTCTAATAGGACCAAACACACCATATCTGTGGGCTAAACGCACCACACACGCCCGTGTGAGGTTTGGAGGTCTTGCACGCCCCTCGCACCATGCGATACGCCCCTTGCGCGCACAGCAGCTTGGCATTCTCTCCTAGGGCCAAGTGCTATCATAGTGACTCCGGTAGTTATAATTTGTATGAGTAATATTAAAAGAAAAAAAAAAAAAGGAAAAAAGTGTAGTGCCTTTGCCAAATTGGAGTCCTATCTCCTCGAGGTGATCAAACCTTTATTTTATATGTTTTTCTCTATTTTATTTTATTTTTATTTGTATGGATTTTCCGTTCCAAACGGGGTTGTACTTTACATTACGGGCAGTGCCCCATTGCTGACAGTATTGAGACGTAACCTGATAGATTTGTAAGTTGTATAATTGAGGGAGCATCTGATGCTTAATTCTGAACATATATATATATGCATTGTACTCATTTTTATCTTGATCAGATTTTTAATCAATTAAATTTTACTGGTAAAGTTAATATTAGAAGGCATTACTTCAGCAAGTCCAAACACTGTTAATTAACATAATCCAAGAATAATGAGATATGATCTAATCCTACAATATTAAAAGATGAAACAGGTCCCATGCAAGGACTTATTTGTTTTATTAGTCAACTCTCTCGTGAACTGTAGCAGCTAAAAAAGCCACAAACAGAGGGATAGAGAGAGTACATAGTTGTACGATTGTCTTCTTGCAAGAGATATCAGTCAATATATATTCAGATCCATAGTGGACGTTCCTGTTCATTATCAAATGCCAGAATCCAGAGATTGACAGTTGTTTTTCTTGGTTTTGGGAATGGCACACAGCATGGTTTGTTCCCTTATTTTTATTTGCAAAACAAATGTCTGCTCAGTTTTGAAATACAGCTCACAGAAAAGCAGGAAAACCATTCAAAGTAAAGAAAACATGGACACAATAAATTAACAGGCTTACTGTCCCAACAACTTAACAACCTTACTCTCATGTAAAATCCGTTGTCCTAATGAAGGTAAACTACTCCTATGAACTTGTAAAAAACCTATGGTTTCTAAAGATGTTATGCCTTTTTTTGTTTTTTTCTAACTCTGGGACAACAATGATCAAATGAGATAGGACTCTGCTCGCACGGTCTAAAGAGTAGCTCAGTAGCCCATATATAGGTGAGAGAAATCCACAATTTATTTAGTTGGGGGGAAGAGGGGCTCGCCGCAGCGGTGGGGACCTCTACCAACAAAGCATTGCCCAAACTACATGTTACGCCTTCCTTAGATATATATATGATATATAGTCTAGGATTATTAATGTTGGGATTGATTAACCGAATTGAGATGTATGTATCTGATAGTTTTACTATAAAAATGGGAATTGTATGCCCGCATTGAGCCGATCATGAGTATTGTTAAAGTGAATTTTTTTTCTTAAGCTAATATTGAATAGGACTAATATTCAAGGCTTACTGAGATTAATCATTATTTATACAACTTGAATTTATCTACTCTTATAATGGAAGCCAACTAATCGTACAATAAGGAGAGAAAAATAATCATATAAAATTTGAAAATACATTCGGTAAGCTTTGAGAAGGTGCACAACCGTATATTTTAGGAGAGACTGTGTTTGTCAAAATGAAGTCTAAGATCATAAAATATCCTACCTGTAAAATAAATGTATTATTTCAAATTTTCAATAATGAAAGTTGTGTCATTATTAAATTTAGCAGAGTGGCTTATTAAATTTATAATTGCAAAACTATTTTAAAAACTCCTAGGTCATTCTTCTTATCTTATCCTATTTTCCTATTTCATTTCTGTAGTAAATGAAAACTGAAAACTTTATGAAAAAGACAATTAATATTTGCCAACTTTTTTATTTAATTAGGCTCATAGAAACAACTGTTTCAGCTCACAATCAGCTAATAACGACAGCCTAATTCTAATTACTAGACAAAACCAACACTGAATTTAAGTAATGATGAGTAATAATTTGAATGCCAAATCCACTAGCCAATATTAGCAAAGCAATTGCATATTTCTTATAGACCAAGAAACCAGATGGCCACAACTGACAGGAACATCTTTAATTATTTAATATTTACACATGCAGCACTTGATTTTATATTTACATAACTTACCATAAATTGCTATCTTTCAAATCAGATGACCATATATATGTTTGTTGCCAGTGGTTTAATTGAGCATCGCCAAAACTACTGGCATTTGTTATTTTAGTGTATATTAACAATTTTTTGGATATATAAAATACACATTTGAAACATTGTCTTCTGGAGAAATACCAATAGCTACCGTTCACACACTTTTACCTTAAAACAATGCTTACCATAACATATTTTAATTGTAAATATTTTTATAAAGGGTAATTATATAAAACAATTCTACAATAACTAAGACCAGGGAAGTTTAAGTTCAAACCATAATGGGTAAAAACTCAACACGCAATAGTACTTAAATATGTATAAGAACCCCTCTTTTTACTAAGATGGTGAGGGCACAATAAACTTGAGTAGATAGTTTTGTATTCTTATCATAAGAATAGTTATTTCTTGATTATAGGTTAAATATCTGGACAGTATAAATAGTGGTTAATTTAATAAATTTCAATAGAGTTTTAAGCTGTTGGATGCTAGCTTTAATAAAATAAACACTAATAATTTAAAGATACAGTTTTCGCATGCAATCTTAATTAAGTCTAGAGGAATTAGACCGTAGTTGATGGATAGAAAAAATTGGATGGTGATGTGCAAATCATTGAAAAAAAGGTAACATTAGGGGTCACGGGCAAAGCAAAAAGAACGGGAAATGAGTTGTTGTTTGGCGGGCATATAAGTGGAGGGGCCCCGATTGACCCACGCACACGACACAACTCTTCACGGGTGCTACATTTCTCTCAGCCCTTTAACATATCCAGACAAATTTAACCCTACCTCCCATAAACAAATAAATATTAATATCAACTGAGGAAACACTAAAACTATCTTAAAATGGGAACAGAGAAAATATGGCCCGCACCACCAGAGCTTCTCTCTTGATCTCATTCACATAAAATATTAATCACTTGTTTCACTTATTATATTTTCCTTTTTTTTTATGACTCTGAGTTCAATTATAATTCACAATCACTATTAAATTGAATGAACAGAATGTGCTATAAATCCTCCTTCAGTTTCTGTGCGGGGAGTCCTTTCTGGTGTGATGTTGTTTTGATACTTTGATGAAATAAAGAGAGATGACAAGGTAGTATCTTTTGACAAACTCACCCAAGTGGGCTTTGGACTGTTTTGAACTTTAAAACTGAGCCGCTATGTTTTTAGCAATAATTTTAGCCACAAATTAGAGGGTATGGGGACCATCTGCTTCTGATTTGTCCAACTCCTACGGGCCTACATATCGTCCAAAATTCTGAGGATGTACTACTAACTTTTGGTAACCCTTTTCTCCAGGTCCTTCTTTTTTTTTTTTTTTTTTAATGATTTATTGGCTTCATAATTCATATAAGGATATCATTCAATTTATTTCTTCTCCTCCCGAACAAGTAAACCATGTTATCCTATAGACATTTTAGTAATAACATTTTTTGATAAGTTAAATCTAATTTAATAACAAATATTTCTATTAATATATATATATATATTCATATTTTCAACTTAGATAGCGTCTCAATGATAAAAGGCTTTACCAATTGTGACCTTAACAAAGTTATAAATTTTACACCCATCTCCCATAAAAAATTGTGGGTTTAGCCCCCATCTTATGTGTTGGCTGCTCTCCCACATACATGAGTTGCTGCTTTTAGTATTAGAGTTGCTTTTCTGATCGTGCCATTAGTATCTTATTCCGTTTAATTCCGATTATTTTCTAAACAAGTACCAATAATTAATATATATATATTCACATTTTTTGTTTTTTAAAAATAGAATCAATCAACCTTCAATTTTGTAACAGCTACTTGTTTCAATCAAACTTTAAGAGGGAGAAATCTTGACCACAAAAATAATCGACTTGTCTCACTAAAATTATGTTATTAAAATAATAAATATATAACTATATTTATATTATATAATATGGTTTGAGTGGTTGCACTTGCTAATCAAATTTCTTTCCCAATCCAACAACAGTAATCACATTTGTAGACTGCTGCTCTTATATTGCAATTAACCAGTTGTCAATTTCAATGCTCATATTTAATATTATCAAACACAAAATTACATTATGGTAAATGTAATATAAGTGATGAGACTAGTCTAATGGTAATTCTGTTATATCTACACCATAAGGTTATGAGTTCGAGTTGTATCTCTCTCTACAAACCCTGAATTATTTGTATTATTTCAAAATGCATGAAAGTTCTTATTAGGTGTGGAGTTCTACATTTTCGGTTATAATCTGGATTATTGTCTCTGTCCTATACCAAACGGTGAACAAATGTACAACTTTGTACTTGACTTTTTTTTTTTAAAAAAAAATGTGGAACACTTATTATAATATATGTATAATGTATGTCAAGAAAAGTAAAATAATCTTCTGTAAACGCATGGAAAACATTTGGATTATCCTAATTTTGTTGAAGTAAAATATATATTTATTACGTTATCATTTAATTTTGATAATCTTTATTCAACATGGTAATAACCCAAATTTAAATGGCTAAACCACCGATTAGTGTTAAAGCAATAATAATAATAATTGTGAGAGGCAGGGAAGCCACATAACTTTACAAGCAGAGAAATTAAGGAAAAGCATTTTAGGTTGCTTTGTTACCACGTGACAATGAAGCCATTTAATATTACATGACATAATTTCGATATACATGGCTAGCTTAGCTAGCAAAAACATTTGCACGTGAACCACTCCATTTATATATTTTTTCACAGTTTCTCAAATAAACAAACAAATGAAGACGATGGTGATTTCAAATCAAACTACTTGTTAGCAGTATTCACAAGTTGAGCTTATAGAGAAGAAGCAACAGATCATTTTCTTCATCATCAATGAAGAAACAAGGGTGTGAGATCGAAGCACTAGAAATCAACTACAGAATCTACAAAAACAAGAGAGAAAACCCTTTAAAATTCTTCAAACAGCTTGAAGATTTAGAGGCAGATTCATCAAGCCAGGGAGATGGAGGAGGAGTAAGGCATGTTTTGAAAAACGTGACTTGCAGAGCGAAACCATGGGAAATCCTGGCCATTGTTGGTCCAAGTGGAGCTGGAAAGTCTTCTCTGCTTGAAATCCTGGCTGGTAAGCTCACTCCACAGAGCGGTTCAATCTTTGTAAATGAAAATGCCATTGACAGGGCTAGTTTCAAGAAGATCTCAGGCTATGTTACCCAGAAGGACACATTGTTTCCTTTACTAACAGTTGAAGAAACCCTCATGTTCAGCGCCAAGCTACGTCTGAGGCTCCCTCAGCCTCAGCTGGGCATCAGAGTCAACTCACTCATCAAGGAACTTGGTCTGGAACATGTAGCCATGGCTCGAGTGGGTGATGATCGTGTTCGAGGGATATCCGGTGGTGAAAGGCGCCGGGTTTCTATAGGAGTTGATGTTATACATGACCCCAAAGTTCTCATTCTTGATGAACCAACTTCGGGGCTTGACAGCACCAGTGCTTTGCAGATCATTGACATGCTTAAAGTCATGGCTGAAACCAGTGGAAGAACCATCATTTTGAGCATTCATCAGCCCGGCTTTCGCATTGTCAAGCTGTTTAATTCCATTCTTTTGTTGTCCAACGGCTCTGTCTTGCACCATGGAACGGTGGACCAGCTTGGAGTTCACTTGAGGAACTTGGGAGTGCAGCTGCCTATGCATGTCAATGTTGTTGAATATGCCATTGATTCAATTGAATTGGTTGACGAGCACCGCAAGTTGCTGCCTCAAGTTGTGTCGTCAGCCCCACATCAGAAGAAAGCTGGAGAAGATCAACTGGGAGAGAGCAGGACTGGTAAGTTCACTTTGCAACAACTTTTTCAACAATCTAAGGTTGTTGATGAGGAGACAATCAACGTTGCAATCGATTTTCCTAGAGATTTCGCGAATTCGAGATTGCAAGAAACTATAATTCTGACTCACAGGTTCTCCAAGAACATTTTTAGAACCAAGGAGTTGTTTGCTTGCAGGACGATTCAGATGTTGGTTTCAGGTTTTGTGTTGGGGTCAATTTTTTACAATGTTAAAGATGATTTGCTTGGAACAGAAGTAAAGGTTGGTCTTTTTGCATTTATATTGACATTTTTGTTGTCCTCCACAACTGAAGCTCTACCAGTTTTTCTACAAGAGAGAGAGATTCTGATGAAGGAGACATCCTGTGGAAGCTACAGAGTTTCATCATATGCAATAGCAAACGGACTTGTCTACCTGCCATTTCTGCTCATTTTAGCCATTTTATTCACAAGTCCATTGTATTGGCTTGTGGGTTTGAATCCAAATTTCATGGCGTTCATGCACTTCTTACTGCTAATTTGGTTGATTCTCTACACAGCCAATTCAGTTGTGGTGTGTTTCAGCGCCCTGGTGCCTAATTTCATCGTTGGAAACTCGGTGATCTCTGGCGTGATGGGGTCCTTCTTCTTGTTCTCAGGTTACTTCATATCAAAGAACGGGATTCCAAGTTATTGGATTTTCATGCATTACATATCACTTTTTAAGTACCCATTTGAAGGGTTTCTGATAAATGAGTTTGCTGCTTCTGGGAAGTGCTTCCAGTACATTTTTGGGAAATGCATGGTGACAGGAGAAGATGTGCTCAGAGAGGCAGGCTATGAAGAGAAGAGTAGGTGGAGGAATTTGGTGATGATGGTGGGGTTTATTTTGATTTACAGGTTCATTTCTTATGTCATTCTTAGGTGTAGATGCTCTCAGAGGACTCTCAGAAGAGCTCTTGTTTAAACAATACACTGAAAGTACTCTCTCTCTCTCACGAGGCTTAACTGGATGCTTCACATGTTTTTGGAATTTACTTACTTCTGATAGCACCCAAACAGAAGCTGCATAATGATAAAGAAATGTAATATTTACCAACACTTTGTACTGTTAATTCAAAAAAGAAAAGAAGAACAAATGTGCTTTCTTTTTCTCACATTCATTTCCTCAAGAATTACTGTGATAATTTTTAATTTAGGTGCCTTTTTTCAGTGGCACTCTTTATTAATTGGGTTTGGGGAATGCAACCAATTCAATAGTTTGATTTTATATGTCACCCATTTCATGTTTTTGGACAAAATTACCTTTATATAAAAGGGAGAGAGAAGCAGAAGACAATCGAAAAAAAAAAAAATAAAGTGATCGGTCGACAGTGACAATGGAAGGCGACAGTGAAGAGCAATAAATGGTGATGGCAAAAGATCCATCCAAGTTTGGGTTTATGAAGCAAATTGATTAATTTGATTGATGAAATTGAGGTTATTGTGTTCATGTTTTGGAAATGAGAAAGAGAAATTGAAATAGGTAGGATTCCAAACCAATGGCCCATGGTATGGGACCTAGATGTATTGAACCTAATAAATAGGTCATCAATGTTGAATCTGATGAATAGGTCCTCAATTGTTTAAATTCTTAACCCTTTTTTATGAAGGACAAATTTCATTTTCATCCCCATATTTTGAGAAAGTAACAATTTTTTAACTACATATTGGGGAGTGGCAACACATCAAGTCTTCCCTAAAGTTTCTAAAATGCATCAAAATAGTTTGTTAGTTAATTTATCGTGAGTCAAACTAAACGTTGACCATAATGGACAAGGGTAATTTTGACATTTTCAAATGCACTTGATCATCCTGACTTGTGAATGGACAAGATTTAATTGGAAAAAAAATGTATGGTAATGAAATGCCCAAAAATTGCCCTTGCAGTGACTAAAGTAAAATTTGTCCAAATTAAAAACATATATATATTTATATATATAAAGAGGAAAAAACAAAACCCCAATCTTTAACTTGAAGGATTTGGGTTCAAAACCTGAAGATCTTGGTTTCTAAATAACAAAAAGTTAAATCTTCAGCTAACTCACTTAACTCGTTCTTTTTTCCTTTTTGGTTTTTCTCCGCATTAATGCATGGACTGGCAATGGGTGTTAGTCCTCCTCCTAACTCTATTCTCATAGTCAATCAAACCAAAAACAACTAAAGACATAATATAATAAAATAATTGTAAATAATAATTCACAAAATATATGATCAAACTAAGAGTGAGATTTGTTTGAGAGAAAAGAGAGATAGATCGGGAATTAAGGTTAGAGAGAGAGAAGACGAGCTAGGGTTTATAATGTTAGGGTTGGTGCTCTAAGAGTCATAATTTGTAAACATTTACATAAATAATAAATAAAATAAGTTTATTTTATTCAATCTATATGTGTTGGTATAATATTTTGCTTCATATGAATATCATGTAACATCCATGATTATTTTTGTAGTCTCAAACTAAGTATATAATTATGTTATATATAAGATAATTTAGTTTGAGATTAGTAGTCTAAATAGTCCATAGAAAGCAAATAAAGCTAGGTACTTTAGTTGTAGTAAATCTATAACTACGATTTATTTCGTAATTGATACAATAATCTTATTCGAGATTGTTCATGTGGCAACATAAAAATAGAGATACCTTATAAAATTGAGATTATATAGGACATAACCACAACAAAAATGAATTTCTTATTAGTATCTTTTAAATAAAGAAATTTATATTTATTAACTAGATGATCATATATGTACTGATTTTAATTTTGTGTGTTCTATGAACTTTTATTTATTTAGTCATATATTTTTTATTTATATGAGTGAGACTATTATATATTTACGATCAATAGTTTTGTACTTTAGAGATATGACTTAATAGGTGATTGAGAATATTCTACATAATAGTGGAATTCACAATTGATGCGAACCCCGTATATAACGAGACGACACCCACAAGCAAATTGAAACACAACCCCAAGAAAGATAATTCAGATTTAAAGAAATCTTTGACCCGTTGATTAGCGAATCAAGAACCAAAGATATAACGACGCCACTCCCAAGAAAGAGATGAGAATGTGGAGATAAGTCAATGTTGATAAATCAAGAACAAATCTTGATGCAATTCTCAAAGTTCACAAGAGAACAATGGAGAAAAGTTAAATCTTCTATTCAATTGACAACTGATTGAAAAGTTAGGTTTAATAAGCCTTATTTAGGCATACAATCCTAAACCTTATTGGAAACCAAATAAAACCCTATTTTTAATTTGACTTTGACTCTTTGACTTTTGACTTTGACTTTGACTCTTTCCTAAACACACCCATATTGGGCTTTTTAATGACTTAGCCTCCTAACTAAAACTAAATAAATTAAACTGAATTAAAACAATCCCATAATACAAATTAAGCCCAATGTAAATCAATTAAATAAATAACAGCCCAATCGCATTATGATCGATACCCAAGCCTCAAGATTTCTTCAAGATTGATGTTCTTGGACTTGTTCTTGAACTTGAACAATATTTTGAAGTCTTGATGTTCCCTCCAAGCTGTCCAAGTCATGTTGCGCAAGACTCTTGGCCCAAATATCCAGAACGAGCCCATTTAAAGCTTCCTTCATCCTTTTAGCTCGAGCCCTTGTCATAGGTCCTCCATTGATGCTCAAAGGATCCATAGTCTTGATTCCTTGGTTTCCATCATTCCCCCTCTCCTCAAAAGGATTTGTCCTCAAATCGGAACCTACATCAAAATCAAAAGGAGAAAGATCAGAAACATTAAAAGTAGCACTAACATTATACTCACCTGGCAAGTCTATCTTGTACGCATTGTCATTAATATGTTCAAGCACTTGGAATGGACCATCTCCACGTGGTTGCAACTTCGATTTCCGTTGAACAGGAAACCTCTCCTTGCGCATATGCACCTAAACCCAATCTCCCGGTTCGAACACAATTCTCTTTCTCCCCTTGTTAGCTTGAGTAGCATATTGCTCGGTTCGCCTCTCAATTTGTTGCCTAACTCTCTCGTGCAATTGCTTAACAACTTCAGCTTTCTTCTTACCATCCAGGTTAGCTCTTTCTTCCATAGGTAAAGGTATCAAATCCAAAGGAGTAAGTGGATTGAACCCATACACAACTTCGAATGGTGAACAACCAGTAGTTGAATGCACACTCCTGTTGTAAGCAAACTCGACATGTGGCAAGCAATCTTCCCAATTCTTCAAATTCTTTTGGATAATGGAACGCAACAAAGCACCTAAAGTTCTATTAACCACCTCCGTTTGTCTATCAGTTTGCGGATGACAAGCAGTAGAAAACAATAACTTTGTTCCTAGCTTCCCCCACAAAGTCCGCCAAAAATGGCTTAAAAACTTTGCATCTCGATCTGAAACAATGCTCTTCGGCACTCCATGAAGTCGAACAATCTCCTTGAAGAATAAGTCAGCAACATGTGTGGCATCATCGGTCTTGTGACATGGTATGAAATGAGTCATCTTCGAAAACTTGTCAACCACAACAAACACCGAATCTCAGCCCCTTTTGGACCTAGGTAAACCCAATACAAAATCCATTGAAATATCAATCCAAGGTTCACTAGGTATGGGCAAAGGTGTATACAAACCATGGGGTAAAACTTTAGACTTGGACTTTCTACATGTTATGCACTTCTCACACATTCTCTCAACATCTCTCTTCATGTGTGGCCAAAAGAAATGCTCATCTAACACATCCAAAGTCTTTCTAATACCAAAATGTCCCATTAAACCTCCCCCATGTGCTTCTCGAACTAGTAACTCTCTTATAGACCCTTGAGGAATGCACAATCTACTCTCTCTAAACAAATACCCCTCATGTCTATAAAATTTACCAAATGCACCTTTCTCACAAGCAACATACACAGAAGCAAAATCAGGATCATTCACATACAAATCTTTAATATGCTCAAACCCTAACAATCTTGCATTCAAAGTAGAAATCAAAGTATACCTGCGAGATAATGCATCAGCTACAACGTTTTCCTTTCCCTGTTTATACTTGATCACGTAAGGAAACGTTTCTATGAACTCTACCCACTTAGCATGCCTTCTACTCAACTTACCTTGTCCTTTCAAATGCCTCAAGGACTCATGGTCAGTATGGATTACAAACTCCTTAGGCCATAAATAATGTTGCCAATTTCTAAGGCCCTAACTAAAGCATACAACTCTTTATCATAAGTAGGATAATTCAACTGATGCTCCACTCAATTTCTCACTAAAATAAGCTATAGGACACCTATCTTGCATAAGAACAGCCCCTATACCTATTCCCGATGCATCACACTCAATCTCAAATGTCTTAGAGAAATCAGGTAATGCAAGCAATGGTGCAGAACATAATCTATCCTTAATCAAGTCAAATGCATGTTGTTGCTCACTTTCCCATTTAAAACCCACACTCTTTTTGCACAGCCTCAGTTAATGGTACAGCTATGGTGCTAAAGTCTTTAACAAATCTCCTATAAAAACTAGCCAACCCATGAAAGCTATGCACTTCACTAACATTCCTAGGTCTAGGCCACTCCCTAATAGCCTTAACCTTCTCCTCATCTACTTCTATCCCTTCTACCGTAACAACCATAGCCCAAAAATATAATCTTATCAGTGCAAAAGGAACACTTTTTCAAATTAGCATACAACTTTTCTTTTCTTAACACATCAAGCACACAATGCAAATGCCTAACATGCTCATCTATGCTTTTGCTGTACACTAATATATCATCAAAGTATACCACAACAAATTTTCCAATGAAAGAACGCAAAACATGATTCATTAATCTCATGAAAGTACTAGGTGCATTAGTTAAACCAAAAGGCATGACTAACCACTCATACAAACCATATTTCGTTTTAAATGCAGTTTTCCATTCATCTCATTCTTTCATTCTAATTTGGTGATATCCACTTTTAAGATCAATCTTAGAAAACACACAAGATCCATGCAATTCATCCAACATGTCATCTAATCTAGGTATGAGATGTCGATACTTAACTGTAATTTTGTTGACAGCTCTGCAATCGATGCACATACGCCAAGTCTCATCCTTCTTAGGCACAAGTAATACTGGTACGGCACATAGACTCATGCTCTCCCTCACATGCCCCTTTTTCATCAACTCTTCAACCTGCCTTTGAAGCTCCTTTGTCTCCTCGGGATTACTTCTATATGCTGGTTCGATTTGGAATTGAAGCTCCGGGTATGAAGTCAATTTGATGTTCTATTCCCCTCTTTGGTGGCAATCCATCTGGTATGTCCTCAGGGAATATATCCTTGAAATCCTGTAAAAGAGTTGTAACAACACTAGGCAAAGACAAATCAAGGTCAGAGTTAGAAAAATAAGCATCTTTGTACAAAAGTACAAACATTTGCTGCTTGGCTAGAAAAGCAACCCTCACATCGCTCCCTTTGGCATAGACACTCATTTTCTTTTTCTCACTTTTCTTCCTCTCATTCTCTCGTTTACACTCAAGTGTTTTATCACTCTTTCTCTCACACTCAACTCCCTTTCTCTCGACCTCACTAGTGTTTGAACTCTCAGCCTCTCGTTTACTCTCGCTCTCTTTCTTTTGCTCACTCTCTCTTATCCTCACTTGATCTTCATACACCTGTCTAGGCGTTAATGGTACAAGAGTGATTGTTCGCCCATTCATGGTAAAAGAATATCTATTCTTAAACCCATCATGTATTACTCTCCTATCATATTGCCATGGACGACCCAAAAGCAAGTGTCCCGCGTGCATAGGTACAACATCACATAACACCTTATCCTTGTACCTACCAATAGCAAAGGATACTAGAACCTGTTTTGTCACCTTAACTTCTCCACAATCATTCAACCACTGTAACTTATATGGTTTAGGATGTTTTGAAGTAGGTAAACTCAATTTCTCTACTAATTCGGTACTAGCAACGTTGGTGCAGCTACCCCCATTAATGATCATACTACAAACCCTATCCTTGATATGACATCTAGTATGAAAAATATTATCACGTTGCACCTCATCATCTTCCTTCACTTGCACACTTAGAGCACGTCTTGCCACTAGCAACTTTCCATCTACGGGATACTCAATTTCAACATCACTAGCATCTTCTAACGGTGGCATCTCATCATCATCACTCTCCCCGTCGGTCTCGATATCTCCATCCTCTCTTAGGATCATAGTTCGCTTATTAGGACATTGCGAAGCTATGTGACCTCTTCCCTAAACACCTGAAACATTGGATATCCGTATTCCTGCCTTGTGTTCCCACGGCCTTGCCCTTATCATGGCTGCTATCCTACCATCCTTAGGCTTAGCACTCTCGGCCTTAGGCTTTTGTGATGACTTATCTTCTTTTCTATTCCAATTCGACTTCCAAGTGGATGTGGAACCCGAATTTCTGCCATATCGTGACATTGTACCCTTCCTTTTGAGTTGTTTCTCCACTTTCATAGCTATATGGACCAAGTCCTCAAGCTCCACATAATGTTGCAACTCAACAATATTGGCAATGTCTTCATTCAATCCTTGCAGAAATCGCGCCATAGTAGCCTCTCTATCTTCCTCAATATTGGCTCTAACCATGGCTATCTCCATCTCCTTGTAGTAATCCTCCACACTTTTGGAACCTTGGGTAAGACTTTGCAATCGTCGATAAAGTTCCCTATAGTATGACCTAGGAACAAACCGTTTTCTCATAATAGTTTTCATTTCACCCCAAGTGTTTATAGGACGTTCCTCGTTTCTCCTCCTATCTTGCACTAATTGTCCCCACCAAACCACGGCATAATCTACAAACTCGGCTGCAGCTAACTTCACCTTCTTCTCCTCGGAAAAGTTATGACACTCAAAGACCAACTCTACTCGCTTCTCTCCACTCTAGATACACATCAGGATCAGGCTTTCCCATGAAAAGAGGGTATTTTCATCTTAATGCTACTAAGATCCTTATCTAGTCTATCGGGCCTATCATCCCATCTTCCTCTCTCATTCACATCCCCATAGTATCTATTATCTCCGTTACCTCTACGACCACCTCTACCACCTCTAATTCTGCCCCTATTAGCATTAGTAGAAATGTCATCTCCTTCTAACTCTTCCCCATGTAAATCAGCCTCTAATTCATCATTGAGACCATGTAATTCCGGAGTTCTCCTTTACGGATCTCTATGCAATCTAGCTATGGCAGCATCTTGCCGATCCATTCGATCCCTAAAATCCATAAACACCAAGTTCATCCTCTCAAATTGTTGTTGCATTACCTTGAGCATGAATGATACATCCGTATTTTCTCCTCCTTCCACTTCTTTACTTTTGTCTAAAGACATGTTTGACACCTGAAAAGAATGTTAGTAAAGAAAATAATTCACAACACTCCCTCTCGTGTTTCACTCTAGTCCTCACGTGTTTATCACTCGGCACTCTTGATTTAACTCAACGCTCCCTGTCCACACTCAAACTTTTCTCACCAAGTTCTTTATAGAACTAATCGATCACAACAAGGTCACCCTTGAAATAATCACCCCTGACAAATCTCAACAAAGAAAAGAATGCGCACAAGGAATACGAATGAAATAAGGACCAACAATAACACGAGAATGTCGAATAACAGAAAGCAATATGATTTTTAAGAAAGATTCGAAAACCGTAAAGGACTTGAATTGCAATTAAGGAGAAACAATATCAACTCACTTCAATCCAAACAATTTATGGCGTTCAATTCTCTCTTTTTTTTTTTTTTTGACACTTTTTTTTTTCTGGATTTTTTTTTTGATACTATTTTTTTTTTCTCTTTTTTTTTTTTTTTTTTTCCACTCAAACTAGAACGCTCACAAACTAAATTGAATGTAAATTGCAAATTTGAACCACAAACAAAATATTGATATGAATCTTGAAATTCTTGAAATTCAAGAATTCAAGAAACCCTAATTGATGAATCAAGAATCACCAAGAAGCAAATATATTGATATATGGTGCACAAGAAACAAAAGCAAACAGAATTAATTTAAGATGGGTGGAATGTGCAGTGAAGAAACAAATCCAAACAATGTATATATATAATGGATATTGATTGTTTGGCGTGCAAGTTCACAAAAGCAAAGAATAATTATATATGTGTTTTCAGTTTTTGTGATGCAAAGTGATGTTTCTAATTGTGGCGCAGATTGCAATGTGATGCGGCTGATGTTTCTAATTGGTGCAGATTGCAATGTTATGCGGCTGTGTTTCTAATTGGCGCAGATTGCAAGAACCAGAAAAGAATATTGATTGTTGCGGCAAATAAAAAAAAAATCAGAAAATAAGAAAATAATTGATAGATCAAACCTGAATTAATTAACCAAAGCTCTGATACCAACTTATGCGAACCCCGTATATAACGATACGACACCCATAAGCAAATTGAAACACAACCCCAAGAAAGATAATTCAGATTTAAAGAAATCTTTGACCCGTTGATTAGCGAATCAAGAACCAAAGATATAACGACGCCACTCCCAAGAAAGAGATGAGAATGTGGGAGATAAGTCAATGTTGATAAATCAAGAACAAATCTTGATGCAATTCTCAAAGTTCACAAGAGAACAATGGAGAAAAGTTAAATCTTCTATTCAATTGACAACTGATTGAAAAGTTAGGTTTAATAAGCCTTATATAGGCATACAATCCTAAACCTTATTGGAAACCAAATAAAACCCTATTTTTAATTTGACTTTGACTCTTTGACTTTTGACTTTGACTTTGACTCTTTCCTAAACACACTCATATTGGGCTTTTTAATGACTTAGCCTCCTAACTAAAACTTAATAAATTAAACTGAATTAAAACAATCCCATAATACAAATTAAGCCCAATGTAAATCAATTAAATAAATAACAGCTCAATCGCATTATGATCGATACCCAAGCCTCAAGATTTCTTCAAGATTGATGTTCTTGGACTTATTCTTGAACTTGAACAATATTTTGAAGTCTTGATGTTCCCTCCAAGCTGTCCAAGTCATGTTGCGCAAGACTCTTGGCCCAAATATCCAGAACGAGCCCATTTAAAGCTTCCTTCATCCTTTTAGCTCGAGCCCTCGTCATAGGTCCTCCATTGATGCTCAAAGGATCCATAGTCTTGATTCCTTGGTTTCCATCAACAATTTCTTATGAGAAGTAGTTAAATAGCTCCTAAAATGTTGATTCTGGTCTTGAATAATAAGAGTGATCAAAATTCTATTTATGAGTAAATGAAAAGATAAATTCATAAGTTATTATAGATATACTGTTCATTAGAGAATCAATTGCACTTATAAGAACAAGATATTATTAGAGAGACATAACGGACTTTATGACCTAACTCTAATTATGAATTATTTGTGGAGGATCAAAGTATATGTAGTGATTAAATCAATAGACACCAAAGAATTCAGATTATGTAAAACATCTACAATTTTGAGAGTACAACTTAGATTTTTATTGTAGTTACTCTAAAGTTAATAATAATAAATTATTTAATTAAAGAGTTTTAATTAATAATTTTGTTATTATTGGAGTTCAAATTTTAGGTTCATTTGATTTTTTGCTAGCTTGTGCTCACTACACTAAATGAGAAAAGAAGAAAAAAAGGGGGGCGTCAAATTATGTGTTACACTTGTAACACTTATTTGTTCACGTGTTATTTAAATAATATTGATTATTTAAATTAATAATTATTTAATTAATAGTTATGAATTATGAATTATTTAATTATTTACTGCAAAGCTCATGAGTTCTAATCTTAGTAATGTTACTAATTAAAAATGATTTTGAATCATGTAAATTAGTAAATAATCCAGAATTCGAAAAAAGAAATACCAATGAATGAAAGATTGTGAAGCTTTATTAATTTGGAAATTAGATTTTCTAATTTGGAAATTAGGGTAAGATTTCCTCTTCCTTGGCTACCCAACATAGAAAGAAAATACCATAACCCTATAACAGTTCTAGTGCTAGCTGCAAATCCCATAAACACAAGTTAGGGTTGGCCGAATTCATGAACAAAAAAAAAGTAGCTTTTTCTATGGTAGCCATAGCCTCCCTTTTGGATTTGCTGCTGACCGTTTTCTATTTCTACAAGATTCCTTTTGTGAAAAGAAAAGTGAACAGATTCTGAAAGGAAAACTCGATTTATTCCAAAATAAAGCATCTAATTGATGCTAGTAATGATAATTTAACAATTAAATACAAATGGGATCAAATCTCATATTACATAAAGATTGATATGATCCCTCTTGATAAACAGATTCTTCACCACTTGATATTTCTCGCTATGACTCTTCACCAAGAAACCGTCTATGGACACCATCATGAAAAATTACAATCACTTTTCTTTTCTAAAATGGATACCCAATAACCAAGAAAGGGTTCGACCAACCCTATACTTCTCTCTATGGTGTTCGATCAACCCTAAAACCAACCCTAAGTTTTTAGGGTTTTATGTTTTCTTTTGTGTGTTGGACGGCTAGAGTGAGGAAAATATATGTTAAATTAAGTTAATGATTCCCAATATAAAACACATCTTTATATTGGTCAATTTTAGGGTTGCTAATTTAATAAGGAAATATATTTCTTCATTAATTAGAATATTCAACTTCCGATTTAGAAATTCTGATTCTTAATTAGATGATCTAATTTCCAAAACTGAAAAATCTAATTCATAATTACATCAATTGAATTAGCTGTAAGTAGGGGTGGGCACAGGTCTGGTTGGGTTTGGAGAAAACCGACCCAAAACTGACATTGATTGGATTTTTACTTTGAAAACTGACCCGACCTAAAATAGGTGTAGAACCCAACATGAATCGACAAATTTGGGTCGGTCCATGTCTGTCTAGGCCTTTAGATTAGACTCTAGAAAACACTCAAGCGCAATAAAAACCAGTCACTATCGATCAACACCACCCCAAACAGTCCATGAAGAGAAAATTGAATTTTAGATTAATATGAAAACGTGAGTTTTAAAATTTTCAAAACAAAAAACTTGTCGGTCGATGCTAATAATAACAATTCAATAACTAAATTAATGAAATCGAATCTTACATTGTATGAAAATTGATTGATCCTTTTTTATTCACAGACTCTTCACCAATTAATCTTCCGTGCTATGACTCTTCACCAAGAAACCATGTGTGTGGACATGATCTTGAAGAATCATGATCACTTTTTTTTTTTTCTTAAAAGAATATCTGTAACAAAAGAAAACAGTGAATCCAAAAACCAAGAGAGGATTCAACCAATTTTTTTTTTTCTTTTTCTAGATCACTTAGAACCTTAAATTATCACTTAAGGACTAGTATTAGAGAAACCATAAAATAAGATCGAGGTCTTATAAAGTTAACAATACAAGATTGTTTGACACTTCTCTATACTATGTGATGCGAACCCCGTATATATCGATACGACACCCACAAACAAATTGAAACACAACCCCAAGAAAGATTAAAACAGGTTTATAATGAAAACTTTGACCCATTGACTATGTCATTCAAGAACCAAAATTATAAAGAATTTTGACCCATTGAATATATGATAATCAAGAACCAAAATTATAATAAGAATGATATTGACGTCACTCCCAAGACATAGATGAGAAGGTGGGAGATAAGTCATGGTTTCGATCGCCACAAGCATAGCTTGATAAGATCACATGTTCAACAATGAACAAAAGAGAAACAAATCTCTTAAACTTTATTTCATCATAAGCCACTCCTTCAGAATTTAGGTTTAATAAGCCTTAAATAGGCATACAATCCTAAACCTTATTGAAAACTAAATAAAATCCTATTTTTAATTGACTAAGACTCTAACTTTGACTCTGACTTTGACTCTCTTAACTTTGACTTTGACTTTTGACTTTGACTATGACTATTTCCTAAACACACCCATGTTGGGCTTTTAATTTAAATAAATGACTCAAACCTATAATTAAAAGCCTAATAAATTAAATAATCCCCATAATACAAATTAACCCCAAATTAATTAAAACCCAATTAACTTTAGTTTGCTTCTAATTGTCTTCAATTAGCGTTCAAAGCCTTCAAGATTAAGCACGATCGTCTTTAATTACCTCGTTGTCCAATTGTATCTTTGTCTTCCATGATTGATATCTTGGTTTCCATCATTCCCGCTTTCCTCAAAACGATTTGTCCTCAAATCGTGATCCATCGTTATTGTTGTTCGAAGATGTGATTGTGATGTGAACCCCGTATATATCGATACGACACCCACAAGCAAATTGAAACACAACCCCAAGAAAGATAATTCAGATTTCAAGAAAATCTTTGACCCGTTGATTAGCAAACCAAGAACCAAAGATATAACGACGCCACTCCCAAGAAAGAGATGAGAATGTGGGAGATAAGTCAAGGTTGATAAATCAAGAACAAATCTTGATGCAATTCTCAAAGTTCACAAGAGAACAATGGAGAAAAGTTAATTCTTTTATTCAATTGACAACTGATTGAAAAGTTAGGTTTAATAAGCCTTATATAGGCATACAATCCTAAACCTTATTGGAAACCAAATAAAACCCTATTTTTAATTTGACTTTGACTCTTTGACTTTTGACTTTGACTTTGACTCTTTCCTAAACACACCCATATTGGCTTTTTAATGACTTAGCCTCCTAACTAAAACTTAATAAATTAAACTAAATTAAAACAATCCCATAATACAAATTAAGTCCAATGTAAATCAATTAAATAAATAACAGCCTAATTGCATTATAATCGACACCCAAGCTTCAAGATTTCTTCAAGATTGATGTTCTTGGACTTGTTCTTGAACTTGAATAATATTTTGAAGTCTTGATGTTCCCTCCAAGCTGTCAAAGTCATGTTGTGCAAGACTCTTGGCCCAAATATCTTGAACGAGCCCATTTAAAGCTTCGTTCATCCTTTTAGCTCGAGCCCTCGTCATAGGTCCTCCATTGATGCTCAAAGGATCCATAGTCTTGATTCCTTGGTTTCCATCATTCCCCCTCTCCTCAAATCGGAACCTACATCAAAATCAAAAGGAGAAAGATCAGAAACATTAAAAGTAGCACTAACATTATACTCACCTGGCAAGTCTATCTTGTACGCATTGTCATTAATACGTTCAAGCACTTGGAATGGACCATCTCCACGTGGTTGCAACTTCGATTTCCGTTGAACAGGAAACCTCTCCTTGCGCATATGCACCCAAACCCAATCTCCCGGTTCGAACACAATTCTCTTTCTCCCCTTGTTAGCTTGAGTAGCATATTGCTCGGTTCGCCTCTCAATTTGTTGCCTAACTCTCTCGTGCAATTGCTTAACAACTTCAGCTTTCTTCTTACCATCCAGGTTAGCTCTTTCTTCCATAGGTAAAGGTATCAAATCCAAAGGAGTAAGTGGATTGAACCCATACACAACTTCGAATGGTGAACAACCAGTAGTTGAATGCACACTCCTGTTGTAAGCAAACTCGACATGTGGCAAGCAATCTTCCCAATTCTTCAAATTCTTTTGGATAATGGAACGCAACAAAGCACCTAAAGTTCTATTAACCACCTCCGTTTGTCCATCAGTTTGCGGATGACAAGCAGTAGAAAACAATAACTTTGTTCCTAGCTTCCCCCACAAAGTCCGCCAAAAATGGCTTAAAAACTTTGCATCTCGATCTGAAACAATGCTCTTCGGCACTCCATGAAGTCGAACAATCTCCTTGAAGAATAAGTCAGCAACATGTGTGGCATCATCGGTCTTGTGACATGGTATGAAATGAGCCATCTTCGAAAACCTGTCAACCACAACAAACACCGAATCTCGGCCCCTTTTGGACCTAGGTAAACCCAATACAAAATCCATTGAAATATCAATCCAAGGTTCACTAGGTATGGGCAAAGGTGTATACAAACCATGGGGTAAAACTTTAGACTTGGACTTTCTACATGTTATGCACTTCTCACACATTCTCTCAACATCTCTCTTCATGTGTGGCCAAAAGAAATGCTCAGCTAACACATCCAAAGTCTTTCTAATACCAAAATGTCCCATTAAACCTCCCCCATGTGCTTCTCGAACTAGTAACTCTCTTATAGACCCTTGAGGAATGCACAATCTACTCTCTCTAAACAAATACCCCTCATGTCTATAAAATTTACCAAATGCACCTTTCTCACAAGCAACATACACAGAAGCAAAATCAGGATCATTCACATACAAATCTTTAATATGCTCAAAACCCTAACAATCTTGCATTCAAAGTAGAAATCAAAGTATACCTGCGAGATAATGCATCAGCTACAACGTTTTCCTTTTCCTGTTTATACTTGATCACGTAAGGAAACGTTTCTATGAACTCTACCCACTTAGCATGCCTTCTACTCAACTTACCTTGTCCTTTCAAATGCTTCAAGGACTCATGGTCAGTATGGATTACAAACTCCTTAGGCCATAAATAATGTTGCCAATTTTCTAAGGCCCTAACTAAAGCATACAACTCTTTATCATAAGTAGGATAATTCAACGATGCTCCACTCAATTTCTCACTAAAATAAGCTATAGGACGCCTATCTTGCATAAGAGCAGCCCCTATACCTATTCCCGATGCATCACACTCAATCTCAAATGTCTTAGAGAAATCAGGTAATGCAAGCAATGGTGCAGAACATAATCTATCCTTAATCAAGTCAAATGCATGTTGTTGCTCACTTTCCCATTTAAAACCCACACTCTTTTTGACAACCTCAGTTAATGGTGCAGCTATGGTGCTAAAGTCTTTAACAAATCTCCTATAAAAACTAGCCAACCCATGAAAGCTACGCACCTCACTAACATTCCTAGGCCTAGGCCACTCCCTAATAGCCTTAACCTTCTCCTCATCTACTTCTATCCCTTCTGCGGTAACAACGTAGCCCAAAAATACAATCTTATCAGTGCAAAAGGAACACTTTTTCATATTAGCATACAACTTGTCTTTTCTTAACACATCAAGCACACAATGCAAATGCCTAACATGCTCATCTATGCTCTTGCTGTACACTAATATATCATCAAAGTAGACCACAACAAATTTGCCAATGAAAGAACGCAAAACATGATTCATTAATCTCATGAAAGTACTAGGTGCATTAGTTAAACCAAAAGGCATGACTAACCACTCATACAAACCATGTTTCGTTTTAAATACAGTTTTCCATTCATCTCCTTCTTTCATTCTAATTTGATGATATCCACTTTTAAGATCAATTTTAGAAAACACACAAGATCCATGCAATTCATCCAACATGTCATCTAATCTAGGTATGGGATGTCGATACTTAACTGTAATTTTGTTGACAGCTCTGCAATCGATGCACATACGCCATGTCCCATCCTTCTTAGGCACAAGTAATACTGGTACGGCACATGGACTCATGCTCTCCCTCACATGCCCCTTTTTCATCAACTCTTCAACCTGCCTTTGAAGCTCCTTTGTCTCCTCGGGATTACTTCTATATGCTGGTCGATTTGGAATTGAAGCTCCGGGTATGAAGTCAATTTGATGTTCTATTACCCTCTTTGGTGGTAATCCATCTGGTATGTCCTCAGGGAATACATCCTTGAAATCCTGCAAAAGAGTTGTAACAACACTAGGCAAAGACAAATCAAGGTTAGAGTTAGAAAAATAAGCATCTTTGTACAAAAGTACAAACATTTGTTGCTTGGCTAGAAAAGCAACCCTCACATCGCTCCCTTTGGCATAGACACTCATTTTCTTTTTCTCACTTTTCTTCCTCTCATTCTCTCGTTTACACTCAAGTGTTTTGTCACTCTTTCTCTCAAACTCAACTCTCTTTCTCTCAACCTCACTAGTGTTTGAACTCTCAGCCTCTCTTCTTCCCTCGCTCTCTTTCTTTTGTTCACTCTCTCTTATCCTCACTTGATCTTCATACACCTGTCTAGGTGTTAATGGTACAAGAGTGATTGTTCGCCCATTCATGGTAAAAGAATATCTATTCTTAAACCCATCATGTATTACTCTCCTATCATATTGCCATGGACGACCCAAAAGCAAGTGTCCCGCGTGCATAGGTACAACATCACATAACACCTTATCTTTGTACCTACCAATAGCAAAGGATACTAGTACCTGTTTTGTTACCTTAACTTCTCCACAATCATTCAACCACTGTAACTTATATGGTTTACGATGTTTTGAAGTAGGTAAACTCAATTTCTCTACTAATTCGGTACTAGCAACATTGGTGCAGCTACCCCCATCAATGATCATACTACAAACCCTATCCTTGATATGACATCTAGTATGGAAAATATTATCACGTTGCACCTCATCATCTTCCTTCACTTGCACACTTAGAGCACGTCTTGCCACTAGCAACTTTCCATCTGCGGGATACTCAATTTCAACATCACTAGCATCTTCCAACGGTGGCATCTCATCATCATCACTCTCCCCGTCGGTCTCTATATCTCCATCCTCTCTTAGGATCATAGTTCGCTTATTAGGACATTGCGAAGCTATGTGACCTCTTCCCAAACACCTGAAACATTGGATATCCCTATTCCTGCCTTGTGTTCCCACGGCCTTGCCCTTATCATGGCTGCTATCCTTACCCTCCTTAGGCTTAGCAATCTCGGCCTTAGGCTTTTGTGATGACCTATCTTCTTTTCTATTCCAATTCGACTTCCAAGTGGATGTGGAACCCGAATTTCTGCCATATCGTGACATTGCACCCTTCCTTTTGAGTTGTTTCTCCACTTTCATAGCCATATGGACCAAGTCCTCAAGCTCTACATAATGTTGCAACTCAACAATATTGGCAATGTCTTCATTCAAGCCTTGCAGAAATCGCGCCATAGTAGCCTCTCTATCTTCCTCAATATTGGCTCTAACCATGGCTATCTCCATCTCCTTGTAGTAATCCTCCACACTTTTAGAACCTTGGGTAAGACTTTGCAATCGTCGATAAAGTTCCCTATAGTATGACCTAGGAACAAACCGCTTCCTCATAACAGTTTTCATCTCACCCCAAGTGTTTATAGGACGTTCCTCGTTTCTCCTCCTATCTTGCACTAATTGTCCCCACCAAACCACGGCATAATCTACAAACTCGGCTGCAGCTAACTTCACCTTCTTCTCCTCGGAAAAGTTATGACACTCAAAGACCAACTCTACTCGCTTCTCCCACTCTAGATACACATCAGGATCAGCCTTCCCATGAAAAGAGGGTATCTTCATCTTAATGCTACTAAGATCCTTATCTAGTCTATCGGGTCTATCATCCCATCTTCCTCTCTCATTCACATCCCCATAATACCTATTATCTCCGTTACCTCTACGACCACCTCTACCACCTCTAATTCTGCCCCTATTAGCATTAGTAGAAATGTCATCTCCTTCTAACTCTTCCCCATGTAAATCAGCCTCTAATTCATCATTGAGACCATGTAATTCCGGAGTTCTCCTTTGCGGATCTCTATGCAATCTAGCTATGGCAGCATCTTGCCGATCCATTCGATCCCTAAAATCCATAAACACCAAGTTCATCCTCTCAAATTGTTGTTGCATTGCCTTGAGCATGAATGATACATCCGTATTTTCTCCTCCTTCAACTTCTTTACTTTTGTCTAAAGACATGTTTGACACCTGAAAAGAATGTTAGTAAAGAAAATAATTCACACACTCCCTCACGTGTTTCACTCTAGTCCTCACGTGTTTATCACTCGGCACTCTTGATTTAACTCAACACTCCCTGTCCACACTCAAACTTTTCTCACCAAGTTCTTTATAGAACTAATCGATCACAACAAGGTCACCCTTGAAATAATCACCCCTGACAAATCACAACAAAGAAAAGAAAGCGCACAAAGAATACGAAAGAAAAAGGATCAACAATTAACACAAGAGTAACAATGAACAGAAAGCAATCTGGTTTCAAGAAAGATTCGAAAACCGTAAAGGCTCGAATTGCAATTAAGGAGAATCAATATCAACTCACTTCAATCCAAACAATTTACGGCGTTCAATTCTCTCTCTCTTTTTTTTTTTTGACACTTTTTTTTTTCTGGATTTTTTTTTTTTTGATACTGTTTTTTTTTCTCTTTTTTTTTTTTTTTTTTCCACTCAAACTAGAACGCTCACAAACTAAATTGAATGTAAATTGCAAATTTGAACCACAAACAAAATATTGATATGAATCTTGAAATTCTTGAAATTCAAGAATTCAAGAAACCCTAATTGATGAATCAAGAATCACCAAGAAGCAAATATATTGATATATGGTGCACAAGAAACAAAAGCAAACAGAATTAATTTAAGATGGGTGGAATGTGCAGTGAAGAAACAAAACCAAACAATGTATATATATAATGGATATTGATTGTTTGGCGTGCAAGTTCACAAAAGCAAAGAATAATTATATATGTGTTTTCAGTTTTTGTGATGCAAAGTGATGTTTCTAATTGTGGCGCAGATTGCAATGTGATGCGGCTGATGTTTCTAATTGGTGCAGATTGCAATGTTATGCGGCTGTGTTTCTAATTGGCGCAGATTGCAAGAACCAGAAAAGAATATTGATTGTTGCGGCAAATAAAAAAAAAATCAGAAAATAAGAAAATAATTGATAGATCAAACCTGAATTAATTAACCAAAGCTCTGATACCAACTGATGTGAACCCCGTATATATCGATACGACACCCACAAGCAAATTGAAACACAACCCCAAGAAAGATAATTCAGATTTCAAGAAAATCTTTGACCCGTTGATTAGCAAACCAAGAACCAAAGATATAACGACGCCACTCCCAAGAAAGAGATGAGAATGTGGGAGATAAGTCAAGGTTGATAAATCAAGAACAAATCTTGATGCAATTCTCAAAGTTCACAAGAGAACAATGGAGAAAAGTTAATTCTTTTATTCAATTGACAACTGATTGAAAAGTTAAGTTTAATAAGCCTTATATAGGCATACAATCCTAAACCTTATTGGAAACCAAATAAAACCCTATTTTTAATTTGACTTTGACTCTTTGACTTTTGACTTTGACTTTGACTCTTTCCTAAACACACCCATATTGGGCTTTTTAATGACTTAGCCTCCTAACTAAAACTTAATAAATTAAACTAAATTAAAACAATCCCATAATACAAATTAAGCCCAATGTAAATCAATTAAATAAATAACAGCCTAATTGCATTATAATCGACACCCAAACTTCAAGATTTCTTCAAGATTGATGTTCTTGGACTTGTTCTTGAACTTGAATAATATTTTGAAGTCTTGATGTTCCCTCCAAGCTGTCAAGTCATGTTGTGCAAGACTCTTGGCCCAAATATCTTGAACGAGCCCATTTAAAGCTTCCTTCATCCTTTTAGCTCGAGCCCTCGTCATAGGTCCTCCATTGATGCTCAAAGGATCCATAGTCTTGATTCCTTGGTTTCCATCAGATTGAAACCTGAAAATAATGTTAGAAAAAAAAAATCTCACACACTCCCTCACATGTTTCGCTCCACTCACGTGTTTATCACTCAAGACTTCATTTCCACGCTCAAACTTTTCTTTTTCTTTGTAAATCATTCCAGATTTGAACCACAAACAAAGTATTGATACGAATCTTGAAATTCAAGAATTCAAGAAACCTTAGAATTGATGAATCAAGAAACACCAAGAAGCAAATAAAATATTGAGATGGTGGATGAATAATTGAATTTGACAATTCAATGGTGGTGGAATTTGTGACGTGCAAACAAGAAACAAAGCAAACACAGTGCATATATATAATGGATCTTGATTGCTTGGCATGCAGAATCACGACACGAAGAAATAGAATATATTTAGATATTGGTGTGCAACGTTTGTGATTTGTAGCAAAAGACAAAACAAAATTAATTTGATGTAAAAAAAAACAAAGCAGAACCAATTGACTTTTGTTGATTGTTTAATATGCAGATCGCAACAAACAAAGAAAAGAATGTCAGATTATGCACGGGCAAATTGCAACAAAGAAAGAAAAACAAAAGTGATGGTTGCTGTTTTGTGATGCGGGCTGATTTTTGTACTTGCGTGCAGATTGCAAGAACAAGAAAAGAATATTGATTGTTGCGGCAAATAAAAAAAAAAAATCAGAAAATAAGAAAATAAATTGGTGAATCAAATCAGAATTAAAACAGAAACGAATAAAATAAATGGATAGATCAAACCTGATTTAATACCCAAAACTCTGATACCAACTGATGCGACAATTAAAAAAAAATCAGAAAATAATAAGATAAATTGGTAGATCAAACTTGAATTAATTAACCGAAGCTCTGATACCAACTGATGCGAACCCCGTATATATCGATACGACACCCACAAACAAATTGAAACACAACCCCAAGAAAGATTAAAACAGGTTTATAATGAAAACTTTGACCCATTGACTGTGTCATTCAAGAACCAAAATTATAAAGAATTTTGACCCATTGAATATATGATAATCAAGAACCAAAATTATAATAAGAATGATATTGACGCCACTCCCAAGACATAGATGAGAAGGTGGGAGATAAGTCATGGTTTTGATCGCCACAAGCATAGCTTGATAAGATCACATGTTCAACAATGAACAAAAGAGAAACAAATCTCTTAAACTTTATTTCATCATAAGCCACTCCTTCAGAATTTAGGTTTAATAAGCCTTAAATAGGCATACAATCCTAAACCTTATTAGAAACTAAATAAAATCCTATTTTTAATTGACTAAGACTCTAACTTGACTCTGACTTTGACTCTCTTAACTTTGACTTTGACTTTTGACTTTGACTATGAGTATTTCCTAAACACACCCATGTTGGGCTTTTAATTTAAATAAATGACTCAAACTTATAATTAAAAGCCTAATAAATTAAATAATCCCCATAATACAAATTAACCCCAAATTAATTAAAACCCAATTAACTTTAGTTTGCTTCCAATTGTCTTCAATTAGCGTTCAAAGCCTTCAAGATTAAGCACGATCGTCTTTAATTACCTCGTTGTCCAATTGTATCTTTGTCTTCCATGATTGATATCTTGGTTTCCATCACTATGGCTCGGTACCTAGGGTGAATACAGACCTAGACATGGATTTCAGAAATCCTTGTCTAACTAAAAATCAGGATCTATATATCTTGTTGGAATCAAATTCTCACCAAAATAAACAAGCATATAGTTTCTCATTCTCTGAAGATATTTGAGAATACATTTTACTGCAACCTAATGATCTAATCCTGGGTTAGATTGATAACGACTAACTACTCTTACTAAATAACATATATCAAGTCTTGTGCATAGCATAGCATACATGAGATTGCCTACTACAAATGCATAGGGAATTCATCTTTCGTCAACCTTTTGAGGTGTTTTAAGACACTATTCCTTAGACAAATGAACTTCATGCCGAGAAGGTAAATTATCTTTCTTGGAATTCTACATCGCAAAGTGTATAAGGATCTTATCAATGTACGATGCTTGAGTTAGCGCTAACAATTTATTCTTGTGATATCATATGATTTGGATCCCAAGAACATAACCAGCCTCTCCCAAATATTTTATTTGGAATTGGTTAGCAAGCCGGTTCTTTACATTAGATAATGTTTGTGCATTATTTTCAATGACTAGGATATCATCGATATAAAGTACAAGAAAAACCACTTTCTTATCGATGATGTGCTTGTACATACAAGATTCATCGACATTTTGCTCAAAACCATAAGATTTGATCGCAGCATCAAACTTAATATTCCAAGATCTAGAAGGTTGCTTAAGTCCATAAATAGACTTTCGTAGCTTGCAAACCTTTTGCTCTTGACATTGGGTCATTAATCCCTCTGATTACACCATACAGATACTTTCATCAAGATTGTCATTCAAGAACACAATCTTAACATCCATTTACCATATCTCATAATCGAGACATGTAGTAATAGATAGAAGAATACGAATGGATTTAAGCATTGCTACTGGTGAGAAAGTTTCATCATAGTTAACGCCCTCTGTTTTAGTATAATCCATTGCCACTAGCCTAACTTTAAAGGTCTTCACCTTTCCATCCACTCATCTCTTCCTCTTATAGATCCATTTGTAACTTTTGAGTTTTATCTCAATTGGTTAATCCATAAGTTCCCAAACAAGTTGGAGTACATGGACTCCATCTTGAGATTCATAGCTTTAATCCATTCCTTCTTATGGTGCCCTTACACCATGCGGCACTCTCCCCGGGCTCACAGCGGCTTGGCAAACTCTCATAGGATCGAGCACACCATATCTGTGGGCTAAACGTGCCACACATGCCCGTCTGTGGTTTAAAGGCCCTATACGCCCCTCGCACCGTGCGGCACACTCCTCGGGCTCATAGCGGCTTGGCAGGCTCTCCTAGGGCCGAGCACAACATATCTGTGGGCAAAATACACCACGCACGCCCGTGTGGGGTTTAAAGCCCCTCCATGCCCCTCGCACCGTGTGACACGCTCATCGGCTCACAACGGCTTGGCAAGTTCCCTTAGGGCCAAGCACAACATATCTGTGGGCCAAACTCGCCACACATGACCGTGAGGGGTTTAGAGGCCCTATACGCCCCTCGCACCGTGCGGCACGCTGCTCGCGCTCACTGTGGCTTTGCAAGCTCTCCATGGGCCGAGGACACCATAGCTATGAGCCAAACGCGGCACTCACGCCCGTGTGGGGTTTAGAGGCCCGGTACGCCCTTCATACCATGCGACACACTTCTCGGGCCTCACAACGGCTTGGCAAGCTCTCTTGAGCTGAGCACACCATATCTGTGGGCCAAACACGCCACGCATGCCCGTGTTGGGTTTAGAGGCCCTGTACGCCCCCTACACTGTGCGGCACGCTCCTCGCTCTCACAGCGGCTTGGTAAGCTCTCCGGGGGCCAAGCACACCATATTTGTGAGCGAAATGTGCGACGCACGCCCATTTGGGGTTTCGAGGCTCTATACGCCCCTCGCATCGTGCGGCATGCTCCTCGGCTTCACAGCGGCTTGGCAAGCTCTCCTAGGGTCGAGCATACCAAATCTATGGGCGAAACGCACCACGCACGCATGCCCGTGCTGTGTTTAGAGGCCCTGCACACCCCTCACACCATGCGGCATGCTCCTTGGGCTCATAGCGGCTTGGTACGCTCTTGTAGGGTTTAGCACACCATATCTGTTGGCCACGCATGCCCATCTGTGGTTTAGAGGCCCTATACGCCCCTCGCACCGTGCGACACGCTACTCGGGCTCACAGCGGCTTGGCAGGCCCTCCTAAGGCCAAGCACACCATATGATGCGAACCCCGTATATATCGATACGACACCCACAAGCAAATTGAAACACAACCCCAAGAAAGATAATTCAGATTTCAAGAAAATCTTTGACCCGTTGATTAGCAAACCAAGAACCAAAGATATAACGACGCCACTCCCAAGAAAGAGATGAGAATGTGGGAGATAAGTCAAGGTTGATAAATCAAGAACAAATCTTGATGCAATTCTCAAAGTTCACAAGAGAACAATGGAGAAAAGTTAATTCTTTTATTCAATTGACAACTGATCGAAAAGTTAGGTTTAATAAGCCTTATATAGGCATACAATCCTAAACCTTATTGGAAACCAAATAAAACCCTATTTTTAATTTGACTTTGACTCTTTGACTTTTGACTTTGACTTTGACTCTTTCCTAAACACACCCATATTGGGCTTTTTAATGACTTAGCCTCCTAACTAAAACTTAATAAATTAAACTGAATTAAAACAATCCCATAATACAAATTAAGCCCAATGTAAATCAATTAAATAAATAACAGCCCAATCGCATTATGATCGATACCCAAGCATCAAGAGTTCTTCAAGATTGATGTTCTTGGACTTGTTCTTGAACTTGAACAATATTTTGAAGTCTTGATGTTCCCTCCAAGCTGTCCAAGTCATGTTGCGCAAGACTCTTGGCCCAAATATCCAGAACGAGCCCATTTAAAGCTTCCTTCATCCTTTTAGCTCGAGCCCTCGTCATAGGTCCTCCATTGATGCTCAAAGGATCCATAGGCTTGCCTCCTTGGTTTCCATCACCATATTTGTGGGCAAAATGCACCACGCACGCCCGTGCAAGGTTTAGAGCCCCTGCACGCCCCTCGGACCGTGCGACATGCTCATCAGGCTCACAGCGGCTTGGCAAGCTCTCCTAAAGGCGAGCACAGCATATTTGTGGGCAAAACGCGCCATGCATGCCCGTGTGGGTTTGGGGGCCCTGTACGCCCCCGCACCGTGCGACACGCTCCTCGAGCTTACAGCGGCTTGGCAAGCTCTACTAGGGTAGAGCAAACCATATCTATGGGCCAAACGCACCACGCTTCTCGCATCACAGCGGCTTAGCAAGCTCTCCTAGGGCTCAGCGCACCATATCTGTAGGCCAAACGCGCCACGCATGCCCGTGTGGGGTTTAGAGGCCCTATACGCCTCTCGCAACGTGCGGCACTCTCCTAGGGCTCACAGCGGCTTGGCAAGCTCTCTTAGGGCTGAGCACACCATATCTATGGGCCAAACGCACAACGCATGCCCGTGTGGGCTTTAAAGGTCCTGTACGTGACTCGCACCGTGCGGCACGCTCCTCACGCTCACAGCGGTTTGGCAAGCTCTCTGGGGGTCAAACACACCATATCTGTGGGCAAAACGCACCATGTACGCCCGTGTAGGGTTTAAAGGCCCTGTATGCCCCTCGTACTATGCAGCACGATCCTCGGCCTCAATTAATGATAGCAATCATGGAAGACAAAGATACAGTTGGACAACGAGGCAATTAGCAATCATGGAAGACAAAGATACAATTGGACAACAAGGCAATTAAAGGCAATTGTGCTTACTCTTGAAGGCTTTGGACGCTACTTGAAGGCAATTGGAATGAAACTGAAGTTAATTGGGTTTTAATTAATTTGGGATTAATTTGTATTATGGGATTGTTTTAAATTAGTTTAATTTATTAGGTTTTTAATTAGGAGGCTGAAGTTATTTATTTAAATTAAAAGCCCTATATGGGTGTGTTTAGAAAAAGTCAAAGTCAAAATTTAGAAAGAGTCAATGTCAAAGTCAATTAAAAATAGGGTTTTATTAAGTTTCCAATAAGGTTTAGGATTGTATACCTACATAAGGCTCATTAAACCTAATTATTTTAAGAAATTGCTTATGAAATGAAGATGCAGCTAATTATGTTTAATTGAGAGAGTGAATTATCTCTTTTGTTTATTTATGAACATGTGATTTTATCAAGATATGCTTGTGGCGATCGAAACCATTGATGGAAACCAAGATAGCAATCATAGAGGTCAATGAGACAACTGGACAACGAGGCAATTGGACTTAATTTTGAAGAACATTAATCTTGAGAAAATCTTGAGGGTTGAGTGTCAATTATAATGTAATTGGGCTGTTATTTATTTAATTGATTTACATTGGGCCTAATTTGTATTATGGGATTGTTTTAAATTAGTTTAATTTATTAGACTTTTAATTAGGAGGCTAAGTCATTAAAAAACTCCAATATGAGTGTGTTTATGAAAAGTCAAAGTCAGAGCCAATTAAAAATAGGGTTTTATTTGGTTTCCAATAAGGATTAGAATTGTATGCCTATATAAGGTTTATTAAACCAAAATTTTGAAGAAGTTGTTTTATGGAATAAAGTAATTGAGAGATTTGTTTCTTTTTTGTTCATTCATGAACATGTGATCTTATCAAACTATGTTTGTGGCGATCAAAATCATGACTTTTCTCCTACCTTCTCATCTGTGTCGTGGGAGTGGCGTCAATATCATTCTTATGATAATTTTGGTTCTTGATTATCATGTATTCAATGGGTCAAAATTCTTTAAAATTTTGGTTCTTGAATGACATAATCAATGGGTCAAAGTTTTCATTATAAACTTGCTTTAATTTTTCTTAGGGTTGTGTTTCAATTTGATTGTGGGTGTCGTATCTTTATATATAGGGTTCGCATAAGTTGGTATTAGAGCTTTGGATATTAATTCAGGTTTGATTTATCAATTTAGTTTCTTGTTCCTATGTTATTTGTTTTAGCCGCATAACAAATAAATTGATAAACCAAACCTTAATTCATACCACACCAGTGTAGGGTTTAGGGGCCCTGTACGGCCCTTGCACCGTGCGGCATGCTCCCGGGGTCACAGCGGCTTGGCAAGCTGTCCTAGGACCGAGCACACTATATCTATAGGCAAAACGCGCTACGCATGCCCGTGTGGGGATTAGAAGCCCTGTAAACCCCTCGCAACGTGTGGCATGCTTCTCACACTCACAGCGGCTTGGCAAGCTGTCCTAAGGCGGAGCGCACCATATCTGTGGCTGAAATGCGCCGCGCACACCCGTGTGGGGGTTTAGAGGCCCTGTACCCCCCTCGCGCTATGCGGCACGCTTCTCGTACTCACAGCGGTAGGGCAAGGTCTCTTAGGGTTGAGCACACCAAATCCGTAGGTGAAACGCGCCACGCACGCCTGTGTGGGGTTTAAAGGCTCTGTACGCCCCTTGCACCGTTCGACACGCTCCTCGGGCTCACAACGCCATGGCAATCTCTCCTAGGGCCGAGCACACCTTATATATGGGTGAAATGCGCCACTGCACGCAAGTGTGGGGTTTAGAGGCCCTTTACGCTCCTGGGCCTCTCAGCGGCTCGGCAAGCTATCCTAGGGTCGAGAACACCATATCTGTTGCCGAAACGTGCCACGCATGCCCGTGTAGGGTTTAGGGGCTTGCTACGGCCCTCGCACCATGCGGCATACTCCCGGGGTCACAGCGGTTTGGCAAGCTATACTAGGGCCGAGCACACTATATCTATGGGCGAAATGCGCTACGCACGCCCGTGTGGGGATTAGAGGCCTTGTAAGCCCTTCGCAACGTGTGGCACGCTCCTCACGCTCACAACGGCTCGGCAAGCTCTCCTAGGGCAGAGCACACCATATCTGTGAGCGAAACACGCCATGGACGCCCTTGTGGGGTTTAGCGGCCCTGTACGCCCCTCGCATAGTGCAACACACTCCTCGCGCTCACAGCGGCTTGGAGAGCTGTCCTAAGGCTGAGCATACCATATCTATGGCCAAAACGCGCCGCGCATACCCATGCGGGGTTTAGAGGCCCTTTACGGCCCTTGCAACATGCGGGATGCTCCTAATCCTCTCAGCGGCTTGGCAAGCTCTCCTAGGGCTGAACACCCATATCTGTGGCTGAAACATGCCACGCACGCCCCATGTAGGGTTTAGGGGCCCTGTACGGCCCTCCCACCGTACGCCATGCTCCCGGGGTCACAGTGGCTTGGCAAGCTGTCCTAGGGCCGAGCACACTATATCTGTAGGCGAAACACGCTACGAATGCCTGTGTGGGGATTAGAGGCCCTGTAAGCCCCTCGCAATGTGCGGCACGCTCCTCATGCTCACAGCGGCTTGGCAAGCTCTCCTAGGGCCGAGCACATCATATCTCCGGGCGTAACATGCCACGGATGCCCTTGTGGGCTTTAGAAGCCCTGTACGCCCCTTGCATAGTGTAGTACACTCCTTGTGCTCACAGCGGCTTGGCAAGCTGTCCTAAGGCCGAGCGCACCATATCTGTGGCCGAAATGAGCCGCGCACGCCTGTGTGGGGTTTAGAGGCCCTGTACCCCCCTCGCGCCGTGCGGCACGCTCCTCGCACTCACAGCGGCTTGGTGAGCTCTCCTAAGGACGAGTGCACCATAACAGCGGGCGAAATGCGCCATGCACGCCCGTGTGGGGATTAGAGGCCCTGTACGTTTCTCACACCATGCGGCACGCTTCTCGCGCTCACAGCGGGTTGGTCGCTGCACCTGGCGCTCAAATCGTCTTGGCAAGCTATCCTAAGGTGGAGCACACCAAATCTGTAGGCGCAATGCCCCACACACGCCCGTGTGGGGTTTAGAAGCCCTGTATGCCCCTCGCACAGTGCGACATGCTCCTCGGGCTCATAGCGGCTTGGTAAGCTCTCCTAGGGCTGAGCACACCATATCTGTGGCCTAAACGTGCCACACACACCCATGTAGGGTTTAGGGGCTCTGTATGGCCCTCGCACCATACGGTATGCTCCCAGGGGTCACAGTGGCTTGGCAAGCTGTCCGAGGGCCGAGCACACTATATCTGTAGGTGAAACGCGCTACGGATGCCCGTGTGGGGATTAGAGGCCCTGTAAGCCTCTCGCAATGTGCGGCACACTCATCGTGCTCACAGCGGCTTGGCAAGCTCTCCTCGGGCCGAGCACACCATATCTGCAGGGGAAATGTGCCACGGATGCCCTTGTGGGGTTTAGAGGCCCTGTACGCTCCTCACATAGTGTAGTACACTCCTCGCGCTCACAGCGACTTGGCAAGCTGTCCTAAGGCCGAGTGCACCATATCTGTGGCCGAAACGTGCCCTGCACACTGTGTTGGGTTTAGAGGCCCTATACCCCCCTCGCGCCGTGCAGCACGCTCCTCGTACTCATAGCGGCTTGGCGAGCTCTCCTAAGGACGAGCTCACCATATCAGTGGACGAAGCACGCGATGCACGCCGGTGTGGGGTTTAGAGGCCTTGTACGTTCCTTGCACCGTGCAGCACTCTTCTCGCGCTCACAGCGGGTTGGCTGCCGCACCTAGCGCTCTAAGCGGCTTGGCAAGCTCTCCTAAGGTGGAGCACACCAAATAGATAGGCGAAACGCGCCATGCACGCCCGTGTGGGGTTTAGACGCCCTGTGCACCCCTCGCACAGTGCGGCATGCTCCTCGGGCTCACAGCGGCTTGGCAATCTCTCCTAGGGCCGAGCACATCATATATGTGGGCGAAACGCGCCACGCAATCCCATGTGAGGTTTTGAGGCTCTGTACGCCTCTCGCCCCGTGCGACACGCTTCTCACACTCACAGCCGCTTGGCATGGTCTCTGGGGGCCAAGCATACCACGTCTGATAGCGAAATGCGCAACGCACGCCTGTGTGGGGTTTAGAGGCCCTGTACACCTCTCGCCTCATGCGGCACGATCCTCGGCCTCACAGTGTCTTGGCAATCTATCCTAGGGCTGAGCACACCATATCTTTGGGCAAAATGCGCCACGCACGCCCGTGTGGGGTTTAGAGGCCCTATACGCCCCTCGCAACATGTGGCACACTCCTCAACCTCTTAGCGGCTTGGCAAGCTATCCAAGGGCATTGCACACCATATTTGTGGCCGAAACGTGCCACACATGCCCGAGTGGGGTTCCCCTGTGCGGCCCTCGCACCGTGCGCTCCTCGGCCGCACAGCGGCTTGGCAAGTCCTCCTAAGGCCGTGTACAGCATATCTATGGGCGAAACGCGCCACACACGCCCGTGTGCGATTTAGTGGCCTTGTACGACCCTCGCGCTGTGCGGTGCACTCCTCGGCCTCACAGGGGCTTGGCAAGCTCTCCTAGGGCCGAGCACATCAAATCTGTGGGCAAAATGCGCCACGCACGCCCTTGTGGGCTTTAGAAACCCTGCACGCCCCTCTCACCGTGCAACACGCTCATCCTCGGGCTCACAGGGGCTTGCAAGCTCTCTTAGGGCCGAGCACACCAAATCTGTGGGCGAAATGCGCCACGCACGCCCTTGTGGCGTTTAGAAACCCTGCACGCCCCTCGCACCGTGCAACATGCTCCTCAGGCTCACAGGGGCTTGCAAGCTCTCTTAGGGCCGAGCACACCAAATCTGTGGGCAAAATGCGCCACGCACGCCCTTGTGGCGTTTAGAAACCCTGCACACCCCTCGCACCGTGCAACACGCTCCTCGAGCTCACAGGGGCTTGCAAGCTCTCTTAGGGCCGAGCACACCAAATTTGTGGGCAAAATGCGCCACACACGCCCTTGTGGCGTTTAGAAACCCTGCACGCCCCTCGCACCGTGCAACATGCTCCTCGGGCTCACAGGGGCTTGCAAGCTCTCTTAGGGCCGAGCACACCATATCTGTGGCGAAACGCGCCATGCACGCCCGTGTGGGGTTTAGAGGCCTAGTATGGCCCTCACAGCCATTCGTCACGCTCCTCATGATGCGAACCCCGTATATATTGATACGACACCCACAAGAAAATTGAAACACAACCCCAAGAAAGAGTAAAACAGGTTTATAACAAAAACTTTGACCCATTGATCATGTCATTCAAGAACCAAAATTATAAAGAATTTTGACCCATTGAATATATGATAATCAAGAACCAAAATTATAACAAAAATGATATTGACGCCACTCTCACGACATAGATGAGAAGGTGGGAGATAAATCATGCTTTCAATCGCCACAAGCATAGCTTAATAAGATCACATGTTCAATAATAAACAAAAGAGAAACAAATCTCTCAATTACTTTATTCTATAAAACAACTTCTTAAAAATTTAAGTTTAATAAGCCTTATATAGGCATACAATCCTAATCCTTATTGGAAACCAAATAAAAACCTATTTTAATTGACTCTGACTTGGACTTTGACTTTGACTTTTCCTAAACACACCCATATTGGGCTTTTAATATAAATAAATGACTTAGCCCTATAATTAAAAGCCTAATAAATTAAACTAATTTAAAACAATCCCATAATACAAATTAGGCCCAATTTACATCAAACAATTAAATAACAGCCCAATTGCATTATAATTGACACCCAAGCCTGAAGATTTCTTCAAGATTGATGTTCTTGGACTTGTTCTTGAACTTGAAAAATATTGTGAAGCCTAATAAAGTCCGATTGCATTCAATTAGCGTCCCAAAGCCTTCAAGATTAAGTCCAATTGTCTCATTTTTCTCCATGATTGCTATCTTGGTTTCCATCATTCCCGCTTTCCTCAAATCGTGAAATCTGTAATGTGGTCCAAGGGACTTGATTGAAACCTGAAAAGAATGTTAGAGAAAAAAAAATATATATCTCACACACTCCCTCACGTGTTTCACTCCACTCACGTGTTTATTCATTCAAGACTTCCTTTCCATGCTCAAACTTTTCATTTTCTTTTTAAATCATTCTAAAAACACGTACAAATTAAATTGAATGTAAATTGCATATTTGAACTCAATAAAATTGTTGATGTCAATTGCAATCAAGAAATTATTATCATTCAAATCTTGCAATCAAGAACCCAAATTGATGAATCAAGAAACACCAAGAAGCAAATATATTATGGATTACTGATATAAAATATAAATCTTGGTTTGGTGTACAATTAGATCAGACCTGGAATTAATGACACCAATGAGCAACTAAAAACAATTACTGTTGTAGGACACAAATAATTGATGTGAGAATACTAAGTAGAACAGATTGACTTTTTCTTCTTTTTTTACAAAGTCAAGAATTGGCTTAATGTTGAATGTTTGGTGTCCAGACTCACAAAAATATATGTATGTTAGAATGTTTGGCTGGCGATCTTCACTAAACAAAAGAAAGAATAGATATGTGGAATGGGTTGTGAATGTGTGGCGTTCAGATTGCAAGGCAAAGAAAATAAAAGCAGAATATCAGGTTGATGTCTGTGAGCCGTGCAAATTGCAAGAACAAAGAAGTTGATGTTTGTGAGGCGTGCAAATTGCAAAAGTCAAAGAATTATACATGTGATGATTGTTGGTGATGCCAAAAGCAATAGACATAACAAAAAGAATTAATTGATGTCAAAGCAAGGTTGTGCGGCATGCTCCTCGGCCTCACAACGGCTTGGCAAGCTCTCCTAAGGCTGAGCACACCATATCTGTGGGCGAAACGTGCCGTGCAAGGTTGTGCGGGGTTTAGAGGCCCTGTAAGCCCCTCGTACCATACGACACGTTCCCGGGCTCACAGCGGCTTGGCAAGCTCTCCTAGGGCCGAGCACACCATATCTGAGTGCGAAAACGCGCTACACATGCCCGTGTGGGGATTAGAGGCCCTGTAAGCCCCTCGCAATTTGCGGCATGCTCCTCGCACTCCCAGCGGCTTGGCAAGCTCTCCTAGGGCTGAGCAAACCATATCTATGGGCTAAATGCGCCATGCACGCTCGTGTGGGGTTTAGAAGCCCTGTACGCCCCTCGCACTGTGGGGCACGCTCCATTAATTAATTATGTCATTCAATAACCAAAATTATAAAGAATTTTGACCCGTTGAATATATGATAATCAAGAACCAAAATTATAACAAGAATGATATTGACGCCACTCCCAGGACATAGATGAGAAGGTGGGAGGTAAGTCATAGTTTCGATCGCCACAAGCATAGCTTGATAAGATCACATATTCAACAATGAACAAAAGAGAAACGAATCTCTCAATTAAACATAATTCCATCAACAACTTATTGAAAATTTAGGTTAAATAAGCCTTATATAGGCATAATTCCATCAACAACCCAATTGTATTACAATTGGCACCCAAGCCTCAAGATTTCTTCAAGATTGATGTTCTTGGACTTGTCCTTGAACTTGAATAATATTGTGAAGACTAATAAAGTCCAATTGCATTCAATTAGCATCCCAAAGCTTTCAAGATTAAGTCCAATTGCCTCGTTGTCCAATTGTCTCATTGTCCTCCATGATTGTGATGGAAACCAAGATATCAATCATGGAAGACAAAGATACAATTGGACAACGAGGCAATTAAAGACGATTGTGCTTAATCTTGAAGGCTTTGAACGCTAATTGAAGACAATTGGAAGCAAACTGAAGTTAATTGGGTTTTAATTAATTTGGGGTTAATTTGTATTATGGGGATTGTTTAATTTATTAGGCTTTTAATTATAGGGCTGAGTCATTTATTTAAATTAAAAACCCAATATGAGTGTGTTTAGGAAAAGTCAAAGTCAAAGTCAAAGTCAGAGTCAGAGTCAAAAGTTAGAGTCATAGTCAATTAAAAATAGGATTTTATTTAGTTTCCAATAAGGATTAGGATTGTGTGCCTATATAAGGCATATTATTAAACCTAAATTTTGAAGAAGTAGTTTTATGGAATAAAGTAATTGAGAGATTTGTTTCTCTTTTGTTCATTGTTGAACATGTGATCTTATCAAGCTATGCTTGTGGCGATCGAAACCATGACTTATCTCCTATCCTTCTCATCTATGTCTTGGGAGTGGCGTCAATATCATTCTTGTTATAATTTTGGTTCTTGATTATCATATATTCAATGGGTCAAAATTCTTTATAATTTTGGTTCTTGAATGACATGATCAATGGGTCAAAATTTTCGTTATAAACCTGTTTTAATCTTTCTTGGGTTGTGTTTCAATTTGATTGTGGGTGTCGTATCGATATATACGGGGTTCGCATCAGTTGGTATCAGAGCTTTGGTTAATTAATTCAGGTTTGGTTTATCAATTTATTTTGCTTATTTTCTGATTCTTGTCTATTTGCCGCAAATCACCAATCTGTTTTATTATTCTTTTCTGGTCTTGAAAATTTGCGCATTACAAAAAAATCAGCCCGCATCACAAAACTTCAATCATCACTTTTGTTTTTCTTTCTTTGTTGCAGTCTGCATATTAAACAATCAACAAAAGTCAATTGGTTCTGCTTTGTTTTTTTTTTACATCAAATTAATTTTGTTTTGTCTTTTGCTACACATCACAAACGTTGCACACCAATATCTAAATATTTTCTATTTCTTCGTGTCGTGATTCTGCATGCGAAGCAATCAAGATCCATTATATATATATGCACTGTGTTTGCTTTGTTTCTTGTTTGCACGTCACAAATTCCACCACCATTGAATTGTCAAATTCAATTATTCATCCACCATCTCAATATTTTATTTGCTTCTTGGTGTTTCTTGATTCGTCAATTCTAAGGTTTCTTGAATTCTTGAATTTCAAGATTCGTATCAATACTTTGTTTGTGGTTCAAATCTGGAATGATTTACAAAGAAAAAGAAAAGTTTGAGCCTGGAAAGGCAGTCTTGAGTGATAAACACGTGAGTGGAGCGAAACACGTGAGGGAGTGTGTGAGATTTTTTTTTTTCTAACATTATTTTCAGGTTTCAATCACATCTTCAAACAACAATAACAATGGATCACGATTTGAGGACAAATCGTTTTGAGGAAAGCGGGAATGATGGAAACCAAGATATCAATCATGGAAGACAAAGATACAATTGGACAACGAGGCAATTAAAGACGATTGTGCTTAATCTTGAAGGCTTTGAACGCTAATTGAAGACAATTGGAAGCAAACTGAAGTTAATTGGGTTTTAATTAATTTGGGGTTAATTTGTATTATGGGGATTGTTTAACTTATTAGGCTTTTAATTGTAGGGCTGAGTCATTTATTTAAATTAAAAACCCAATATGAGTGTGTTTAGGAAAAGTCAAAGTCAAAGTCAAAGTCAGAGTCAGAGTCAAAAGTTAGAGTCATAGTCAATTAAAAATAGGATTTTATTTAGTTTCCAATAAGGATTAGGATTGTGTGCATACTATATAAGGCTTATTAAACCTAAATTTTGAAGAAGTAGTTTTATGGAATAAAGTAATTGAGAGATTTGTTTCTCTTTTGTTCATTGTTGAACATGTGATCTTATCAAGCTATGCTTGTGGCGATCGAAACCATGACTTATCTCCTACCTTCTCATCTATGTCTTGGGAGTGGCGTCAATATCATTCTTGTTATAATTTTGGTTCTTGATTATCATATATTCAATGGGTCAAAATTCTTTATAATTTTGGTTCTTGAATGACATGATCAATGGGTCAAAATTTCCGTTATAAACCTATTTTAATCTTTCTTGGGGTTGTGTTTCAATTTGATTGTGGGTGTCGTATCGATATATACGGGGTTCGCATCAGATTGCTATCTTGGTTTCCATCATTCCCGCTTTCCTCAAAACGATTTGTCCTCAAATCGTGAAATCCGTAATGTTGTCCAAGGCACTTGATTGAAACCTTAAAAGAATGTTAGAGAGAACCTCACGCACTCCCTCACGTGTTTCACTCCCCTCACTCATGTATTTATCACTGAACACTTCCTCTCTGCGCTCAAACTTTTCATTTTTTTTTTTTTTTTTGTATCAAACCATAACACTCAAATCAATCAAGAACCTAAGATGATTGATGCAAGATTGAAGATTATATAACACTGTACGGCCCTCGCATCATGCATCACGCTCCTTGGCCTCACAGAGGCTTGGCAAGCTCTCCTTAGGCCGAGCACACCGTAACTGTGGGCGAAACGCGCCATGCACGCCCGTGTGGGGTTTAGAGGCCCTGTACGCCTCTTGCACTGTACGGCACGCTCCTTGTGCTCATAGTGGCTTGGCAAGCTCTCCTACGGCCAAGCACAGGATATCTGTAGGCGAAACGCGCCACGCACGCTCGTGTGGTGGTTAGCGGCCCTATACGCCCCTCCCACCATGCGGCATGCTCTTCGGCCTCACAACAGCTTGGCAAACTATCGTAGGGCCGAGCACACCATATCTGTGGGCAAAACGCGCCACGCACACCCGTGTGGGGTTAGGGGCCCTGTACGCCCCTCGCACCGTGTGGCATGCTCCTTGCGCTCACAGCGGCTTGGCATGCTCTTTGGGGGCCAAGCACACCATAGTTGTGGGCAAAATGCGCCACGCACGCCTGTGTTGGGTTTAGAGGACCTGTACGCCCCTCGCATCATGCAACACACTCCTCGGCCTCACAGCTGGCTTGACAAGCTATCCTAGGGCCGATCACACCGTATCTGTGGGCGAAACACGCCACGCACACCCGTGTGGGGTTTAGGGGCCCTGTACGCCCCTCGCACCGTGTGGCATGCTCCTCGCGCTCACAGCGGCTTGGCATGCTCTTTGGGGGCCAAGCACACCATATTTGTGGGCAAAATGCGCCACGCATGCCTGTGTTGGGTTTAGAGGACCTGTACACCCCTCTCATCGTGCAACACACTCCTCGGCCTCACAGCGGCTTGACAAGCTATCCTAGGGCCGATCACACCTTATCTGTGGGCGAAACACACCACGTACGCCCGTGTGGGGTTTAGAGACCCTGTACGTGTCTCGCACTGTGCGGCATGCTCCTCGGGCTCCTCCTCGGGCTCATAGCAACTTGGCAATCTCTCCTAGGGTTGAACACACCATATATGTGGGCAAAACGTGCCACGCGTGCCCGTGTGAGGTTTTGAGGCCCTGTATGCCTCTCGCACTGTGCGGCACGCTACTTATGCTCGGCCCTAATAGAGCTTGCCAAGCCACTATGAGTGCGAAAAGCGTGTCGCGCGGTGCGAGGGGAGTACAGGGCCTCAAAACACCACACAAGTTTGTGTGGCGCATTTTGCCAACAGATATGGTGTGCTCGGCCCTACAAGAGCTTGGCAAGCCGCTGTGAGCTCGAGGAGCGTGCCACATGATGTGAGGAGCGTACAAGGCCTCTAAGCCCCACACAGGCACGCGTGGCACATTTAGGCTACAGATATGGTGTGCTCGGCCCTAAGAGAGCTTGACAAGCCGACGTGAGCGTGAGAAGCGTGCTGCATGGTGCATGCGGCATACAAGGCCTTTAAACCCAAAACGGGCGTGTGTGGCGCGTTTAGCTCACAGAAATGGTGTGCTCGGCCCTAGGAGAGCTTGCCAAGCTGCTGTGAGCACAAGAAGCGTGCTGCACGGTGCAAGGGGCATACAGGCCCTCTAAACCCCACATGGGCGTGCGTGGCGCGTTTAGCCCAAAAATATGGCGTGCTCTGCCCTAGGAGAGCTTGCCAAGCTGTTGTGAGCCCAAAGAGCGTACCCCACGGTGCAAGGGGCGTACAGGGCCTCTAAACCTTATGATGCGAACCCCGTATATAAAGATACAACACCCACAATTAAATTGAAATACAACCCCAAGAAAGATTAAAACAGGTTTATAACGAAAATTTTGACCCATTGACTATGTCATTCAAGAATCAAAATTATAAAGAATTTTGACCCATTGAATATATAATAATCAAGAACCAAAATTATAACAAGAATGATATTGACGCCACTCCCAAGACATAGATGAGAAGGTGGGAGATAAGTTATGGTTTCAATCGCCACAAGCATAGCTTGATAAGATCACATGTTCAACAATGAACAAAAGAGAAACAAATCTCTCAATTACTTTATTCCATCAACAATTTCTTGAAAATTTAGGTTTAATAAACCTTATATAGGCATACAATCCTAAACCTTATTGGAAACTAAATATAACCCTATTTTTAATTGATTTTAACTCTGACTCTTTCTAAACTTTGACTTTGACTTTTTCTAAACATACCCATATTGGGCTATTTAACTTAAAAATAAATTACTCAGCCTCCTAATTAAAAGCCTAATAAATTAAACTAAATTAAAACAATCTCATAATACAAATTAAACTCAAATTAATTAAAATCCAATTAACTTCAGTTTGCTTCCAGTTGTCTTCAATTAGCATTAAAAGCCTTCAAGATTAAGCACAATCGCCTTTAATTGCCTCATTGTCCAATTGTATCTTTGTCTTCCTTTATTGATATCTTGGTTTCCATCATTTAGAAAAAGTCAAAGTCAAAGTTTGAAAAAAGTCAAAGTCAAAGTTTAGAAAGAGTCAAAGTCAAAGTTAAAGTCAATTAAAAATAGGGTTTTATTTAGTTTCCAATAAGGTTTTGGATTAAAAGCCTTCAAGATTAAGCACAATCGCCTTTAATTGCCTTATCCAATTGTACTTTTGTCTTCCATGATTGATATCTTGGTTTCCATCACCTTACACAGGAGTTTATGGCGCGTTCAGCCCACAGATATGGTGTGCTTGGCCCTAGTAGAGCTTGCTAAGCCGCTATGAGCGCGAGAAGCGTGCCGCACAGTTCGAGGGGCGTACAGGGCCTCTTTACACTGCATGAATGTGTGTGGCGCGTTTAGCCCACAAATATGATGTGCTCGGCGCTAGGAGAGCTTGCCAAGTTGCTATAAGCGCGAGGAGCGTGCTGCATGGTGCGAGGGGCATACAGGGCCTCTAAACCCCACATGGTCATGTGTGGCGCGTTTAGCCCACAGATATGTTGTGCTCGGCCCTAGGAGAGCTTGCCAAGCTGCTGTGAGCTCGAGAAGCATGCCGCACAGTACCGTACAAGGCCTCTGAAACCCACACAGGCGTACGTGCCACATTTAGCCAACATGATGGAAACCAAGGAATCAAGACTATGGATCCTTTGAGCATCAATGGAGGACCTATGACGAGGGCTCGAGCTAAAAGGATGAAGGAAGCTTTAAATGGGCTCGTTCTGGATATTTGGGCCAAGAGTCTTGCGCAACATGACTTGGACAGCTTGGAGGGAACATCAAGACTTCAAAATATTGTTCAAGTTCAAGAACAAGTCCAAGAACATCAATCTTGAAGAAATCTTGAGGCTTGGGTATCGATCATAATGCGATTGGGCTGTTATTTATTTAATTGATTTACATTGGGCTTAATTTGTATTATGGGATTGTTTTAATTCAGTTTAATTTATTAAGTTTTAGTTAGGAGGCTAAGTCATTAAAAAGCCCAATATGGGTGTGTTTAGGAAAGAGTCAAAGTCAAAGTCAAAAGTCAAAGAGTCAAAGTCAAATTAAAAATAGGGTTTTATTTGGTTTCCAATAAGGTTTAGGATTGTATGCCTATATAAGGCTTATTAAACCTAACTTTTCAATCAGTTGTCAATTGAATAGAAGATTTAACTTTTCTCCATTGTTCTCTTGTGAACTTTGAGAATTGCATCAAGATTTGTTCTTGATTTATCAACCTTGACTTATCTCCCACATTCTCATCTCTTTCTTGGGAGTGGCGTCGTTATATCTTTGGTTCTTGATTCGCTAATCAACGGGTCAAAGATTTCTTTAAATCTGAATTATCTTTCTTGGGGTTGTGTTTCAATTTGCTTGTGGGTGTCGTATCGTTATATACGGGGTTCGCATCAGTTGGTATCAGAGCTTTGGTTAATTAATTCAGGTTTGATCTATCAATTATTTTCTTATTTTCTGATTTTTTTTTTATTTGCCGCAACAATCAATATTCTTTTCTGGTTCTTGCAATCTGCGCCAATTAGAAACACCAGCCGCATAACATTGCAATCTGCGCCAATTAGAAACACAGCCGCATAACATTGCAATCTGCACCAATTAGAAACATCAGCCGCATAACATTGCAATCTGCACCAATTAGAAACATCAGCCGCATCACATTGCAATCTGCGCCACAATTAGAAACATCACTTTGCATCACAAAAACTGAAAACACATATATAATTATTCTTTGCTTTTGTGAACTTGCACGCCAAACAATCAATATCCATTATATATATACATTGTTTGGTTTTGTTTCTTCACTGCACATTCCACCCATCTTAAATTAATTCTGTTTGCTTTTGTTTCTTGTGCACCATATATCAATATATTTGCTTCTTGGTGATTCTTGATTCATCAATTAGGGTTTCTTGAATTTCAAGAATTTCAAGATTCATATCAATATTTTGTTTGTGGTTCAAATTTGCAATTTACATTCAATTTAGTTTGTGAGCGTTCTAGTTTGAGTGGAAAAAAAAAAAAAAGAGAAAAAAAAAAACAGTATCAAAAAAAAAAATCCAGAAAAAAAAAAGTGTCAAAAAAAAAAAAAAGAGAGAATTGAACGCCATAAATTGTTTGGATTGAAGTGAGTTGATATTGTTTCTCCTTAATTGCAATTCAAGTCCTTTACGGTTTTCGAATCTTTCTTAAAAATCATATTGCTTTCTGTTATTCGACATTCTCGTGTTATTGTTGGTCCTTATTTCATTCGTATTCCTTGTGCGCATTCTTTTCTTTGTTGAGATTTGTCAAGGGTGATTATTTCAAGGGTGACCTTGTTGTGATCGATTAGTTCTATAAAGAACTTGGTGAGAAAAGTTTGAGTGTGGACAGGGAGCGTTGAGTTAAATCAAGAGTGCCGAGTGATAAACACGTGAGGACTAGAGTGAAACACGAGAGGGAGTGTTGTGAATTATTTTCTTTACTAACATTCTTTTCAGGTGTCAAACATGTCTTTAGACAAAAGTAAAGAAGTGGAAGGAGGAGAAAATACGGATGTATCATTCATGCTCAAGGCAATGCAATAACAATTTGAGAGGATGAACTTGGTGTTTATGGATTTTAGGGATCGAATGGATCGGCAAGATGCTGCCATAGCTAGATTGCATAGAGATCCGCAAAGGAGAACTCCGGAATTACATGGTCTCAATGATGAATTAGAGGCTGATTTACATGGGGAAGAGTTAGAAGGAGATGACATTTCTACTAATGCTAATAGGGGCAGAATTAGAGGTGGTAGAGGTGGTCGTAGAGGTAACGGAGATAATAGATACTATGGGGATGTGAATGAGAGAGGAAGATGGGATGATAGGCCCGATAGACTAGATAAGGATCTTAGTAGCATTAAGATGAAAATACCCTCTTTTCATGGGAAAGCTGATCCTGATGTGTATCTAGAGTGGGAGAAGCGAGTAGAGTTGGTCTTTGAGTGTCATAACTTTTCCGAGGAGAAGAAGGTGAAGTTAGCTGCAGCCGAGTTTGTAGATTATGCCGTGGTTTGGTGGGGACAATTAGTGCAAGATAGGAGGAGAAACGAGGAACGTCCTATAAACACTTGGGGTGAGATGAAAACTGTTATGAGAAAACGGTTTGTTCCTAGGTCATACTATAGGGAACTTTATCGACGATTGCAAAGTCTTACCCAAGGTTCCAAAAGTGTGGAGGATTACTACAAGGAGATGGAGATAGCCATGGTTAGAGCCAATATTGAGGAAGATAGAGAGGCTACTATGGCGCGATTTCTACAAGGATTGAATGAAGACATTGCCAATATTGTTGAGTTGCAACATTATGTGGAGCTTGAGGACTTGGTCCATATGGCTATGAAAGTGGAGAAACAACTCAAAAGGAAGGGTACGATGTCACGATATGGCAGAAATTCGGGTTCCACATCCACTTGGAAGTCGAATTGGAATAGAAAAGAAGATAAGTCATCACAAAAGCCTAAGGCCTAGAGTGCTAAGCCTAAGGATGGTAGGGATAGCAGCCATGATAAGGGCAAGGCCGTGGCAACACAAGGCAGGAATAGGGATATCCAATGTTTCAGGTGTTTGGGAAGAGGTCACATAGCTTCGCAATGTCCTAATAAGCGAACTATGATCCTAAGAGAGGATGGAGATATCGAGACCGACGGGGAGAGTGATGATGATGAGATGCCACCGTTAGAAGATACTAGTGATGTTGAAATTGAGTATCCCGCAGATGGAAAGTTGCTAGTGGCAAGACGTGCTCTAAGTGTGCAAGTGAAGGAAGATGATGAGGTGCAACGTGATAATATTTTCCATACTAGATGTCATATCAAGGATAGGGTTTGTAGTATGATCATTGATGGGGGTAGCTGCACCAACGTTGCTAGTACCGAATTAGTAGAGAAATTGAGTTTACCTACTTCAAAACATCCTAAACCATATAAGTTACAGTGGTTGAATGATTGTGGAGAAGTTAAGGTGACAAAACAGGTTCTAGTATCCTTTGCTATTGGTAGGTACAAGGATAAGGTGTTATGTGATGTTGTACCTATGCACGCAGGACACTTGCTTTTGGGTCGTCCATGGCAATATGATAGGAGAGTAATACATGATGGGTTTAAGAATAGATATTCTTTTACCATGAATGGGCAAACAATCACTCTTGTACCATTAACGCCTAGACAGATGTATGAAGATCAAGTGAGGATAAGAGAGAGTGAGCAAAAGAAAGAGAGCGAGAGTAAACGAGAGGCTGAGAGTTCAAACACTAGTGAGGTCGAGAGAAAGGGAGTTGAGTGTGGGAGAAAGAGTGATAAAACACTTGAGTGTAAACGAGAGAATGAGAGGAAGAAAAGTGAGAAAAAGAAAATGAGTGTCTATGCCAAAGGGAGCGATGTGAGGGTTGCTTTTCTAGCCAAGCAGCAAATGTTTGTACTTTTGTACAAAGATGCTTATTTTTCTAACTCTGACCTTGATTTGTCTTTGCCTAGTGTTGTTACAACTCTTTTGCAGGATTTCAAGGATATATTCCCTGAGGACATACCAGATGGATTGCCACCAAAGAGGGGAATAGAACATCAAATTGACTTCATACCCGGAGCTTCAATTCCAAATCGACCAGCATATAGAAGTAATCCCGAGGAGACAAAGGAGCTTCAAAGGCAGGTTGAAGAGTTGATGAAAAAGGGGCATGTGAGGGAGAGCATGAGTCCATGTGCCGTACCAGTATTACTTGTGCCTAAGAAGGATGGGACATGGCGTATGTGCATCGATTGCAGAGCTGTCAACAAAATTACAGTTAAGTATCGACATCCCATACCTAGATTAAATGACATGTTGGATGAATTGCATGGATCTTGTGTGTTTTCTAAGATTGATCTTAAAAGTGGATATCACCAAATTAGAATGAAAGAAGGAGATGAATGGAAAACTGCATTTAAAACGAAATATGGTTTGTATGAGTGGTTAGTCATGCCTTTTGGTTTAACTAATGCACCTAGTACTTTCATGAGATTAATGAATCATGTTTTGCGTTCTTTCATTGGAAAATTTGTTGTGGTATACTTTGATGATATATTAGTGTACAGCAAAAGCATAGATGAGCATGTTAGGCATTTGCATTGTGTGCTTGATGTGTTAAGAAAAGAAAAGTTGTATGCTAATTTGAAAAAGTGTTCCTTTTGCACTGATAAGATTATATTTTTGGGCTATGTTGTTACGGCAGAAGGGATAGAAGTAGATGAGGAGAAGGTTAAGGCTATTAGGGAGTGGCCTAGACCTAGGAATGTTAGTGAAGTGCGTAGCTTTCATGGGTTGGCTAGTTTTTATAGGAGATTTGTTAAAGACTTTAGCACCATAGCTGCACCATTAACTGAGGTTGTGAAAAAGAGTGTGGGTTTTAAATGGGAAAGTGAGCAACAACATGCATTTGACTTGATTAAGGATAGATTATGTTCTGCACCATTGCTTGCATTACCTGATTTCTCTAAGACATTTGAGATTAAGTGTGATGCATCGGGAATAGGTATAGGGGCTGTTCTTATGCAAGATAGGCGTCCTATAGCTTATTTTAGTGAGAAATTGAGTGGAGCATCGTTGAATTATCCTACTTATGATAAAGAGTTGTATGCTTTAGTTAGGGCCTTAGAAAATTGGCAACATTATTTATGGCCTAAGGAGTTTGTAATCCATACTGACCATGAGTCCTTGAAGCATTTGAAAGGACAAGGTAAGTTGAGTAGAAGGCATGCTAAGTGGGTAGAGTTCATAGAAACGTTTCCTTACGTGATCAAGTATAAACAGGGAAAGGAAAACGTTGTAGCTGATGCATTATCTCACAGGTATACTTTGATTTCTACTTTGAATGCAAGATTGTTAGGGTTTGAGCATATTAAAGATTTGTATGTGAATGATCCTGATTTTGCTTCTGTGTATGTTGCTTGTGAGAAAGGTGCATTTGGTAAATTTTATAGACATGAGGGGTATTTGTTTAGAGAGAGTAGATTGTGCATTCCTCAAGGGTCTATAAGAGAGTTACTAGTTCGAGAAGCACATGGGGGAGGTTTAATGGGACATTTTGGTATTAGAAAGACTTTGGATGTGTTAGATGAGCATTTCTTTTGGCCACACATGAAGAGAGATGTTGAGAGAATGTGTGAGAAGTGCATAACATGTAGAAAGTCCAAGTCTAAAGTTTTACCCCATGGTTTGTATACACCTTTGCCCATACCTAGTGAACCTTGGATTGATATTTCAATGGATTTTGTATTGGGTTTACCTAGGTCCAAAAGGGGCCGAGATTCGGTGTTTGTTGTGGTTGACAAGTTTTCGAAGATGGCTCATTTCATACCATGTCACAAGACCGATGATGCCACACATGTTGCTGACTTATTCTTCAAGGAGATTGTTCGACTTCATGGAGTGCCGAAGAGCATTGTTTCAGATCGAGATGCAAAGTTTTTAAGCCATTTTTGGCGGACTTTGTGGGGGAAGCTAGGAACAAAGTTATTGTTTTCTACTGCTTGTCATCCGCAAACTGATGGACAAACGGAGGTGGTTAATAGAACTTTAGGTGCTTTGTTGCGTTCCATTATCCAAAAGAATTTGAAGAATTGGGAAGATTGCTTGCCACATGTCGAGTTTGCTTACAATAGGAGTGTGCATTCAACTACTGGTTGTTCACCATTCGAAGTTGTGTATGGGTTCAATCCACTTACTCCTTTGGATTTGATACCTTTACCTATGGAAGAAAGAGCTAACCTGGATGGTAAGAAGAAAGCTGAAGTTGTTAAGCAATTGCACGAGAGAGTTAGGCAACAAATTGAGAGGCGAACCGAGCAATATGCTACTCAAGCTAACAAGGGGAGAAAGAGAATTGTGTTCGAACCGGGAGATTGGGTTTGGGTGCATATGCGCAAGGAGAGGTTTCCTGTTCAACGGAAATCGAAGTTGCAACCACGTGGAGATGGTCCATTCCAAGTGCTTGAACGTATTAATGACAATGCGTACAAGATAGACTTGCCAAGTGAGTATAATGTTAGTGCTACTTTTAATGTTTCTGATCTTTCTCCTTTTGATTTTGATGTAGGTTCCGATTTGAGGACAAATCCTTTTGAGGAGAGGGGGAATGATGGAAACCAAGGAATCAAGACTATGGATCCTTTGAGCATCAATGGAGGACCTATGACGAGGGCTCGAGCTAAAAGGATGAAGGAAGCTTTAAATGGGCTCGTTCTGGATATTTGGGCCAAGAGTCTTGCGCAACATGATTTGGACAGCTTGGAGGGAACATCAAGACTTCAAAATATTGTTCAAGTTCAAGAACAAGTCCAAGAACATCAATCTTGAAGAAATCTTGAGGCTTGGGTATCGATCATAATGCGATTGGACTGTTATTTATTTAATTGATTTACATTGGGCTTAATTTGTATTATGGGATTGTTTTAATTTAGTTTAATTTATTAAGTTTTAGTTAGGAGGCTAAGTCATTAAAAAGCCCAATATGGGTGTGTTTAGGAAAGAGTCAAAGTCAAAGTCAAAAGTCAAAGAGTCAAAGTCAAATTAAAAATAGGGTTTTATTTGGTTTCCAATAAGGTTTAGGATTGTATGCCTATATAAGGCTTATTAAACCTAACTTTTCAATCAGTTGTCAATTGAATAGAAGATTTAACTTTTCTCCATTGTTCTCTTGTGAACTTTGAGAATTGCATCAAGATTTGTTCTTGATTTATCAATCTTGACTTATCTCCCACATTCTCATCTCTTTCTTGGGAGTGGCATCGTTATATCTTTGGTTCTTGATTCGCTAATCAACGGGTTAAAGATTTCTTTAAATCTGAATTATCTTTCTTGGGTTTGTGTTTCAATTTGCTTATGGGTGTCGTATCGTTATATACGGGGTTCGCATGGAGCTTGCCAAGCCGCTGTCAGCATGAGAAACATGCCGCACGGTGCGAGGGGCGTACAGGGCCTCTAAACCCCATGCGGGCGTGTGTGGCGTGTTTAGCCTACAGATATGTTATGCTCGGCCCGAGAAGAGCTTGCCAAGCCACTGAGAGCTCAAGGAGCGTTCCGCACGGTTCGAGAGGTGTACAGGGTGACTAAACTCCACACAGATGTGTGTAGCGCATTTAGCCTACAGATATGGTGTGCTTGGTGCTAGGATAGCTTGCCAAGCCGCTGTAAGCTAGAGAAGTGTGCCGCACGGTGCAAAGGGCGTACAGGACCTTTAAACCCTATACGGGCATGTGTAGCTCGTTTAGCCCACACAAATGGGGTGCTCGGCCCTAGGAGAGCTTGCGAAGCCGTTGTGAGCTCGCACAGTGCAAGGGGCGTGCTGGACCTCTAACCCCACACGGACGTGGGTGGTGCTTTTAGCTCACAGATATGGTGTGCTCGGCCCTAGGAGAGCTTGCCAAGCCACTGTGAGTGCGAGCAACGTGCCGCACGGTGTGAGCCGCGTACAGGGCCTCTAAAACCGACACGGGCGTGCATGGCTCATTTAGCCCACATATATGGCGTGCTCGGCCCTAGGAGAGCTTGCCAAGCCGCCGTGAGCCCGAGGAGCGTGCTGCACGGTGTGAGGGGTGTACAGGGCCTCCAAACCCCGTACGGGCGTGTGTGGTGCGTTTAGCCCACAGATACTGTGTGCTTGGCCCTAGGAGAGCTTGCCAAGCTGCTGTGAGCCCGAGGAGCTTGTTGTACGGTTCGAGGGGCGTACAAGGCCTCTAAAACTCACACAGGCATGCATGGGTGGTGCGTTTAGACCACAGATATGGTGTCCTCATCCCTGGGAGAGAGCTTGCCAAGCCACTGTGAGCCCTTAGAGCGCCCCACACGGTACGAGCGGCGTACAGGGCCTCTACGTTTAGCCCACCGATATGGTGTGCTCGTCCCTAGGAGAGCTTGCCAAGCCGCTGTGAGCCCGAGGAGCGTGCCGGACGGTGTGAGGGGTTACAGGGCCTCAAAACCCCACACGGGTGTCTGTGGCTCATTTTGCCTAAAGATATGGTGTGTCGGCCTTAGGAGAGATTGCCAAGCCGCTGTGAGCCCGAGGAGAGTGCAGCAAGATACGACGGGTGTACAGGGCCTCTGAACCCCACACGGGAGTGTGTGGCGCGTTTAGCCCACAAATATGGTGTGCTCGGCCCTAAGAGAGCTTGCCAAGCTGCTGTGAGCCCGAGGAGCGTGCCGCACGATGCGAGGGGCATATAGGACCTCTAAACACCACACGGGCGGGCGTGGTGCATTTAGCCAATAAATATGATGTGCTCGGCCCTAGGAGAGGTTGCCAAGCTGCTGTGAGCCCGAGGAGTGTGCTGCACGGTGCGAGGGGCGTACAGGGCCTCTAACCCCACACGAGTGTGCGTGGCGCGATTAGCCCACAGATATGGTGTGCTCAGCCCTAGGAGAGCTTGCGAAGATGCTGTGAGCCCGAAAAGCATGCCGCACGGTGCGAGGGACGTACAGGGTCACTAAACCCCACATGGGCGTGTGTGGCCCATTCAGCCCATAGATATGGTTAGTTCGGCCCTAGGAGAGCTTGCCAAGCCACTGTGAGCGCGAGCAACGTGCCGCACAGTGCGAGTGGCGTACCGGGCCTCTAAAACCCACACCGGCATGCATGGGTAGCGCATTTAGCCCACATATACGGCATGCTCAGCCCTAGGAGAGCTTGCCAAGCCGCTATGAGCCCTTAGAGTGCCTCGCACGGTGCAAGCAGTGTACAGGGCCTCTAAACCCCACACGGGTGTGTGTGGCACATTTAGCCCACTGATATGGTGTGCTCAACCCTAGGAGAGCTTGCCAAGCTGCTGGGAGCCCGAGGAGCGTGCCAGATAGTGCGAGGGGCGTACAGGGCCTCAAAACCCCACACGGTTGTGTGTGGGTCATTTTGCCCAGAGATATGGTGTGCTCGACCTTAGGAGAGCTTGCCAAGCCGCTGTGAGTCCGAGGAGCGTGTAGCAAGGTACGAAGGGAGTACAGGACCTGTGAACCCCACACGGGAGTGTGTGGCACGTTTAGCCCACAGATATTTGTGCCGCACGTTGTGATTGGTGTGCATGGCCTCTAAACCCCACACGGGCGTGCATGGCGCATTTTGCCAACATCTATGGTGTGCTCGGCCTTCAAAGAGCATGCCAAGCCGCTGTGAGCGCAAGGAGGGTGCCGCACGGTGGGAGAGGCATACAGGGCCTCAAAACCTCACACGGGCATGCGTGGTGTGTTTCGCCCACATTTATGGTGTGCTCGGCCCTAGGGGAGATTCCTAAGCCGCTTTGAGCCCGAGGAGAGTGCCAAACGGTGCGAGGGCTGTACAGGGCCTGAAAATCCCACATGGGCATGTATGGCGCGTTTTGCGCACAGATTTGGTGTGCTCAGCCCTAGGAGAGCCTGTCAAGCTGCTATGAGGCCGAGGAGCATGCTGCACGGTGCTCAGGGCGTATAGGGCTTCTAAACCCCACACTGGCGTGCGTGGCATGTTTCGCCCACAGATAGGGTGTGCTCGGCCCCCGGAGAGCTTGCCAGGCCCCTGTGAGCTTGAGGATCGTGCCACACGGTGCGAGGGCCGTACAAGTTCTCTAAACCCCACACAGGGCTTGCGTGGCCGTTTCGCCCACAGATACGGTGTGCTCGGCCCTAGGATAGCTTGTCAAGCCGCTGTGAGGCCGAGGAGCGTGCGGCAAGATGCGAGGGGCGTACAAGGCCTCTAAACCCCACCCGGGCGTGCGTGGTGCATTTCACCAACAGATATGGTGTGTTCAGCCCCCGGAGAGCATGCCAAGCCGCTATGAGCGCAAGGAGCGTGTCACACGTTGCGAGGGGTGGACATGGCCTCTAAACCGAACACGGGCGTTCGTGGCGGGTTTCACCCACGGATATGGTGTGCTCGGCCCTATGATAGCTTGCCAAGACGCTGTGAGGCCGAGGGGCGTACAGGGCCTCTAAACGCCACATGGGCATGCGTGGTGCGTTTCCCCCACTGATATGGTGTGCTCGGCCCTAGGAGAGCTTGCCAAACCGCTGTGAGCGAGAGAAGTATGCCGCATGGTGCGAGCTGCGTACAGGGCCGCTAAACCCCACACGAGCGTGCGTGGCGTGTTTCGCCCGCAGATATGGTGTGCTCAGCGCTAGATGAGCTTGCCAAGCCACTGTGAGCCTGAGAGCATGCCGCACGGTGCAAGGGGCGTACAGGGCCTCTAAACCCCACACGGGCGTGCGTAGTGCGTTTCGCCTGCAGATATGGTGTGCTCAGCCCTAGGAGAGCTTGCCAAGCCGCTGTGAGCGCGAGGAGTGTGCCGCATGGTTCGAGGGGCGTACAGGGCCTCTAAACAGAACACAGGTGTGCATGGCGCATTTCACCCACAGATCTGGTGTGCTCGGCCCCCGAAGAGCTTGCCAAGTCCTTGTGAGCGCAAGGAGCGTGCCACACAGTGCGAGGGGCATACAGGGCCTCTGAACCCCACACGGACATGCTTGTCGCGTTTCGCCCACAGATATAGTGTGCTCAGCCTTAGGAGAGCTTGCCAAGCTGCTGTGAGGCCGACGAGCGTGCCACATGTTGCGAGGGGTGTAGAGGCCCCGTGAGGGGTGTACAGGGCCTCTAAACCCCGTCTGGGCATGCGTGGCGCGTTTCGCCCTTAGATATGGTGTGCTCGGCACTAGGATAGTTTGCCAAGCCACTGTGAGGCCGAGGAGCGTGCTGCACGATGCGAGGGGCGTACAGGGCCTCTAAACCCCACATGGGCATTCGTGGCGCGTTTGCTCACAGATATGGTGTGCTCGGCCCCCGGAGAGCATGCCAAGCCGCTGTGAGCGTGAGGAGTATGCCGCACAGTGCGAGGGGCGTTCAAGGCTTCTAAACCCCACACGGGCGTTCGTGGCACGTTTTGCCCTTAGATATGGTGTGCTCGGCCCTAGGATAGCTTGCGAAGCGGTTGTGAGGCCGAGGAGCGTGACACACAGTGCAAGGGCTGTACAGGGCCTCTAAACTTTAAAAGGGCGTGCGTGGCGCATTTCGCCCACATATATGATGTGCTCAGCCCTAGGAGAGCTTGCCAAGCCACTGTGAGCACGAGAAGCGTACCGCACGTTACGAGGGGCTTACCCCTCTAATCCCCACACGGACTTGCATAGCGTGTTTCACTCACAAATCTGGTATGTCCGGCCCTAGGAGAGCTTGCCAAGCCGCTGTGAGGTCGAGGAGCATGTCACACTATGCGAGGGCCGTACAAGGCCCCTAAACCCCACACAGGCGTGCGTGGCATGTTTCGGCAACAGATATGGTTTGATCGTCCCTAAGATTGCTTGCCAAGCCGCTGTGAGGCCGAGGAGGGTGCCGCATGTTGCGAGGGGCGTACAAGGCCTCTAAACCCCACACGGGCGTGCGTGGCGTGTTTCGCCCACAGATATGGTGTGCTCGATCCTAGGATAGCTTGCCAAGCTGTTGTGAGGCCAAGGAGCGTGCCGCACGATGCGAGGGGAGTACAGGGCCTCTAAACCCTACACAGGCGTGCGTGGCGCATTTGCCCACAGATATGGTGTGCTCGACTCCCAGAGACCATGCCAAGCCGCTGTGAGCGCGAGGAGCATGCCTGATGGGGTAAAATCCTAATGCACTTATTACAATAGGTCGTGTGCAAGTATACACGGTCACATTATAATATACTGGCAAATCAAGGTCGTTCCCACAGAGACAACTGCTAATTTTTAAGTATCTATTACCAACTTCCTTGAAACCAATTTTATTCAGACTTCCAAATTGACAAGAATATTTTAATTCACTTAAAAAATATATATATATATTTTTTTAAATTAAAAATACAACTTAACTAAACAAATAACTAAAAATTATTTATAAAGACAGAATACCACTATAGAATAAAGTATCTAGGAAATCCAATTTCACCAACTATTCCAATGACTTATTCTCATTAAAAAAATATATAAAATACATAATTCTATTACATATTTAATCGGATAACTTTTAAATCTTCACTAGCCTCTTCCAAATGGTGAAGTGAAAATATTCAGAGAAATTAAACTGCTATATTCCTATGCTGATTAATTAGTCTGAATTCTTTAGGATCTATTTATCCGCAACGATTACACAAACCTTATAGGTATATTCCTATCCTTTAAGATTCATGTCATTCTATTGATGTCTAAACTATAGTCGCCTTTTCCAAGTGCAATATAGTTAACAGATCAGATTAATTAATCAGGCCTAAATTAATTAACCACATATATAAACAATAGTATGATTCTATGTTGAAAATGTGATAAGGAAACCTATGAAAAGCTTATAAGAACGCTAGAAATCAATTTAGATAAATTGTCCTTTATAATCATTAATTAAAGGGCATTGATGGAGTTATGGAATACCATCTCATGTGTGTGTTTTCATGCATTAAATAAGTACATTTGAGTATGTATGGCATTAAGGAAAAGAGGAATTAAGATTTAAGATTAAAAATATGAAAATTGTCATGAAAAAGTGATAAAAAAAAAGGTGGTTTTTCCTAGGTTTGGACACCCGAAAGTTGGAATTTTTCAAAACCGCTTTACGGGTGATCTAAATGCAAGTTAGGGAGGTGATTGGAACAAAATTAAGCAAAGAAAATCAATGGGGAAGGCTGGGTATTCCATTCGGCCAAAGGGGGTGTGTTTTTATCACTTTTCATTTCGAGCTTTGAGTCATGATTTCGTGTCTATGGGGATGTTCCTAGGTAGGAATAAGTAGGATTTATGCAAAGAAAAAGGAATTCAAAGCTTCGATTAAATTGAAACCGAATACGGAAGTAAGTTGGTAAAATAGTGATTTCATGAATTAGTTGACTTGTAAGTTATGTGATAAACTTTTTGAAGCTAAAATGAGAGTGTTTTAAGCAATTATGTGATGTGTAGGAAAAATGGAAGGAAGCGGAATCGGAGAAGGCTATTGGAGCCACTTAAGGAAATTTGAATTAAGGTGAGTGCTACACTTGATTTCAAAGTTTTTGCAATTGGAATTGGAAATTTTAAGCATATATATTTTATTCTAAGTGCTATATATGGTTTTGAAATATTTGTGATGGATTTATAAACCCCCTTAAGAAATTGAAGATTTTAAGAAAATTTCCCTATGTGATTGTTAAGATAACTTATATGTAAGTTGCATTAATTTAAGTGTTTAAGCCATTTGTAAAAGCATTGTTATTTAAGTATTCAAAATGAATATTTTTTCTTTTAAGGCATTGTATGTGTAAAGTTGTCATTTATAATTTTATAAGTATGAATTTGATGAGGAATGAAATTTAATTTTTAAGTTTTAAATCCTTTTTACAAATTAAGCTATGTTTTATGTTTAAGTAAGAAAAAGGGAGGATTATGGAGTTTAACAGATAAGCTATTTTGTGCTTTGTGGCTCTTAACTAAGTATTTAGTATTTATTGCACTAAGAAAAACGATATTTTGTGTTTTACGCGTTAAGAAAATGGAATTTGTGGTTTTATGTATTTCAAAGTATGAAGATGTTTTACATATTCTGAATTTAAGACTTTGTGCTTATTGCACTTCAATAAGTGATTTTGTGCTTTTGCACTAAGTAAGAAAAATAAAATAAGTTTTCAAAGGCCATAAGTATACCCACCCTTATAAAGTAAGTTTTAGACCCGACCGATATATCCCACAATAGTACGAAAAGTCCAGGGGGGATGCGTCACTAACTCAGGGGGGATTTAAGTCTATCGTGTCATCTCTACTTTTGTGGGATATTATCTCGTGATTATGATTAGCGATGTAACATTCCGCATAAAATCACGAGATGTCTTTGTAAGTAAGTAAGTGTCACGGTTGGTGTCTGATAAAAGCGTCACGTGACTCCACGTCAGTTAGCGTTATTATAGCTTCCGTGTGGTTGTAAGCATTACGAGGTACGAATGGTGCTTTTCGAAAAATTAAGTATTTTAAGTATTGAAAACAAAGGAAAATATTTTAATATGTTTTAAGTATGTTTTACAATTGAATGAAATTAAATTTGAGAAAATTTAAAGAAATGAAAATTCATTCTATGCATATATTTTGTATGTAGGTTTGAAATCGTATAAAATTTTGATTTCCTTTCAATGCATAGCTTAAAATAGGAAATCCGTAAACTTATAAACTATATAACAAACAAAATTTTCAATTCCATTTCCATACGTAACTTAACATGGAATTTTATGAATATATATGAGCTTTAATGAAATTCCATGTTAAGTTACGTATGGAAATGGAATTGAAAATTTTGTATGTTATATAGTTTCTAAGTTTACGGATTTCCTATTTTAAGCTATGCATTGAAAGGAAATCAAAATTTTATACAATTTCTAACCTACAAGTTTTATATGAATTTTTATGGATGTGTAAGTTCAAATATTATTCCATTTTTATAAGTTTTAATATGAATTGTAATTTAAATAAGAGTTGTAGGTTACAATATTATTCAAGTTCAAGAATAAGACTAAGAACATCAATCTTGAAGAAGTTGCTTATGGAATAAAGTAATTGAGAGATTTGTTTCTCTTTTGTTCATTCATGAATATGTGATCTTATCAAGTTATGCTTATGGCGATCAAAATCATTGCTTATCTCCCACCTTCTCATCTATGTCTTGGGAGTGGCGTCAATATCATTCTTGTTATAATTTTGGTTCTTGATTATAATATATTCAATAGATCAAAATTTTTTATAATTTTGGTTCTTGAATAACATAATCAATGGGTCAAAGTTTTCGTTATAAACCTGTTTTAATCTTTTCTTGGGGTTGTGTTTCAATTTGATTGTGGGTGTCGTATCTTTATATACAGGGTTCGCATCACCTTCTCGCCCTCACAATGGCGTAGCAAGCTCTTCTAAACCGAGCAAACCATATCTGTGGGCTTAACGTGCCAGACACGCCCGTGTAGGGTTTAGAGGCGATGTAGCGCCTCGCACCGTGCGGCAGGCTTCTAGCGCTTACAGTGGCTTGGCAAGCTCGAGCACACCATATCTATGGGCTTTACGTGCCACACACCCCCGTGTGGGGTTTAGAGGCCCTGTACGCCGCTCGCACGATGCGGTAGGCTTCTAGCACTCACAGTGGCTTGGCAAGCTCTCCTAAGGCCGAACACACAATATATGTGGGCTTAACGTGCCACACATGCTCGTGTGGGGTTTTGAGGCTCTATACGCCCCTGGTACTGTGCGGCACACTTCTCGTGCTCACAGCGGCTTGACATTCTCTCCTAGGGCCGAACACACCATATCTGTGGGCTAGACATGCCATACACGACTGAGTAGGGTTTATAGGCCCTGCATGGCACTCACACCGTGCGGGACGCCCCTCGCGCTCACACCAGCTTGACATTCTCTCATGAGGCCAAGCACACCATATTTATGGGCTAAATGCGCCACACACACTTGTGTGGGGTTTAGAGGCCCTGTTCACCCCTCACACCGTGTGGCACGCTTCTCGCTCTCACAACGGCTTGGCAAGCTCTCCTAAGGCCGAGCACACCATATATGTGGGCTAAACACACCACACACGCCCGTGTGGGGTTTAGAGGTCCTGCACGGCACTCGCACCGTGCGGGATGCCCCTCGCGCTCACAATGGCTTGTGTAAGCCCTCGATCCTATTTTACGGATTTCCTAATAATAGTCCCTAAAGGGTATTTTAAGATCCTAAGTGATCCATGAAAGTGTCCATGAATGTAAGAAATTTTCAGAAATCAATTGAACCCAATTGTAGATTTAATAAGTAAATATAAAGGATTGAGTTGTAAATGGCCATTAGTGAATACTAAGTATGACAAGGGACTAAAATAAAACAAATTTCTCTACTTGGGGTCAAAGTGGAATAGGCAAGAGTTATGGGTAAAAAATCTAATTAATTAAGGGACATACTTGTCATTTTTTAGAAAGATTAGTATAAATACAATCCTTAAGAGCCATCTTTCACACCATTCTCATGCCAAAAACAAGAGCAAAACTGAGAGAGATTGGAAGCAAAGGGGAAACTCGGCCATGAAAGAAACCAAAGGAGAATCAAGTGATTTTCATGCATTTTTGAGTTCCAAACTAAGAATTCAAGCCACCCTAAGCTAGAGGAACAAGTTGGAAGCAAGAAACCAAGCAAAATGAAGGTTAGTTTATCATTTTGAACCCATTTCTATGATATGGTGTTGATGGTTGTGTGACGATGGTGGGTTGGTTATTTGGTTGGACTTTTGACATGGGGTTTTATGTATGATTGAAGTAGAAGTTTATGAGACAAAAAGTAAGTGTAAACCTCATGGAAATCATTAAGTTTGATAGGCTAGGTTTTGTATAGGAGAATCCTTAAGTTTGTATTGAATTGGTTTTAGTTAAAATGAGTTGCCCACCAAGTATTTGATAAAATGTCTAAGTGAAATAAAATGAAGAAATTGAAAGAAATGAATTGTTTGTGTGCTAAGCCATGTAAGAACATATTGAGGGAAGTATGGAACCAAGGTCAATTGATGTTATTAAGCATGATTCCATGTTGAAAACTTGATGGAGAAACCTAGGATAAATTAATAAAATTGTTAGAATCCATTTAGATAAATTATCTATAATTGCCTCAAGTGAAGGGCATTGGTGAGAATCATGGAATATCACCTCATGTATACATGCATTAAATGAGTATGTTTAAGTACGTATGGTATTAAGGAAAAGAGAGTTAAGACTTTAGAATGTAAAATGTGAAAAATGACATTGAAAAAGTGATGAAAAAAAAAGGTTTTTCCTCGGTTTAGACACCCGTTTGTTAGAATTTTTCAGAACTGTTTTACGGGTAATCTAAATGCGAGTTAGAGAGATGAATGGAGCAAAAATGAGGTCAAGAGCAGCCCTAAAATGGGATGTGAACAGTTCTCGCCCTAAGGGGTTACCCAAAATTTGACTTTTCGTTTCGGGCTCCAGAAAATTATTTCGGGCATATGAAGATACTCCTAGGTGTATATAAGTAAGGTCCATGCAAAGAAAACGGAATTTTAAAGCCTCAATTAAGTTGAAAACGAGTAGGGGAGTAAGTTGGTAAAATAGTACTCCAATGAATGAATCGAGTTATAAGTTGTGTGATAAGCTTTGTGAAGCTAAAATTAGTGAATTCTAAGCGAATATGTGATATGTAGGTGAAAAGGAAGGAAGCAAAACCAATGAAGACTATTGGAGCTCACTTAAGGGAATTTGAATTTAAGGTGAGTGCTACACTTGATTTTGAAGCTTTTGAAATTTGATTTGGAAGTTATAAGAATACATTTTATTACAAGTACTATATATGGTTTTGAAATGTTTGTGATGGATTTATGAGCTTTTAAGAAATTAAATTATAAGAAACTTTCCTAAGTGATTTATCAAGCTATATATATGTTTACGTTTGTTTTAAGTGGTAAGTGAAAGAATTCAAACAATATATAAATTCTACAAATACGGTAAAAACGAAAACCGAAAGCGTACCCATTTTTACGCAGCAAAAATTATACTGGATCTTGGATTGTTCAACGGTCGGATTCCAATCACAAAATCGGAAAGGAACCTCAAATCACAATGTAATTTGTCTTGCCATTGTTCTCTCTGTATTTCTCATGATTTTGTGTTTGCATGTTTATGTGTGTAGTGATATTAGGTGTTCAATCCATCATCAAACCGATTCACTCACAAAACACACATATATATAGTGGTTGATATAACTTCTGATAACCGCCAGTAACCGCCAGCGGTTATTTGATCAAATCTGATCCAAATCGGTTTGGATCGGGTCATGGGTTTGGATCATCATCTTGGGTGGACCCAACCCAATAACCCAATAATCCAACATCTCCCACTCACAGAAGATGAGACAAATAGAACTCACAGAGAAAACATCGGTGACCCCTTTATGACAAGGAGTACAGACATTCATAAAGGTAAATACACCGTATGACCTATGAACAATAACATATGCAATGTGGCTTGTCTTTCAAATCTCAATTGTATTGGTATATAAGATATTGTAAATTTGTTCATTATTATGTCATAGATTTAATACAATTTTATTTGCTCGAGCATATTTAATCCCTTAACATGTTTGATCCTCCAATATTCCAAATAATCAAAATTGTAATTCCAAATTGCAATTAATCGCAACTAGTAACTATAGGAATAAAAATAAAATTCATTAACTCTTCCTATCTCACTTTCGTCCCTCGTTCAACAAAATGATTGACATCATAGTAATGTCTCATAGGCCGCATTATCATAGTCGTAGAAGACATACTAATGATACAAACATCACTTCATTACTTTGAGACAAAGTGAACAGTCATTGAGGACATAGGTAGAAGTTTTATATAAACTTCAATAGAACTTAGACAATGAGGAATCAGGGATAAATTCACTCATTTTCCATGTCGGTCACGATAAGCACACGGGGTATGAAATGGATGTTACAATGAATCTTATCCTTTAATAAGGACGCGTATGTCTTTTATATTGAAATTATTCATGTACAGATCTTAGTTCATACGCTTTCCTAGTGTCTAACCTGAGTTCCAAAGCTTGCCTTTTTGGCGCCTATTATTGAGAAACTCATATCTGGCTTAATTAGATTCTCATAGTGGAGGAGATACATCATGAGCGGTTCAATAATTAATTTTACGTAGAACCTCATCTTGACTATAGTCAAGGCGACATTTCATATATTTCAAGCCCTCAAGAGAATAACCCTATTTTTATCCTCTAAAAATATATGTGTCTCATCTTAGCTTGCTCTCCTAGCAACCAAGGCGATTGTACGTGTAAGAATACTAATCTCAAAACCTGACGATATACTTTCATATATAATCTATGTGAAATAAATATGTGCTAGTTTTATATAACCAAAATGACATATCTAATTATAAAACAGATATAACTTAATGTAACAATTATAACATCACAATCTACACAAATTCAAAGACCTAGTATGTGACATAAACACATTTCTTGTCACAACTTTTGTGAGTGGATCCAATACCATCTCATGTGTAGATGATGCATACTAAATTGTTCTTAGTGATGGAAACCAAGATATCAATCATGGAAGACAAAGATACAATTGGACAACGAGGCAATTAAAGACGATTGTGCTTAATCTTTGAAGGCTTTGAACGCTAATTGAAGACAATTGGAAGCAAACTGAAGTTAATTGGGTTTTAATTAATTTGGAGTTAATTTGTATTATGGGGATTGTTTAACTTATTAGGCTTTTAATTGTACGGCTGAGTCATTTATTTAAATTAAAAACCCAATATGAGTGTGTTTAGTCAAAGTCAAAGTCAAAGTCAAAGTCAAAGTCAGAGTCAAAAGTTAGAGTCATAGTCAATTAAAAATAGGATTTTATTTAGTTTCCAATAAGGATTAGGATTGTGTGCCTATATAAGGCTTATTAAACCTAAATTTTGAAGAAGTATTTTTATGGAATAAAGTAATTGAGAGATTTGTTTCTCTTTTGTTCATTGTTGAACATGTGATCTTATCAAACTATGCTTGTGGCGATCGAAACCATAACTTATCTCCTACCTTCTCATCTATGTCTTGGGAGTGGCGTCAATATCATTCTTGTTATAATTTTGGTTCTTGATTATCATATATTCAATGGGTCAAAATTCTTTATAATTTTGGTTCTTGAATGACATGATCAATGGGTCAAAATTTTCGTTATAAACCTGTTTTAATCTTTCTTGGGGTTGTGTTTCAATTTGATTGTGGGTGTCGTATCTTTATATACGGGGTTCGCATCAGTTGGTATGATGGAAACCAAGATATCAATCATGGAAGACAAAGATACAATTGGACAACGAGGCAATTAAAGACGATTGTGCTTAATCTTGAAGGCTTTGAACGCTAATTGAAGACAATTGGAAGCAAACTGAAGTTAATTGGGTTTTAATTAATTTGGGGTTAATTTGTATTATGGGGATTGTTTAACTTATTAGGCTTTTAATTGTAGGGCTGAGTCATTTATTTAAATTAAAAACCCAATATAGTGTGTTTAGGAAAAGTCAAAATCAAAGTCAAAGTCAAGTCAGAGTCAAAAGTTAGAGTCATAGTCAATTAAAAATAGGATTTTATTTAGTTTCCAATAAGAATTAGGATTGTGTGCCTATATAAGGCTTATTAAACCTAAATTTTGAAGAAGTAGTTTTATGGAATAAAGTAATTGAGAGATTTGTTTCTCTTTTGTTCATTGTTGAACATGTGATCTTATCAAGCTATGCTTGTGGCGATCGAAACCATGACTTATCTCCTACCTTCTCATCTATGTCTTGGGAGTGGCGTCAATATCATTCTTGTTATAATTTTGGTTCTTGATTATCATATATTCAATGGGTCAAAATTCTTTATAATTTTGGTTCTTGAATGACATGATCAATGGGTCAAAATTTTCGTTATAAACCTGTTTTAATCTTTCTTGGGGTTGTGTTTCAATTTGATTGTGGGTGTCGTATCGATATATACGGGGTTCGCATCAGTTGGTATCAGAGCTTTGGTTAATTAATTCAGGTTTGGTTTATCAATTTATTTTGCTTATTTTCTGATTCTTGTCTATTTGCCGCAAATCACCAAATCTGTTTTATTATTCTTTTCTGGTCTTGAAAATTTGCGCATTACAAAAAAATCAGCCCGCATCACAAAACTTCAATCATCACTTTTGTTTTTCTTTCTTTGTTGCAATCTGCATGTTAAACAATCAACAAAAGTCAATTGGTTCTGCTTTGTTTTTTTTTTTACATCAAATTAATTTTGTTTTGTCTTTTGCTACACATCACAAACGTTGCACACCAATATCTAAATATATTTCTATTTCTTCGTGTCGTGATTCTGCATGCGAAGCAATCAAGATCCATTATATATATATGCACTGTGTTTGCTTTGTTTCTTGTTTGCACGTCACAAATTCCACCACCATTGAATTGTCAAATTCAATTATTCATCCACCATCTCAATATTTTATTTGCTTCTTGGTGTTTCTTGATTCATCAATTCTAAGGTTTCTTGAATTCTTGAATTTCAAGATTCGTATCAATACTTTGTTTGTGGTTCAAATCTGGAATGATTTACAAAGAAAAAGAAAAGTTTGAGTGTGGAAAGGCAGTCTTGAGTGATAAACACGTGAGTGGAGCGAAACACGTGAGGGAGTGTGTGAGATTTTTTTTTTCTAACATTATTTTCAGGTTTCAATCACATCTTTGAACAACAATAACAATGGATCACGATTTGAGGACAAATCGTTTTGAGGAAAGCGGGAATGATGGAAACCAAGATATCAATCATGGAAGACAAAGATACAATTGGACAACGAGGCAATTAAAGACGATTGTGCTTAATCTTGAAGGCTTTGAACGCTAATTGAAGACAATTGGAAGCAAACTGAAGTTAATTGGGTTTTAATTAATTTGGGGTTAATTTGTATTATGGGGATTGTTTAACTTATTAGGCTTTTAATTGTAGGGCTGAGTCATTTATTTAAATTAAAAACCCAATATGAGTGTGTTTAGGAAAAGTCAAAGTCAAAGTCAAAGTCAGAGTCAGAGTCAAAAGTTAGAGTCATAGTCAATTAAAAATAGGATTTTATTTAGTTTCCAATAAGGATTAGGATTGTGTGCCTATATAAGGCTTATTAAACCTAAATTTTGAAGAAGTAGTTTTATGGAATAAAGTAATTGAGAGATTTGTTTCTCTTTTGTTCATTGTTGAACATGTGATCTTATCAAGCTATGCTTGTGGCGATCGAAACCATGACTTATCTCCTACCTTCTCATCTATGTCTTGGGAGTGGCGTCAATATCATTCTTGTTATAATTTTGGTTCTTGATTATCATATATTCAATGGGTCAAAATTCTTTATAATTTTGGTTCTTGAATGACATGATCAATGGGTCAAAATTTTCGTTATAAACCTGTTTTAATTTTCTTGGGGTTGTGTTTCAATTTGATTGTGGGTGTCGTATCGATATATACGGGGTTCGCATCACTTAGTCTCTATATGCTTCAATTTTCTTTGACATTTCATATCTTTAGTATAGACAATTGCTGCCTAACTATCACAGTATACAGTAACTGACTTTTTTACATTAATTTCGAATTTAGATTCTTCATGAATCTTTTGAGCTAGATTGCTTCTTAGACTACAGTTGAACATGCTATGAATACAGCTTCCATGGTGGACAGCGTAATGCATGATAGTTTCTTGTTACTCCAAGAAATAGCACCTTGGTTGAGCAAAAATTGCATAACCAGATGCAAATTTCGCTTATCCAAATCACCTCCCATATCAGCGTTTAGATACCTAATTAAACGCATATTACCACCTTGATAATATAGAGAGAAATCAGCAATCCCTTTCTAAAATTCTTTTCACGGCAATCTAATATTTCTGTCCAGGATTAGATTGATATTTACTAATCAGTCCAACTACATAGCAAATATCAAGTCTCGTACACATCATAACATGCATGAGACTTCCGATAGTACTAGAATAAGGATTCTTTCAATTCTTTCACGCTTTTATGGAGTCTTAGGGCATATTTCATGACAAAAAGTTTGACCCTTCGATATGAGAGTACCCATAGGCTTACAATCAGCCATATAGAATCATTTGAGAATCGTTTGAGAATCTTTTGATGTATGGCTCTTGTAGCAAAGCCAGAATTCTCCTTAAATGAATTTTATTGATTTTTAACTCCTAAAATATAGGTAACCTCTCCCATATTTTTTTATCTCGAAAGTTGAGAATAACCATCACTTTATGATTACCTTAAACTCATTGTCATTTTCGGCTAAAAGAATATCATCCATGTGTAAAGATAATATTATTAACTTATCTTTTATCAGCTTAATATACATACAACGGTCCTCTTTGGTTATCTAAAATCCATAGGACATGATCGCCTCATGGAAATGGAGGCACCATTATCTGGAGAATTGTTTCAAGAATTGTTTCAAGCCATAGAGCAATCTCATGAGCTTACATACTCTCAGTTCTTGATCTTTTTTTTTTTTTGAAACAAAATTCATTAGCTGCTCCATGTCAATTTCTTTCTCCAATTCTCCATTGAGAAATGTACTTTGCATCCATCTGATGCTATTTTAGGTTCATGTGTGTAACGATAGTTAATATAAAGCGGATGGAAGCAAACCTTACCATAAGGGAGAAGGTTTCTTTGTAGTCTATACTCTTCTTTTGAGTATATCTTTTTGCGACTAACCTCGCCTTATATCTCTCTATTCAGCCATTTTCCTTACACTTGATGCAGAGAACCCATTTTGTAGTCTATACTCTTCTTTTGAGTATATCTTTTTGTGACTAACCTCGCCTTATATCTCTCTATTCAGCCATTTTCCTTACACTTGATGCAGAGAACCCATTTTTTTCCAATGGATTTCTGATCAAACGATAATTTAACCAAGTCTCAGACATGGTTGTACTCCATTGACTCCATCTCTTATTGTATGGCTTTAATCTAAAAATCTCTAGCAGGTGAATTGAGAGCCTCATTCACATTCTCTAGCTCATCATTATTGATGAAAACCAAGGAAGCAAGTCTATGGATCCTTTGAGCATCAATGGAGGACCTATGACGAGAGCTCGAGCTAAAAGGATGAAGGAAGCTTTGAATGGGCTCGTTCAAGATATTTGGGCCAAGAGTTTTGCACAACATGACTTGGACAGCTTGGAGGGAACATCAAGGCTTCAACATATTATTCTAGTTCAAGAACAAGTCCAAGAACATCAATCTTGAAGAAATCTTGAGACTTGAGTGTCAATTATAATGCAATTGGGCTGTTATTTATTTGTTTGATGTAAATTGGGCCTAATTTGTATTATGAGATTGTTTTAAATTACTTTAAATTAGGTTTTTAATTAGGAGGGTGAGTCATTTATTTTTAAGTTAAAAAGTCCAATATGGGTATATTTAGAAAAAGTCAAAGTCAAAGCTTAGAAAGAGTCAAAGTCAAAGTCAATTAAAAAATAGGGTTTTATTTAGTTTCCAATAAGGTTTAGGATTGTATGCCTATATAAGGCTTATTAAACCTAAATTTTCAATCAGTTGTCAATTGAATAAAAGATTTAACTTTTCTCCATTGTTCTTTTGTGAACTTTGAAAATTGCATCAAGATGTGTTCTTGATTTATCAACCTTGACTTATCTCCCACATTCTCATCTCTTTCTTGGGAGTGGCATCATTATATTTTTGGTTCTTGATTCGCTAATCAATGGGTCAAAGATTTTCTTGAAATCTGAATTATTTTTCTTGGGGTTGTGTTTCAATTTGCTTGTGGGTGTCGTATCAATATATACAGGGTTCGCATCAGTTGGTATCAGAGCTTTGGTTTATTAATTTAGGTTTGGTTTATCAATTTATTTCCTTATTTTCTGATTTTGTTTCATTAGCCGCATATCAGTCTTTGTTTATTATTCTTTTGTGGTCTTTAAGTCGTGCATCATAAACCTCACCCAGAATTGCCGCAGCATGAATTGAGTTTGTTTTATTTTCATCTTAAAGTGTGCGCATCACCAAGACCCTTACATATATAATTATTCTTTGCTTTTGTGAACTTGCACGCCAAACAATCAATATCCATTCCACCCATCTTAAATTAATTCTGTTTACTTCTGTTTCTTGTGCACCATATATCAATATATTTGCTTCTTGGTGATTCTTGACTCATCAATTAGGATTTCTTGAATTTCAAGAATTTCAAGATTTATATTAGTACTTTGTTTGTGGTTCGAATCTGCAATTTACATTTAATTTAGTTTGTGTGCATTCTAGTTTGAGTAAAAAAAAAAAAAAAAACAGTATGAGAAAAAAAAATCCAGAAAAAAAAAGTGTCAAAAAAAAAAAGAGAGAATTGAACGCCAGAAATTGCTTGGATCGAAGTGAGTTGATATTGATTCTCTTTAATTGCAATTCGAGTCTTTTACGGTTTTCTGATCTTACTTGAAAATCAATTTGCTTTCTGTTCATTGTCATTCTTGTGTTAATTGTTGATTCTTATTTCTTTTATATTCCTTGTGCGTATTCTTTTCTTTGTTGAGATTTGTCAGGGGTGATTATTTCAAGGGTGACCTTGTTGTGATCGATTAGTTCTATAAAGAACTTGGTGAGAAAAGTTTGAGTGTGGACAGGGAGTGTTGAGATAAATCAAGAGTGCCGAGTGATAAACACGTGAGGGAGTGCGTGAATTATTTTCTTTACTAACATTCTTTTCAGGTGTCAAATATGTCTTTAGACAAAAGTAAAGAAGTGGAAGGAGGAGAAAATACAGATGTATCGTTCATGCTCAAGGCAATGCAACAACAATTTGAGAGGATGAACATGGTGTTTATGGATTTTAGGGATCGAATGGATAGGCAAGATGTTGCCATAACTAGATTGCAAAGAGATCCGCAAAGGAGAACTCCGGAATTACGTGGTGTCAATGATGAATTAGAGGCTGATTCACATGGTGAAGAGTTAGAAGGAGATGACATTTCTACTAATGCTAATAGGGGCAGAATTAGAGGTGGTAGTAGAGGTAACAGAGATAATAGATACTATGGAGATGTGAATGAGAGAGGAAGATGGGATGATAGGCCCAATAGACTAGATAAGGATCTTAGTAGCATTAAGATGAAGATACCCTCTTTTCATGGGAAGGTTGATCCTGATGTGTATCTAGAGTGGGAGAAGCGAGTAGAGTTAGTCTTTGAGTGTCATAACTTTTCCGAGGAGAAGAAGTTGAAGTTAGCTGCAGCCGAGTTTGTAGATTATGCCGTGGTTTGGTGGGGACAATTAGTGCAAGATAGGAGGAGAAACGAGGAACGTCCTATAAACACTTAGGGTGAGATGAAAATTGTTATTAGGAAGCGGTTTGTTCCTAGGTCATACTATAGGGAACTTTACCTGCGCTTGCAAAGCCTTACCTAAGGTTCTAAGAGTGTGGAAGACTATTACAAGGAGATGGAGATAGTCATGGTTAGAGCCATTATTGATGCGAACACCGTATATATTGATACGACAACCACAAGCAAATTGAAACACAACCCCAAGAAAGATAATTCAGATTTAAAGAAATCTTTGACTCGTTGATTAGCGAATCAAGAACCAGAGATATAACGACGCCACTCCCAAGAAAGAGATGAGAATGTGCATTCTAGTTTGAGTTAAAAAAAAAAATGAAAAGTTTGAGCATGGAGACAAAGTGTTGAGTGATAAATACGTGAGTTAGTGGAGTGAAACACTTGAGGGAGTGCGTGAGGTTTTCTCTAACAATCTTTTCAGGTTTCAATCAAGTCCCTTGGACAACATTACAGATTTCATGATTTGAGGATAAATAGTTTTGAGGAAAGCGGGAACGATGAAAACCAAGATAGTAATCATGGAGGTCAATGAGACAATTGGACAACGAGGCAATTGGACTTTATTAAGGCTTCAAAATATTATTTAAGTTCAAGAATAAGTCCAAGAACATTAATCTTGAGAAAATCTTGAGGCTTGGGTGTCAGTTATAATGTAATTGGGTTGTTATTTATTTAATTGATGTAAATTGGGCCTAATTTGTGTTATGGGATTGTTTTAAATTAGTTTAATTTATTAGGTTTTTGATTAGGAGACTGAGTCATTAAACAACCCCAATATGGGTGTTTTTAGGAAATAGTCAAAGTAAATTAAAAATAGGGTTTTATTTAGTTTTCAATAATGATTAGGATTGTATGCCTTATAAGGCTTACTAAACCTAAATTTTCATTAAGTTGCTTATGGAATAAAGTAATTGAGAGATTTGTTTCTCTTTTGCACACTATTGAGCATGTGATCTTATCAAGCTATGGTTGTGGCGATCGAAACCATGACTTATCTCCCACCTTCTCATCTATGTCTTGGGAGTGGCGTCAATATCATTCTTGTTATAATTTTGGTTCTTGATTATCATTTATTCAATGGGTCAAAATTCTTTATAATTTTGGTTCTTGAATGACATAATCAATGGGTCAAAGTTTTTCGTTATAATCCTGTTCTAATCTTTCTTGGGGTTATGTTTCAATTTGATTGTGGGTATCGTATCGAAATATACGGGGTGTGCATTCTAGTTTGAGTTAAAAAAAAAAAAATGAAAAGTTTGAGCATGGAGACAAAGTGTTG